>JBBBDQ010000256.1:5877500-6445000 GCA_037127315.1 Ascarosepion bandense | reverse complement strand
ATACTTGTAGAAAGGAAAACCACATCACGACGCTGCAAAATGATTCAAGGGAAGATGCTAGGTTAGGATCACTTAAACTACACGTTATTCAATGAATTTTCTCAAGAATCTCCATATATAGAGGAAAAGCACTATACCAGATGCAATATCAATATTCATGCCACAGGTGAATGTTAGATTAATAGATTTGCAAAATGATTTCTGTCATGATATAGAGAACCAACTTTCCTAGCGGAAGACGTAGTGATTGATTCAATATAATCAATGTCAGTAGAAAACGTGAACACAAGAAGGCACAGGTCGACCTAATCAGACTCAGTTAAGGGATTTAACATTTTTACCTGAAAGCTTACGTGATGTTTTTATCAAAAATATTTTCACAATATCGTGCATATTTGGCTATGGTGTTTGTGCCAGTCATACTATTATTAGCCGGGGTATCATTGATATAAAACGATAAGGAAAATACTAAACAACAAACAGTAAAAAATATTTATGTCTTTAAGAAAACAACATTTGCGGGAATTAAAAAATTAAGTTCATAAAACTAATCAACATAGGCAATATGCTAATATAAAGAGAAAAAAAGAAAAATAACAATGATATCAGTGAAAAATAATAGAGCTTTAATGTTCTTATTCCGTGATAGGTCTTTCAATTATATTTCAGTCATGTATACGTTAATAATATCAGAAAAAAACAAAGCAAATCCTCTGCGCTAACAAAACTATATATATATATATATATGATTTTGACTGGTTTTAGATTCGTGTTTAAATGCACATTTTTGAGGGCGTTATTATAGACGATTTCATTATCATTAAATATTCGGTTATTGGAGGATTATATATTTATGCTAGTATTAACAGTAGCTGAGATTAGTTTTATCACTTGATGGGGATGGTTACAAATAACATTAATGTATATTGTAAATATATAATTTTTATGATATTGCTTAAAATTAGTGTTAGACAGTTTCAAATTAATACCAAAAAATTAACTATTTTAAGGTTTGATAAAATTTCTGGTTTTAATCCAAGTAATTGAAAAACACTTCTTACTTTCATTTGCATTTTAGTGGATAATGAACGATTATTAATAGGTATGACATATGCCCATTATCCCTATATAGTCCTATTAATTCGGATTCAATAATCCTACTAAGAGTGTTCTAAATATAAACGCCCAGTAAACCAGCAATTTAAGAGGAGTCAAAAGCACACAAAGGGATATCAAAATTATCACAGTTACTTTTTATTCAACTAAAACTATACTAAATAATACCAATAAAATAACTCTATATACTGCATATTTAACAACTACATACCCCTTAAAATAATCCACACTATTCAATAATAGCTCATTAGAAATGAAGGGGTAGAAAACAATTATATCGAATTGAATAATGGTAGCCCTATCTTTATTTTTATATTTCTTTAAACATTTAATATTATAAGTATAAATCAATCCACAGATTATTAAATGATGAAATTTGGATTGTCCTAATTATTTTTGTTATATTTTTGGAAATAAGTCTTAACTCAGTTTTGGAGGGGATAATTAAACTGGTTTTAAGTTTATTGTGTAAGATATGTTTAAAAGCATATAAGCATTTTAATGGAGATGTTGGCCATTCTCTCATAAATGTTAATTTTACTAGTAAAATCAGCAGCATCGAAGTAAATTTTCAGGGCAATTCTTTGATCTTTATCGATTTTATAATTGGTGATAATATTATTTGGGATGAACTTCCGATAACAGGAAGAATCAATTTATATATATATATATATATATATATATATATATATATACATGTGTGTGTGTGTGTGTGTGTGTGTGTGTGTGTGTGTGTGTGTGTTGGACACTCCCTTCGATTTCGACGTATGAGCGCCTCAAAAACTAATTCCGCTTTCAGTGTTTATGTCTTTCATGTGACCAGAGCACCTCCAGTGGCTTGCAGGCGTGACCACAAGCCATGCACGAAAATTCATTCAACGAAATGCCACTTGGTCTGGCGGCTACTTTTTTCCTCTTACAATAAACCTTCTATATATGTAAGATATATAGATGACAT
Organism: Ascarosepion bandense; assembly: GCA_037127315.1. NCBI lineage: Eukaryota > Metazoa > Mollusca > Cephalopoda > Sepiida > Sepiidae > Ascarosepion > Ascarosepion bandense. Next base: position 6,442,926 of record JBBBDQ010000256.1, on the reverse strand, counting down.
CTTTGTGTTAGCTAAGTATATCGATCAAATTACATATCTTAAAAACACATACGAACGTCACTCCGTTCTCAAATTTACATTAGAACTTAATATTAATAACAAAATCCTATTCTTTGATGTATTCCTTGATTCTAGCACACATAGAATTACTACTTCTCTATATAGGAAACCAACCAGCATAAATTCGTGTCTTCTTAATTATAATAGTGAATGCCCCCAACGATATAAGTTAGCGGTTATAAAAAACTTACTTCAACACAAAAAAATGATATCTTCTTCCAAATCTATATTTAATAAAGTCTAAATAACCTCTCTGAAGATGGCTCTTGCGATCCAAATGCTTAGAAGCAAATTAATAAAAAATTATCCAAATTTTGTAGAATTTTTGTTTTTATTTTCAACTGAAATTAAAGCCAAAATACGACGTTTAGAACGGTTCATGATTAAACATAATAAACATTCATTGTCTCTTATATTTAACAGCATATATATATATATATATATATATAGGAAGGGATAAATTTGAAATATTTTTAAAAGTTATTTGTGACTGTTACATTTTTGTGAATATATTCTACTATATAGGCCCTTTTTTCTTGTCTTATCTTTTTTTACATTTTATTTGCAATTTCTTTATTATTTTGGTTATTTTTGTATATGATTGTATGCATATCTGGCCTCTTATATTTTTGTATTTTTATGTGTTTGTTTAGTTTATCTATTCATTTGTTTCTCCTTGTATTTTATATGTATTACCTTTATGATTTGTTGTATATCTGTGGTTGGCATATGTGTTCTTTAATTTTTGTGACATTTCCGGTAAGGTCACTGCTTCAGTGCTACACTGTATACATTTCTACATTTCATCTAACTTCAGTATTTCCTCTCTGTGCAAACTATTTTTTTCTGTTGTAAGAAAATTTAAAGGATTATATTTTTCTGGTCAGATGAAGCAGCTTTTATTATTACAACTGCCGAAAAAATCCTATATTTATAACCTTTAAATTATGTGTTAAGTTTTCTTATTTATATATCATATTGTTCTAGTCAATGTTCATTGAGATTTCTTTTATCTATTTAATATTTTATATTAATTAGTTATTTTTGGATTATTCTCAACGCCCGTTTTATATCTTTGTCATTATTTCTTATATATATATATATATATATATATATATATATATATATATATATATGTGTGTGTGTGTGTGTGTGTGTGTGTGTGTGTGTGTGTGTGTGTGTGTGTGTGTGTGTGTGTTTATTTCTTTCGTGTCAGGCTCATATCAAGAGGGAGAGAGAGAGAGAAATAGAGGCAGAAAGAGAGAGAGAGAGAGAAAGAGAGAGAGAATAGCGAAGCAGCGTCGTCTCCGTCTGTTCACTTTACTACCAGTTATTAATCTGTACTAACGTTTATGAAAGCTCTAGCCGCGTATTTGCTCATTAACAGTGTTTGATTACTTCATTGTTTACAATATATATGTCGAGTAGTAAAGAATATAGATATATATTTATTTACTCTATTAAAAGACCGTTTTATTTAATTTGCATGTATGTAGACATAGTATATTCATGAAAATAGCTGTCAAATAGTAAATAACATAGAATCTTCACCCTTAACAATAAATAAATCCGACAGTTAAATACCATACGTGATAAAGGCGTGAGCTAATATGTCGCAAAAGAGACATGACTTACTGCGTAGAAGACATTCTCACAGTAGATTGACATTACATTCTGCGGTAGACTGGTTGCCATCCAATTGTATAGAACCCAAATCTGTTGTGCTATCTCACTCCAGCTATGAAAGAAGAAGAGATGGATTAATACCTTTCTCAATAGATTTGTGCTTAAGCGAATGCAACAAATTTAACTGAAAATTTGAACTCGCCTCTTCGATTTCTCGTTCTGGGCTGATATCCACTGCATCACAAACATTATACGCTTTTTAGTGAATTAAATATTGACGAAACACCCAAAAGTAACAGAACCATAAACGTTCTTTTGAATTGAATTTGGCAAATAAAACAATATATAGAAAGAGAGAAAAAGATTTGACAATTAGACAAATATTTGAATATTGCCGATCAACACATGTTGCTCTCAGACTTTACTCTCACTGTGTGAAGGTTTCAAGATGGGCAGTTGGTCCTATCCTTTAAAATAAAGTCCATTCATATATATTTTTTTTTCTTTTCATGCTCATGAAGAGAGAGAGAAAGACAATTGCAGGCAGCGTCGGCTGTATTTATTTTATTAAACTTTACTATCAATTAACAGTGCTTTATTATTGAACCTTTTCTGCAATAATATCTTCAAATAGTGACGAATATATATATATATATATATATATATATATATATCTGTGTGTGTGTATGTGTTAGTCATTCACATACAAGACTGTTTCGTTGCATCACAGCTGATCAGTTGTAAGATATCATTGTTTCCTCTTTAATAAATTACCCTCACTTTTGACAACAGGTATACATTTGGTCTAAAAAAAAAAAATAACGACCCTGCCTTTTCTCTCAAGAAAATTGCATTGATGATGAGTCGGGGTCTGTACCGACTACATAAATATTCACTCTTGGGATAAAAATGGCTTTCAATAGAATATTAACATGCATTTTGTCTCACTGAATTTGACTTAAGATAAACATTTCTTCAATCGAAAATATTATCTGAAATTAAAAGGAAAGCAGAGAGAGAACCTACCACTAATCCGTCTAAAGATTTACTGTGTGGAGATAATAAATTGTAAATGTTTCAATTAATCGGTGTGTGGACACATTATGACAAAATTCGTACTGATTGGACTGTAGGTATTTTTACACAATGTCACAAAAGGCTACAAAACCAAAACACTAACATGAAAACCCGGGTCATCTTATTTAACTTCGTTAGATTGATACTTTCTTATGGATGTCATACGTGGCGGCAAACAGATTGAGAATTATCGATACTATTAAGTGTATACAAACATGTTTAAAGATCTAGTGTTAAAACAGCGTAGAGCGACTTATACCTAAAGGTTTTCTGAAGACAATACTTTTTCGAACTGTGTGATTAGTGCTACAAATCAAGAAAAACTGTACCAAATAACACAGCCTACATAAGTTGATAATTCTCAACAGCAGCAAGAGCTAAAATTTATATCACATGTAGCTTGATAAGAAAATGAATCTAGATATTGACTTTTCATTACTATCTTGGTAAAAAGAACAAACGTTAGGATAGACAACCTTGTTAAAACTGGTAAAACTGCTAAACTTGTGAGACCTATTTTCTTGAAAGATTGCTTGAAGAGAATGAATTTTTCAGCTTCAACCAACAAAATACTGGTTGCTAGATGAATGAACGCTAAAGACATTCTTATAAGGAAACATCTAATGGTTCCTTTACTATTACCATTTGTACATCAGTTGTTGTTGTGCTGGTCTCGCATATAATAATAATAGTAATAATAATAATAATAATAATAATAGATGGATAGATAGATGGATATATAGATAATCACTCTTATCAAAAGCTGCCCGTCTATTAGGGTAGCTAATTAATCCCTGTTGAATACGCCTCTTCAGACACATTTATCTTTGTTCAACAACCACTGAGGTAACCTGTGTCTTATACTGAAAATATACTGAACGGAACATACTCACATCTTCTAGGAGATAATGCATTATTTTGTGCGATATGCAGTCTGATCCCTTGTCCACGTTGACTTGTGACTTCGGGCTCGCAGAACCAAACGTATCGGTCAACCCATTTTCAGGCACTAGGCTTTTCTCAACCTGATTTTTCTTGTTTTTTTTCAAAATGTGTCGCTCGCTAAGATAGTCTTCAGGACAGGTAGCTGCATGTTTATAACTTTCATTTTCTGACCATGACACCTAGGTTCGAATCTCACTGTATTCGGTGTGTCAGAAAGGTAACTTCTTGATATTATCGTGCAGAATAAGAATAAGAATGCAAGAACAGCGCATCCGCAAAATGGTATGATCAAATGTTGAGAAATGGAAGAAGGAAAACCATACGTGTGTCTGGACCTTCAAACAGATTAGATATTAAACAGCAAAACCAGATATCTTCCTCATCGAAATCAACGCAATCAAAAAAGAATGTATAGGATACAAATCCTATGTCAACTAACAATTAACTAAAACGCAAAGAGTAAAATTGTATACCTGCAAAAAGGGATCAAAACGTCTAAATACTTTTTGGAAAAGCCCAGACTAAGGTAAATCTCACAACTCAGTGTGAAAAATTGGATTCTATATTCTCAATGGATTGGAAATAGCAAATTGATCTATGACGCCAGTCATTTTATTATATATAGAAAATGAAAATGCCTTTCTGAGCCTGTCACAGGACGACATTCACTACTTAAGGACTTCCTTTGACCGTTCAAGTGAGTCAGAAAGGCGCGGAGATCAGTGAAGCCAAAGGATTGACAGACAGGCCCGTTGCTGATCAACCAATACAAAAGACAAGAAGAAGAAGAAAAGGAAAAAAAACAACAACAAGATACTTCAACTGCCTATCAAAGCTTTGCACATTTCTCGGCGGCGAGAAAAGGGAATAGAACAAAGACTTTATTAGTTAAGTAGACTGATTAATCTTCTTTTACACACGCAATCTGATACTTAATACTAGTTGACCGTATTCCCTCTTATGCTATTTCTCAGTCACACTCTCTTTTTTACCTTAAATTGATCTCCTCTTTTCTTTTTCCACCTACTTAGCGGCGGATACAAAAAGAAAAAGAAACAGACATTATTCTACTACTCAGTTGAATTGCAGAGAACGACACATAGACACAATTATTTCAAGCCACATTTGCTTAAATCGTAATATTTTTTCTATTAAACAAATTATAAAAAAATATGGAAATTGCTTGTTCTGCATGTATGCTGTTAAATATATTATTTTCAATTTTTTTTACAAATATTTCTTATTACGTTGTCTTTTCTTGAAATTTGTGGGCAGGATATACCGCATTAACTTCTCCCTTTTCAACCGGGTGTTCTGTAACTCGCAAATGTCAAAAAATTAATAGTATCATACCTGCCGACTACAATATAACACACAGCAAGGCAAATTGTGAGTATTAACAAATATTCGGAATTGAAAGCTCACTTTGTCAGATTGTGGAAATGGCATTAATGTCAACAATGATTGGGACATTCCACTCCATCTCAATAAAGTTTAAAAATATATTGACATAATTAGAATAAAAGAAATTTATCGGAATCTCTACTATCGTTTTGACTGCGATCTTTAGAATTTGTCTTACTTTTTGTTTCGTTTTAAAAAATCAAAAAAAGGCGGATCATAATTATCCTTAAAACGCACATATTTTTGCGAAATGTCGTGCACTACTTTCGAAATGTAAGAAAATATTTGTACCAATTGAAGAATAAAAGAATTCGATCAGAATTTAAATTGAGCATTTCCGTGTTTTGATCAGAGTAAGATGATGACAATCATTCTTTTCAAATATTTTGGTGCCAATTTCGTTGAGTTGAGAATCGTGTTTCTTGAGCGTATTGACGTAATACCGAATGAAATCCTTCGCCGGCTTCCAGTAACCTTTTGTGTTCGTGTAAATTCATCTTATAAACAGAAATTACACCTTTGGTTAGAATTTTAGCATCTGCTAAGTATGGCTATAACGTAGGTGACAATAAATATGTTATCGTTGAAGGTTTGCAAAATATCTCAGTTATTAGATGACACTTCGAGAATTTTATTCTAGATTCTAAATAGTTACCTCTAGTAGTGAGAAAGTAGATGTTAATTTTATTTTTGATCAAAATTTTGCTCTCTTAGGCAAAAATCTTCGGAAAATTTGAAATTCTAGCGAACACATGGGTGTGTTACAAGACAGATTCGGTTCAGTTCATACCGTTTACTAGCTGTTATTAAACTTTACTACTAATTATTCTGTGTTCTTGCTCTTTAAATGTGCATTATTATTATTTAGCAATGTTGCATTAATTATGTCACCGAGTAGTGAAGAATATATATGTATTCAATCTATTATAATAAAAAACCATTGTATATAACGGAGAAAATGGAAACAGAGAAATGAGGGAGAAAGAAAAAAGTAAAAAGAGGAGATAGGAAAAAGGTTATAAGAGAGAGGGGGAAGAAAACGAAGAAAAAGAGAAAAAGAGGAAATGTGTGTGGAATATGTAGACGTGATAACTATTTGCTCGGAGAGGGTGGTGAGAAAGGATAGATATATCAATAGAAACAAGGAGAAATAATAAAATAGAGAAAAGGGAAAACGGAAAAATGAAAGAATTGAAAAAATAGAAACCATGACATATAATTCGGTTTGCCAAATGCTTTTCAAACATTTTCTAGAGAAAATAACTAGGGTTTTGTCAAATTTTAAGACCGAAAAGAAAAAGACGAAAACCGAAGAAGCAACAATTTTAATAAATCATAAAATTAGAGATAGTTCTATACTAGATTCTATTTACTTTCATTAAAACATCTGTAAAACATTTGATAAGAGTGAATTAATTAATAGACAATTAAAAGTTACATAAAAAATATAAAAAAATAAATATTTGTAAAATATTTAAAAAATATTTTAGAATACAAAAATTAATAAGAATAATGATATATATATATATATATATATATATATATATATATATATATATATATCACGAAATAAAATAAAATAAAATACATTTAAAATATATATTGTTTACAGAGTTCTAAATCATTCAATAAGAATGATGTTAAATTTTAATTTCAAAGTATTTCTAACAGGTAGAAGATAAGCCTAAACAAACACAGGTCTTTAAACAAGTGTAAAAACAAGAATTACTACTGATTTATGTATACATTATTAAAAATTAAAAAGAAAAACATGAACCCAATTATTAGTTGGAATAAGGTAGTTCAATCTAAGCTTTACACAGAAAATAGAGATAGTTGTAATCTATGCCTTTTAGAAAAACTTGTCATCGTAAACCTTATCGATAATCCTTATTTACTTAACCAAAAATGTGATTCAATGACCACATGATATGAAAGAAAAATACTTACTTAAATTATTAGTACCAAATTAATGTAGATTCCTTAATACCTTTGGCAATTTCTTTCCCTCTTTCTTCCTTACCACTTTCTTTTTTCCTTCTTCCCTCAATGTAACGTTTAACAGTTATGAATGTAACCTCTTAAATTTTTGCCACATGCAATGATTATTTTTTAGCATTAATTCTAATGTTTACTTTTTCTACATATTTTTCGTAATTTTATTCTATTTTTATTTAAAATTTAAATTTTCAATTTTTATTTACAAATAATATTACAATATTTAAAATCTTAAACTTTTCTGTTTTATGAATTATATATATTTTACAAATTTTTCTTGAATTTTAATAATCTTAATATTTTTTATTTTTTGTTTTAAGTTTAAATTTAAATTTTTTATTTTTATTTTATTTATATGTAATCGTAGAATAATTAAATATTTAATCTAGTTATTAAGAATCAGTAAATTGACATGATAAGATTTAATTCCCCTGAAGATCAAATGACATTAAATTAAGTTTATTAAATTGTCAGTTTGAAATAAATATGCAACTAATGGTTGCATAACTCATGAAATTCTTAGTCGTGGCATAGGTGTAAAACACTATATATATATATATATATATATATATATATATATATATATATATATATATATATATATAAAAACAACACTTCATACATGTGGATTATATTTCAATTTCGATTTCACTTTTAATAATGGTTTTTATGACGGAATTCACTTATAAATTTGTTACGTAAACTTAAACAGATATTTGTTTAAAGATGTTTATTGTTTTAATTTTTTCAGCTAAACATACAATGTATCTATCGGGAAAAACTTACTATTGTTCAACGTACTATGGCGTTTAATTCCTCTTCTTTTATTTTAAAAAAATCTTCGAGAAATGGACTTCTGGAATGTTGGACTCGGTTAAAAAAATGTTTGTGAGAGTAGTATGGTTGTTGAAATTCTTCTTCAGAAATTCCAGTTTAAATTTGTTAATTCATTTTGATTATTCATGGGGCAGATTTTAACTAGGTAGATTACTGGGTAGATCTACATTGGTCTTTCATTGAACAGCTGTTGATTGACCTACAATTGCTAGAAGGTCAAATAACTATTTTAGTGTTCGTCATACTTAATTAAATAATGTTAATTATAGGAATTAATAATACTGTTCACACCGTGTGTGCAGGAGTAGCTAATTTTAAGTGTATTTCAATTGAAGCTTTTCTGTATTGTATTGTTTGTATAATAGAGTTTGCTTGCTAGTTTAAAGAAAATATAAATACTACACATGTATATTTCGAAGTATTTGAAAAGATATGCATATTTTACTTGGTAAATAAGTAATTTTACATTGAGCTATCTGGCTGGTCCATTTTAGTATTTATTTTCAGCAATTAATATTAATAAGTTATCCCTTACAATTTTGCCTACATGTTACTTTCTTATATATAAAAAAAGAATAAACAATTGATTACATTGTATCATACTGTAATATAACAATTACATTGTATCATACTGTAATATAACAATCTAGCCCCACCCGAGGAAGGCTGATGCAAGCGAGGGTGTTTCCAGTCGTTGAAAGGAACGGATGTCGTTTGACCTTATTTCCGGCAGCAAACGGAAATAACTACAGAGGCAAACAGAACAGGTGTCTCTGAGAATTACGTGGGCGTGCGTGGGCGAGGCAAAACCGGAAGAAAAAGTCCCGGTTATGGAAGATTATAAAAAGACCTCGGCACACGGATTCGCCAGTAGAGGAGCAACAGAGATCGGCCAGTGAAGAGAGAGACACAACAGATAAGACTACACTCCCGTCAACCCATTAGAAGCGCGCTCTCTCAATTCTCTGTTCCCTATGCTACACGGTTCATCATCATTAATAAAAATATAACTTTATATTTTTATATATATGCGTGTTTGTTGTTTGTCGATATATAACAATACTTCACAGTATTATAACCTACTGAATATAAATCTCAGCACAACAGTCGGGAAGGTAATTAAGAAAATGGTATTAACATCACTAAGACTCGTTTACACAGACATGACCTCTAACAATTTTATGGTGTTTTTACAATACACACAGAACAATCAAAATGAATCACCTAGGCATCGTGATGACTGACCAAAAACTGAGTGCTCTTTCTTATTGACATGAGAGTTCCTTAAGATTTTAATCCATATTTGAAAATCTTTAAATACTTTATTAAAATAATATAATCTTTAAATGGAAATCTAACAAAATAGCTCATGATAACATCAGTATTTCCAGTTGTAACTGGAGCTCTAACATTGATTGGAAAATGTTCCAACAGACTCACTGATGTGCTGGGTAGTCTATGCATTAAACATCTACAAAAAAATTCTATTTGCAGCTAAGACATTTTGATGGATTTTATCTATTTAAAATGTGTGTGATCTTTTTTTACATAAATGATGAATGGAAAAACTCAGGAAGTCATTTCTGACGTTAGATCTGTAGTTGGGACAAAGAAAGAGATATGTGCACAACAGAAATAGTAATAATAATAATAATAATAATAATAATAATAATAATAATAATAATAAAGTATTGTCTATTAACCTCATAAAATATCTAATTATTGATGCTGTGATGACTGCTTGACAAAAATACAAAGTGGGGAAAAATCTGAATTTAAAGTCAGTAGTCGATTAATCAAATATCAATAACTTTGCTTCTACGTAAAAGTTCGAGGTTTAAATTAGAATAGGGGCTGTCGCATATTGCGATTCCGTTCTACATGATCTTTGTTACCGTCACGTCGGAATAAACGTTGTCTTCCAAATTCGAGTAAATGAATTTGACTGCCAAAAAGAAAATGTTGTGATGAAACGGTATAGGAAGATGAATGAAAAAGACTTCCTCTCAGAGACTGAAAATCAATATTCAGCTTATTTATAAGTCAATACACGAACAAACTTCCTGAAACGACGTCCATATAATATTATTTCATTTAGCATTCTCTCTCAGTGCTCTGACATCAGATAGTATTGATCGATCCGAGTTTTATCGTCAAATACAAGCCACTTGTTAATTTAATATGATTATTGTGGTTCTCCATAAGAGGACTATAAACATTAAACAGTTAATATGAAATTTAGAAAAAGAGTGCTCCCTACGCAATTTATTCAATCTCTGCCGATCAAATAGATTCAAATTTGCGATCAGTTAAAAAATAAAAGTAATTGCAATGACTGCGTCTTTTTCTGACTGCTGTGTCCTTTAAAGATCTTCACTATTATGGTTCTCCACAATCCCCTCTCCGTTGTAGCGCTTTGTGAATGTTGTCTTTTTGTCATATTTCCTCAACCGTGTTCTGTTATGTTTGAAACGTAAGTTCGTTAGTTAGTTTGTGCGTTTCTTTCCTCTTTTTCAATTGCCTTTAATGGGTCCTATGAGCATAACATTATTCATCCGGCTTCATTCATTGAAAGTCCGATAAATCCCAACCGCTGTATCTTTCTTGTGTTAAGATTAAGTATTGCATAGTATTCTAATCATACTTCTCTAGAAACATATATCTGTGGCTTCAATTCTCGTCTTTATTTAATAAAGTATTGTCCAGCATTGACTGACAAATAGGTAGTCTGAAATCACGTAACAGTTCACTACGCTTTTCTTTGTTTCTATCGACGTTCTCTCTTTTAATAATACTTTGTTTAAATTTTTCGCGATCCCAGTGCATCTTCAGTTTACAGTTTAAAACTTTTCGTTCTTTGTTAAAATATTTTCTTGATATTGAAATAGTTGTATTTGTTTGATTTTAGTATTGCCCAATATTTAATTTGAATTTGAAGTCATTATATTTGCCAATAAATTTGCAATCTATTTTTTATCCTTTCTTCCCTCTTTCTTTCACTACATTTTTGTATGAGTTGGTAGTTTCTTTTCTATACCGGCTATTAATACTGTGTCATCTGTATATTCTTTCAGAATCGTATCGCTGCATACGTCGAATTAGTCTGGTGAGCCCGCACACCTTTGTGTGCTGTCGCACCAGAATTATAGTTATATTATAGTAGAGTTATAGCTCCCTCACTAGACGTATTTCAAACAGAGCTATTATTTTATATGTATTGAATTCAGTTTTTAAATCTAGGCAAGCGCTTTGCTGTCAGTATATGTTCTAGATTATACAATATCGTTCCTGAGTAGGTTTCTGAATAAAATCTATAAAGATCGTTATGCATATTACAGAAAAATAATTTCGTCGTCATACCTATTATATACATTCAATGTGTATACAGTTATTAATTAATTTAAAAGCAATTTGTTCTCCTTATAACATTATATATTAAATTCAAGGGTTAATATAAATCATTTATTTCGATTTTTGCACAGCCAATGTATTTAAGAAATGTAACAACGAACAAGAACATGTATGTATAAAAACATAAATCTATATTATTATTCTTTATAAGGGCGGTGTAACCAGAGAGAATCATGCACATACGAGGGAGTTGTTGAGAGTCCTTAAATAACAGAATATTTTCTCTTTTTTCTTTTGTATGTGTTTTCCATGCGTCCTCTCGAGGTAATCATTTCAGCTACAAAACCTCGAAACTATATAACCTGAATGTTTAATGCATTTGGATATTCGCTTGTATCATCTATGGCCAGACACATCTGTTAATTATCGTCGCCGGTTATTGTCGTTCACGCCGGCTACCATTGAAGTCAATCACATTATTTCAGTCGCTGTTTGTGCTTCTCTCTTTGATATTGAATATAAAAAAATCAGTCAGTATTTGTGTTTTCTGCATTTTATATCGATCATATTTTTTGCCAGATCAAGGCAATATATTACATTTATTTGGCACTGGAAGATCTTACTTTTTAAAATACTATTCGGGTTATAGCCATATCATGTTGACACGCAGGATCACCGAAGTTAAGCAACGTCGAGTCCGGTGCCTGCTTGGTGAATACCATAGGCTGTAAGCTTGGATGTGCGGGTAATGTAATGAATAACGACTATGAATTGAAAATCGTACAGCCGAGTTGCAATTGCAGTTGGGTTCGTTATGTTCATTTACGACCAAATAGCCTTAAGAATATATAAATTCACTTCTACTCCACTCATATGTTGGTTACTTAGTAGGACTTCAATTATTAATATAAAAAATGATACATTCTTACAATCACAAAATATTTCCTGATTTCAGATACGCAGCAACTGGTTGGTAAGCCCTAGATAACAAATCTGATCCTGGGTATGAAAATAAACTGCATCCGGTAGCAATGCCTCTGATTGGGAGTTTGTGTGGAGCATGAGATAACACATTATTTGCTGATGTTTCCAGGTCCACCTTGATCCGGGTTAATAGCACCTGTTCTGGGTCCAAGCAATGGGCAAATATTTTATCCCCAAACTTGGGTGAAAGCACTTCAAAATTGTAAAAATAGACTTTTATAGCAAAAATTCCAGGAATATATTTTTGAAGGTAAAAATATTACCAGCATCACATTTTTAGGAAAAATAGAATATTACCTGCAGTAAATTCTTTTGGAAAATAGTACATAGCACCAATATATCTGATTCTCAAAAAAATATTTTTCCAAAAATATGTCAAAGAATGTTGATTTACTATCTTATTTCTCAGAAAGAATATATATTTTATTCATACGAAACTATTGTAAAAATTTTGTTGGCATTAAATATCCCATTGAGGTTTATCTGCCGTAAAACAAAACAAACTAAACCAAATCAAACGAAAACGAATCAATCAACCTAATCGAATAATTTACACACCGATTTGATTGATTCATTGTATATTGAACTTGTAAAAACTAATACTTGATGGTAAGTCCGTTTGAGGCTATAACGTTTTTTTTCTGTTTTGATAGATTCAAAATATTGTAATTATTTCTAATTGGTTCAAAAGTATAATATTTGCAAATTTCTTATGAAAGTTATTTTCGTCGTCTCAGAAGAAAAATATTTTTTCCTAATATACTTCTTAGCGTTATGTCTCTTCAGCGAAAATAGTTACTAGCAAAAGTATATGATCTATTTATATGTCTGAAGTGTTTGTTACGCAAAGACATTACATGTACAAAACAGTTAAGAGGACATTTTAGCTGTTAACGAGTTCATGCTGTTAAAACAATAGTTGTCAATCGTTTAAGTATGTTTTCAATGCTATGACATTTTATTAAACGTTTATGGCTGGGATTGGGTTGGCCAAAAATATGTTCGGTTTATAATTCATTTTTCAAGTCAATATCTAACAAATTCTACGACAAACCAAATATTTTATTTTCATGCACACAGCTGGTCAGTCAGCAAAAATAAATTGTTTTAAATAAATGTTTTGATTTTGCGAAGCCATCTTGTGTGTACTTAGATTTGATTATTTTCATTTATTTAATATCTGTTTTACAAATTTGCACATACAAACTCGTGTGCGTATGTGTTTAAATGATTAAATTATTCACAAAAATGAGGACAAAAATAAAATTCTTGAGAATGTCCAGAGAAGTGACTGAAAGCGCTTGATTTTGAAAAATCATTGATTTTTTCCAATCTTTACCGCTAACAAAAAAAAAAAAAATATGAAAAATGGAAAAATTCATCCCCGAAATTGTTAAAATCTTCGTCGAAAGATTGCTTTCCATATATATATATATATATATATATATATATATATAAGGACGTGAATTTGTAAATATACAAATGAGTGTGCAAACATATATATATATATATATATATATGGTGTATGGTGTATGGCTAAATATCACTATGTGTTTAATATAATAAAGGAAGTTAAATAAGATGTTGAGTATTGCCTATTTATTATTCATTAATATTTCGCGATCAGAATCACATCTAAAAAATGATAAGAAAGCTTGATTTCACGTCCGTCCGATGGTGGACAGTGCCTTTAAATGAATAATGAACTAACACATTACAGGTACACACACACACGTACATGAACAAGAACACTTGCAGGTCACACACATATTTACTACAATTAATGACAGCAGAATCTGAGAAAGAGGACCATTTGTTTAAAAGCACTGTTTACCAGCTTACGGACGTGTAATCAAGCTTTCTTATCATTCAGAATATGAGATTCTGATTTGGAAATATTAATGAATAATAAATAGGTAATATCCAAAACCCTTTTTGCCTACTATTATTATACTGATCACATTTTAATTACCATTACATACCTACCCATATACTTATATACACAATGCTACAAGCAAATTACAAAATGCTCTTATATATATATATATATATATATATATATATATATATTATTCAGGTGTTAATAAAAAAGTGCTTAATTTATGAACAGTGCTGCATTATATATATAATAACTTTACATATTGTCCTACGTCTATGATACGATATGTAATCAGGTAATGCATAACGCAAGAAACTTCCACTCGTGCCCTAAACATGCAATTATATATATATATATATATATATATAGATAGATAGATAGATAGATAGATAGATACATATTTTTATTTTTATTTTACTTTGGCACACATTTTCGTAATAACAATTTATCGTACATAATCAGGCCGGTAGATATTAATATATAATACTGTTTAATTAAAAAACAATATCTACTTAAATGCGAGTATTGATAAACAATAATGTTCAAACAATTCATATATATATATATATATATATATATTGCATGTACAGTGTGCAGATTTTTTGTCGATCAGGTTTGTTCAAAATGGGAAAATATGAATTTCTGTATTTGTACGCACAACATGTGTTATTTAAACCTTATCAGAAGAATTTCTTTTGTGGATAGTAAAATATTAACAAGAAACGAGTAATAGGTAAACATGGAGGAACCGAGGAACTATAACAAAAATGCAATTTCATATAAAAAGTGGTAAGAAAATAAAAGAGTTCGGGGAAAAGGCTAAAAATATGAAGAAATAGTTCTCATGTGTTTAAAAACGAAAATATAGACCTACTCGCTTCCAAATAGAGAAAAAGAACAGATATATGTATATTACTTTATTGGCTGGATCCTGGCTAAAACTGTCTGTCTCTGTTAAGTTGTGTTGATATATACTGATTATTACGAATACAATCGGCTATACATAGTAAAAAATATATTAAACCAAAGCATAGATTATGGTACATTCTTTTGTTTAATAAAATGGTGTGTCTTATTAGGAATATAACTAATATTCAAGTATAGTTTTTCTATTTTATGCATAAAATTATCTCTTAAAAATAACTGTAAGGATATGATCATAGCGACCGACATACAAAAACTGCCAATAAAACTCGACTTCGACTCATGACAATATTCGAATCACAATATCATACGTTATACGTACATTAATTTTTTTATAATTTAAAAAAAGAAAGCTTCTATTGATACTGGAATTCGTTATCTTTGCAGGACATTTAAAGCTGCTGTTACTGTAATTTAATTGTCTTCAATGATTAGAAGTTAATTTCCACAATAAAGTGATTTCTTTGTAAATTCACAGCTTCAAAATATATCACGTAGTTTCTTCTTAAAACTTTTGACAAATAAATCTGTATTTTTATATTAACGTTAAAAACATTGAAAATCATTGAAAAACATTGAAAAACATTGAAAAACATTGAAAAGTAACATTGTTACTTAAATATCAGTTTCAACGCGAAGGACACTATACTTAAAGGTAATCTAAAATCTGTTAAGAATATTTTTTTCTTTTACTATAAAAAAGAAGTCTTGTCTATTTCAGTAAGAATATTGTAAGTAAAAACAATTTAATAATGTTGAAACTAATGCCATAAATTGGCTAAAAATTCTGTCGATTGCTAAGAACTAATATGTAAGAGCAGATAGATTTCTAAAATAAATAAGAAAAGAGAGTAATTTAATTTGTTGTCTGCCGAAAACTGATAAAATTTCCAAATCAAAGGATTGTTTCTTTTTCTTTTACTTGTTGAACAAAGGAATAAGATAATAAACATTAAGTGCGAAAACCACCACGATAAGAAATAATTTTG
Organism: Ascarosepion bandense; assembly: GCA_037127315.1. Lineage (NCBI taxonomy): Eukaryota > Metazoa > Mollusca > Cephalopoda > Sepiida > Sepiidae > Ascarosepion > Ascarosepion bandense. The sequence goes on along the minus strand of JBBBDQ010000256.1, from coordinate 6,426,852 downwards.
ACTTGATAATCAAAATTTTGCCGTTTCGGCTATACGCCCTGGGAAATTGTTTTAATCAAATGGCTAAAGAGGAGTAGAGCCAAGTGGAATATCAGAGAAAACAAAGAAGGTCCCCCAGCTTCGGACAGTGATAGTGAGAGACACTCGCACGAAACAGAAGGAAGATGGGTTTAATCAGGGTATAAAAGAGGCAAAGGCTCAGATGAAATTACCGGGAAAGCGAGGAACGTTCTACGCCCCACAGATAATGATGGTGAGAGACACTCACACAAAGAATGAAATAGTTGGCTTTGATCAGTGGACCAAAAGAACAAGAAGGCTCAGATAGAATTACAAGGAAGAATGAGGGTCTTCCAGATTGGTTGTATACGGAATCCTGGCAAAACACTGTAACATCAGAAAGTGACAAAAAAAGACGTCGAGAAAAGACATAGACCTGAGACCAGAGACAGGTGAGACCAGAGACAGAGAGAAAGTGGGGGAGAGAGATACGAGATCACTGCTTCGTCTGATTTTATGTGATTTGGCACCCTAAAGAAAACCCCGAAAAAAGCCTTTTTCTAGAAGTTTTGTTTAAAACAAAGGCAACAAGCAATTGTCAGTTTCAACGGGAAGGATCGATAGTTATTGCATTTAAAATATTGACATGCTTAAACTACCACTAATTGTACTAACAAGTTTGTATCAATAAATTGCATATTAATATTTACCCTTTTTTCAAGTTATTTATTTTCTTCCTGTGACCTCACTTCGAACGGATCGGACCAATTCATCGATTTCTGACCAAGCTAGACTTGCAATCAGTTAACATAACGTGGAGCATAACAATACTTGGACTAAAGTAATCAGCTCCAAGATCAACCGAGACCAATACTGAATGCTGAACGGTATGAGGTGGAAGTCATACATTGTCTAATTCAAAAATTGATCAAAAGAAATGACAGAAATAATTGTGCTGGAAAGAATAAGAACCGACATCAACATGACAATCATATTACAGTAACAAACACATAAAATATCACACACACACACACACACACACACACACACACACACACATATATATATATATATATATATATATATATATATATTCATCACCTGAATATAGACAAATGGGATTTAACTAAAAATGTCTGCTTAGTAAAACTATAACCATTATTAATGTTTGAAACGAAAAAAAAATTTATCTGCGTAGAGCTGTTTAATTAAATAAATAATAATATTACGGCTTTTTTACAGGGCGAAACCAGAGTTTTTCACAAGTAATCTTAACGTAAATATCATACATAATTATGTGGATCCATAATGCATGCTTTGTGACAAATACTAGAAAACATTAGACCATCTAATCTCAGGATGTTCTATACTTGCGCCAAATGAACATAACACACTTCGCGATATAGTGGGGTAATATTTACACAGGTCAATGTGCAAACAATTTAGAAAATATGGAAAGAAACATTGATATGAACATCACACATCACTGGTTACAGAAATAGAAGAGGTAATCATTCTATGAGATTACAACATCTACACAGGAAAATTAAAGCAAATTGAATGGACATTATTTTCAAAAACTAAAATTAAAGATAAAACTTGCCAGGGTATTGATAGTGTTTGTCCAATGGATTGTAACATAGCAACCAATGTATTTGAAAAATTATCCAAATATAAAGACCTGAAAATGTAAATAGTAAAATATGTGGAAATTGAATATGACCAGTAATAGGTGCGCTTGGATTAAAACATCTTGAAAAATCCCTGAAAACCCCGAAAAACCTGAAAACCTGAAAAAGAAAAGGACGAAGAGAAATTACGTCAGATGAGGTCTCGTTGCCCCATTCGTTGAACCAAAACTCCCCATCTCGATATGTGTACGTGGAAGTAGTCTCATTGGTCAAAGATTTGATTTGGATAAGATAACCCGGGTCTCTCCGCACCCACCAAGAGAATTTGGGACAAGTATAAAGATCGGGACCCCGGGTAACAAAATGAGCTGTTGTTGCAGTTTGTTAAGTTGCAGTCGAAATTTAACGACTGAGGGAAAAGAGTTTCCAACCAGGAGCCATGCCGATTGGGAGCCAACGGTAGAGACAGTGACATAGAGCTCCTGGCAGAAGATGTAAATAAACGTAGAAAAGCCTGCCGCCGATCAAATTAAAAGAGTTAAAGTCGAATAATGCGCCTCCGATAGAGTCCTAGCTGAATATTTATAGAAACAGAAAGAGCCAAGTTAAGTAGGAGCTGTCGAGCGAAAGAGACAAGTCTAATCTACTATCATTATAAACACACTAGTCTACTTCGTCTATTTCTGTAAAATTTTGATAAAGAGCACAGAAAGAAATTTTTGCATAAAAGTAATTGGGAAAATTGAAAGCTCTGCTCATTCTAAACGAATCTTTCGCTTTGTTGTGAAAATTGAATTCGACTATTGCACATTTTGATTTTGTTTTAATTATATATATATATATATATATATATATATATATATGACTTTTTTTTCGCGACTCATCCAGGCGTCTTCGAACTTATTAATTAATTTTTTTTTTTTGGTGCCGTGTTTATTTTATCAACACAAATGTACACGCGTGTCCGGTCTGATTTGCTGTGACAAGAAACGGCTACCAGGTTATCAACTGGTCTTTCCTGAGATCAAAATACACAGCGTGGGCAGGAAAGTTCACCTTTGTAATAGACGTCTTGAGAACCAGCTGCTGTGACGATATCATCCTCACAACAGGTTCCGGACCATGGGGCAGCAAGCCAGCCGGAGGACGGTGTTTCAGTGTGACCATAGCAGAAATCAAATTATGATAAAAATGAAATAATAATAATAATAATAATATCTTCATTAACAATCCAATTAAAATGGTACCCAAGCTGTGATAACTTTGGTTAAAAAGTAAATAATTTAATTAATGCGATTTACTTGCCTGGAATAATGATACTGGGTAATATGGAAATGTCCTCGGACGTAATTTTCTGGTAGATAAAGTAAACAATTTCAGTTATGCAAGAGGGCTTAGGGAGGGTTTGTCGCAGCTCATTACGAATAAGTTTGCAGATTATTTATATTTCTGGTGTTTTGCTTTAGATGCGCGTCATCATAAAGTGAGGACAGAGCGGATTTTAAATACACTTGTTAGGTATAGATCTGTGTTTTAGAAAATAGAGTGAACAATTAGTTTGAGGGTTTAGGTCTCTTACATTACTGTGCTATTTCGGTGGATGATAAAGATCGTTTTCTAACAATATTTTTATTTATGCCGTGTCACGTCAAGAAAATTTGTGATGATGGCTTTCCATATGTCCAAGTACATTTTAGCTATTTAGTGGAAATTTAATTTTTTTTTTTTTTGGTTTACTTTTTAATCTGCCACTTCTGTCTTCATTCTGTCTTAGTAACTGTTTTAAGCACTTTCTCTTCATTATAAACATCATACATTTAAACTGTCATTATCTGATGCTAAGAATAAGTGTCGTTTTCATTCGAATTTTCTCTAAGACATTGCCGTTACTCACAGGTTTATTCCATGTTATTCTCACCAGTCATCTACAGAACTACATTTCTGTTGTGTCAAGTATCTTCGTCATTTATTTTTATTTTTCTACTTTGTTGTCATTTTCAGTTTTTCTTTATCCTCATCCGGTAATTTTATTAACTTATATTTCTGGTGTAACGTCTTTTTGTTTGCTGCACAAGTGTTTTTATTTAATTTTTCATTTATTTAATTTTTCTTTTATTGTCTTTTGTTTTAATGTTTACTTTCTTTAGGATTAACCCTACCTCATTTTTAATAGATCTTTTTTCATCAGTTTCAATTTTTGGAAAATTTTACTCCAGACTTTCTCTTTTTTATTTTAATTTTCGATTTATTTCGAATATTTGTTTTTTTGATAAGCGTACATTTTTGCCTACATGTACGTTTAATTTATTGTTTTTTTTTATTTTTAGGAGGATATTATTACAATTGACGGCAAGAAAAATTAAAAGAAAATGTTAGTGGCTGCAAATGGCCATTATTCCGAAACAGAAAATAATACCAAAGTCAAAAATAACCAATAATATAAAAAAACGACCAATGACACTAACAAAGATAACGTAAATTATAGAATCTTCTTCTTGCTGTCAGTCCCCACGAACTGCATCATCAACGTAACGGAGTTCCAGGAGAAATCTAAGTTACGAACATCTTATCACAGAAGATGGGCTGTTGGTCGAACCCCCAGGAATTACAGATGGAAGAGAAAATGTGTCCGTCTGTTTGATCGATAAGATATCTCACAAAATATGTCAATCCAAGAAAGACACAGTGATAAAACTATTCTATTTAGTGTTAAATCATAAAGAGTAGCTAAATGGAAAAAGTGCCTGAAATGGGATGTATTAAAACCCAGGCCTGACCACTGTATAAACTTTCCTAGTCATGACTTCAACATCTATAACTACATAATCCTCCCTGAATGAGGACAGACGAGGGGCTAAAGTATCAGTAGACTAGGGTCCTTCTCTTCTGAAGAAAGTACTTGGTCGACTATATGGTATTATTAAGCGAGAACCTATCTCTGACGCTATGAATGAAGGATGGAGATTTGAGATAATGTTAGATCGAAAAACCATTATTCCTGTCCCCAACAAGCTGGATTCCAGTATCAGTAAAACTAACATGTTGGAAATGTAGAAAGACTGGTCACCTCTCTTTCTGCTGAGATAAGAAGGCCCCTAGAGTTCTGACACCCGCCGAACCAAATCTCTCTCTGATCGAATCTGTTGTTTCCGATTCGTTTGTGATGGGCAAGACAATGATTTGGATTGATGTGGTGAAATATCCGGTTGTGTCCTGTGCCCGGCCCGCATTTTCGGAAAATCCTTTGCTAACCGCTTGTGCGGGCACGGAGAAGGAAGGGGAAACGGCTGGTCGTTAGAAAGGACCAGAGAGACGCTATGGACAGTGGCAATTCAGGCTTCGAAAGACTTCACAGCTAAGAGAACGAACATTCCTACATTTTATGCACGTTCTAGGGGCGATAGATTTATATATTCATAGTGCCTGATGCTTTGTTTGAGTGTCAGAACTTTTCCCACTCGGGGAGGGGATCCCCTCGTTTGGCAATTTGGACCTAATCACAACATAAACTAAAAGTTGATAAACTCCCTTGAAAATCTCGCGGAAAGAGGACGAGTAAAAGAAGACGACATATTGATTTTTTTTTTGTTTTTTTGTTTGGCTTATCAGTCTTTGTTGAAGATTTTGAATTGTAAGACTAATATTTTATTTTTGTTAATAAAATTGATTTTTCGTCGTACTTGTGGTACAATTTATATCATAGCTAGGACTGAAGATGGATTGATTATTTTCCTACGGGTAATTGAGCATACGTGAATATAAAAACCAAACTGGTATTTGAACTCAATTCTCCAATTTCTCATTCTGAGACGCTCAATGATAAAGAAAAAAATACAGTCTTTATTACATAAATAAATATTTTCATATATGTATGATTGCTGAAAAATAACTGATCGATTCATTTACCAAATCTGGTGAAATGAATTGTCATCAAACTTAAAGAAAGTTTTCAGCACCGCCTCCTATGCTAAAAACAAATGGATGCAATTGTTTCAGTTGTGCATTTGCAATTTGGCAAATAGTTTTGCTGACAACAAATAGCAAAAATAAAGAGGAGAACTGGTTAATTTCCGCAGCACTGTCTTCATATCAATACGATTCGCGTTATTGAATGTTTGTAGGAAAAGAGAAAAAAGCAGGAAAATAAACAGATAATTCTCATCCAGTGTCCTCGTTCAGATCTCAACATGCGTCAAAGTGTAACGTTTACCCGGTGAATTAATAAAATGGTCGCAATAAACTCACTGACTTCTTTCTAATGAAAAATTATCGACTGCTCACTTCGATGTTATTATGTATTCTTTCTTTACTTTTTTTTTTACACCCTTTATTTTCACCTAATGTTTTGTCATAGAAATTTATTACGCTGATATGTTTAGCATTTGGTGACGCATAACGAGTGTCATAGTGCTTGGTATATGCACTGCGTAGCAAAGTGGTTTGGAGCAAACTGACACATCTATATGCAAATATGAATTTGTCTCAATAAATTTTTGACGCCGACACTCATACGATGAAAATAAATGCGGTTCGTTTTTGTTTTCTGCCATGTCATTTCGTAAATTACGCACAAACGCAAAAAATAAAGGTGGATATATATATATATATATATATATATATATATATATATATATATATATATATTTAGTTATAGTTATACGGAAATTTCTATTTCGAGATAGATACTCATCATCAGGCAATGTTTGATCTTGGTTGTACAGATGATTTACATTTAAATAACAAAAACCTTCGGTTTGATGTGTATGTATGTGGGAAGATATAAAATTTACATGTGTGATTTGGCCCCAAAGAATACATTTTTACCAAATTTTTCTCTTTTTTTTCGTCTTTTCCTCCCTCATCCTATCCTTTTCCCTTCTTTCTTCCCTCCTTAACAGTCATGATGTTAACCTACCTTTAACCTGACCTTATTATTTTCCCTGTTTTCCTCTCTTCTCCCTTTAGTTTTATTGCCTGTAATGTGATATTCTCATTTAGTACCAATGTGGTATTTTTCACTTACCTATCATTTTTGGTCTATGTATTTATTTGTTGTAAAGCTTTTTGTTATAAATGAAAGATTTTTTTAAATAAATAATTTTATGATTCAATTTATTTTGACAGTTTTCAGTAATTATTTCCTTAGGCACTTGTAGGTTATATGCATGTTATTTCATTTAGATTTTACCCATTTTGTAATATGAACAATTTGAAATGTCTATATATGACATTTATCCCATTGCGTTTATTTAATAGTTTTTTTTATACTTAAGGGATTTAATAATGAATAGTTTTTCGTATAAACATAATGAACATGGTTCATTTAAAGACTTACATGTTTTAGCTTCTTTTAAAATCTTCAATTTTATTGTGTGTGCGTGTTTTTTTTTTGTTTCCTTCAGATACCTGTGGTATTTTGATCGGGATGTTCTATTTTCGTATTTGTTCTCTTTAAATGAAGAGGTGTGCTGTTAAATCCTCTGTTTCATAGTATTTTTAGTACTCCCTATATAAATTTTATATTATTTGGGTTTTTCTTTGAAGATAATTAGCATTGATAGACGATTGATTCCGTTAAGCACCTGTTTTTTAACGGACAGTCTGTAGGGTTTTTACAATTATAATTTTATTGTCTAAATTGTTGTTTTTTGTTATGTGGTTACTTTTATTAATTTTTTAAATGTTTTTTAAAATATTGTTATTATGATGTTTTATAATATTTTCATACAGCTGTAACATAAATTAATAGTGCTTTTATTAAAGATTCTAACTTAGAGGAGGTTTTTCCGGAAAAAAATATTGAGATTTTTAAATTCTTTATGAAAAATGATAAATAAAGAATTTAAAAATCTTAATTTAAAATAACAATTTAAACAATTATAAAAAGTAGATTTCCTCGCTGTAACCTTACATCTAGAGAAAATACACCAACCATGCAAAAAGACCAATATCAATCTTTTATACATCCAACCAAAATCTAACCACCCTCCATCTGTTATCAAACATGTACGCTCATCAACAGAATACAGAATTAGCAGTTCAGGTAATGAAGAAATATTTAATAAGCATAGCAATTTTATAATATTGCCTTTAAAATAATGGATACAAAAACCCAAATTTTAAATATGTAAACAAGAAAAGTAACCCCTGAAGAAGACATAGGAATAGAAATATCATCTGGTACACATCATCTTTCAACAGATGACTAGTAGTAAATTTGGAAAAAATCCTCGCGTTAATTAGGAAACACTTTCCGGAAAAAAAACTCTTTCAGACTGTTATATAAAATTTACCCACGTTGCCGCAAAATATTTGTTTTTGATGAATAAGTTTATGCGAATCCGTCTGTGGGATGAATTTTATGTTTCACATCATACCAATTAAGACACGTGGTTATTTCCTAAATCACTAATACTGTATCGGTGGATTTCGCAAAATTAACAAAGAGACCATCTAAAACGGTTGCAGGAAATTTTGTCTGGAAACTGTGGTTGAAATCAATGGTATTGCAATAGTATTTAGTATTGCAATATATCTTTGCTTCATTTTGGTAAATATATTTTCTAAAATGAGGTGTCAGTTTTATTTATATTTTTGCATAATTTAAAAAGAACATCCATCTCATTCTCTTTTTCTCTCTATCTCTCTCTCTTACTGACACACACACACACACTATTGTTAGTGAATAATTCTAAATGAAAATAGAATGGTTATTTGTTATTATTTGCAACATTTTACAAGTAAAGGAAACAAAAATGAACTCGTTCCAATCATCTTAAATATTTTTCATTGTTTCTTTGATGAAACGAAATATAGGTAATTATAAAATATTTATAAATTCATTTGATGCACATATAACTATGCACTATTGACAAAAGAACCATTCTATTCTAATTTAGAATTATTCATTGGCAATAAATACTAAAAATAGTATGAAATACATCATTTTTTTTAAAAGACTAGGTTGCCTAATAATTATGGCCGGTAGTGTATGTATTCATGTATTCGAAGTTCAATATTCATTGTTTCTTCTCTCTCACTTCTTGGTTCTAAAGCTCTCTTCCAGTTTATTGCTTTTTTGTCAAACTGATTTTGGTAATTTTATATGCAACGTCAATCCAGATATTCTGCAGGTGTGCATCACTCCTTTTTAGTAAGATGAATATTAGGTCGCAATGAACTCTTAAGTATAAAACTCCATTTTCGTGTGTATGTTTATTAGATACTGGAAAATATGTTCAAGCAGTTCAGATATTTCATCATTAATTTTTTTAAAGTTTATATTTCATACAAAATATATTTTGCGGTAACAGTTAATGCAGACCGGTGTAATATTTTAATTTATCTTTTATCGTTACAGTCTGAAAAGGAAAGTTTTAATTTTTTAATAAAAAAATAAATTAACGTCTCTTTTTTTTCTATTTTACCAATACATATGTCCCCATTGTAATTTGATTTTTTTTATATTTAATTGCGTTAAAACACACGAGAGAACTTGGAGCGGAAAATAATGAGTGAATTTAGAAGGTAAATCCAGAAAAACGATCCTACAAAGGAAATGAGGGCTAAAAGGCAGAGAAATAATGTGAATGTAAATTTGTGTAACAATATCCAGTTCTTGATAAATACTCAGATAGATGAAGCATTTTTAAAAAAGGAGAAGATAAAACATGAGCATTCAACAATTTATTCGGATTTTTTATCGCGATATACACAACTTATTCGAGAATTGAAAAAATGCAATAAACTATATATAAAGGGATTATCCCAATTGAATGTAAGAAAAGTTTTGTATGAGTTCTTTTTGCTTACATAAACCTGAAAGATAATATTACGAATGAAAATATACATACGTAAAAACTACATGAATTTACCACGATTTTTTCAGGCTAGCTGAATTTCTGCAAACAAGTCCTAATTCATGTACAATATTCTTTAAATGAAGAACAAGTTAAGTGAATAACCTTGTTAGACGATTCTTGGAATTTCACCTTGAAATGCTAGTTAGGGCCTGATATTTAATAAATCAAATCATAGTTTATCAAACATCGTGCCCTGATGTGCGTTCTTACGCGAATTTGTGGTTTTGCCTAACAGGTGAGTTACTTGAAATTTTCTTCATTTTTTATATACATAAAGTGCGACATTGAGATTCAAAGACGCATTGAAATGGCCAAGGACGCTTTTCAAAAGCTAACCAGAGTAGTGAGAGGCATGAAAATATTGTAAACAAAGAATGGAGTGCTCGATTGCAATGTGATATCTGTTCTTCTGTATGAAAGTAAATGTTGGGCGATCTCATCAAGAATGAAGGCGGAGGTGAAGCAGCAGAAATGTGATTTTACAGAAGGATGCTGAAGATACCATAAACGGAGAACATGTGCACGGGTGTGTTGCAGAGGATGCAAACGCGTAGAAAAATCATATTAAAATCAGGAAAAAACAGATAAGGTTCGAAGGGCACGTACGGAGGAAGGAAGGCCTCAACAATTTAATACTCACAGGACGAATAGAAGGAAATAGAGACAGAGAAACGCAACGCATGACATATTTGATAAGTCTGGGCAAATGGAAAGTGGAGTGAGGTTTGTCAGTTATACAAAGAGGAAAAATATTGAGAACGAAATTTGACAAAGCCAAGTGAAAGTCCATGATCGCTTACATCCTAAAGGAAACGGACATAAGAAAAAGAAGTGAAAGAAGAAGAATTCGAGAAAATTATATATATATATATATATAGTTATCCGCAGACAGATCTGTTTTGCTTTATCACAGCTCATCAGTACGGTTAGACAGCGGATTGCGTTTAACCCAGGATTGAAATCTAACCAAATTGGCGTCAGTCGGAGATTCTACTTCTGAGCTGTGGGCGCTCGGTAGAAGTAGGCAGATTTTTAGTGTATCATGTCTCACACGCCAATAGCCAGAGTCCTCTAATACATTACTGAATGAGTGACGCATAGATGCTAGAGTAGCTACTGTTTTTTTTTCAAAGTCTATCTTCTTCCAGAGTGCTCAATCAGGGTGTGAGAGCGTAAATAGTCATCCGCAGACAGATCTGTTTCGCTGTATCACAGCTCATCAGTACGGTTAGACATCCGATATATAATTGTCGTTAAAGATAACAGCTAAGTCCATGTGACTTTCTATTTTTTGTTGGATTTTTACTGGGATCTTATAAGTTTTTCTTTTCAGTTCATAACTTATTTAAAAAAACTGTTCGTATGTTTTATTTATGTATAAAAAATAAATAAATTATATGAATTTATGTAAAAGTATTTAAAAACATTAACCACAGAATTTTGTCTCACATTTATACGAAACATGCATAAAAGACGGATTGCAGCCGAAATACACACTATACATCAATTACCTGAGCAGTGTTATTTCAGTCAACTAACTTCGAAAAGGATTATTGTAATTTGTTTTTATCTCTGGTTAATTTTGGATAATTCAATTATATAGCGATATTTATGACCAAAATTACTTCACAACTTTAAACTTCTGAAAAAAATCAATTTTGTTACAATATCAGTTCCTTAAGTGCCATACGTGAAACACGCTTGGGCGATCATGACAAAAAGGAGACATGACTGGGCAGAATATTATCACTCAGTAGGTTGCTAATTATTTCTGCGTTATACTGGTTGTCATCTAAAGCTATAGAACCCAGTCTGTCCTGTTATTTAACCCATAACTTGAGGGAAGAGACATATTTATACCTATCCCTAGGGTACTTGCGCGTAAGTGAATGCAATGAATTCAACGGGTATTCGAATTCGGCTCCCCAATTTCTCGTTCCAAGCCTATATCCACTGCACCTACAATATACGTTACAATATACTATTTCAATTTAACAATCCTTTTCTCTCTCTCTCTCTCTCACACACACACACACTCTCTCTCTCTCTCTCTATATATATATATATATATATATATATGTCTTCGTGTGAGCTTCTCGTAACTATATTATTTTATTTGAGTCTTCCCAGCTCATCATAACAGAACTAAAATGTTTTCATTACGAAACTTTACGATCATCTTAACAAGTGCATACAGTGAATAAATCAAAATATTATTCATGGAATAATACTAAGCAGACGACTACTTATATAAGTGAGCACTTATAGGCGTCGCTTGTTGACATTACCAGAAAAAAGGAAATAAAATAATACGTTGACTTTTCAAATGCTGATAATATTGGCAAGCTGCTTGAGCTTCCTGCTTTAAAAATCACGCAGGTATTTTTTAGTCAATAAAAAGTTTTCCACGTTGTGTGAGTTATCAAAATACTTTTCTGATTTTATATCACACTAACACACATTAATGAATGTGTATATTCGTTAGAATGTGCGTCGTGGTGCAGTGGATATCAACTCGGAAAGAGAAACCGTAGTTGCAGCTAAATTCTTTGTATCCTCTTACGAGTGAATAACTTTTGGAAATATATAATTCCATGATTATATAGCAGAACAGATTGTGTTCTGGAGCCTTGGTCGGTAACTAGTCTTCTTCTATGTGCCCTGTTCTTTCTGGACCTAGCCGATCATGCCTTTCCATGTCTCCCTATCTTTGGTGGCTCTTAGCACGCCTTTTCCTGTTACACCATGAAACCCTCGTTCACTCATTCACCTGATTAGATTCTTCAAATATGTTTTCCGCTGATTTTCCTTGTCGCTTTTTTCCTCTATCTGCCCTGTTAGTATCAGGTTCTCCAAGCCCTCTTTCCCCATTGCATATCCCAAGAACTTTAGCTGTCTCTTCCTGGTCCTCAGTATCGATTTCCTTTTCGTTTCTATTATTTCCAATACCTCATCATTTCTCATATCCTCGATCCATGATATTCGCAGCGTCTTTCTGTAGAATTACATTTCAGTTTTTCTTTCGTCTTTGACGATATTGTCCAGCATTCACTGCCATATTAAAGAACTGACAACACATAGCAATCTAGTACTCTCTTCTTTGGTTTTAGCGAAATTGTCCTGTTTATAATACTTTACTCAACTTCTGGAATGCTTCCTTCGCCATGCCAATTCGCCTTCGGATCTCTGTGTCGCACTTTCCATCTTCTGTTAAAACAACTCCCAGGCATCAAACTACTGCGGGAACTACTGCCAAACTGAGTATCACGTATAGCATTTAACAGACTGCTTGATATTCGTTCAAGAATATCCCCCTACCCAATTAACGGTGTTATTTTTTAAACACTTTTTAGAACAGATATTCACCCTGAATATAATAATTACAGTGCAAGAAAATAAACCTTAAATATTCGACTGAGCTAGCGCCGTAGTATGACAGAAGATTGAATGTTTCTTTCGCCTACGAGATGCACTTACCTTCCACATGTCAGCATAAAAAATTTCTTTTCCTTTAAAAATCTATGTGTGAGATCTCGAATTCTATTATTGTTGAAAAGCGCATCATTTTAATACAGCCAGGATTTCCTTATTTCATTGTGATTTCCTAAGTTCAGAAAACATAACGAAGAGCACACTTCTTTAGCCTTTTAGTAAGTTATCTTTTATTTTCTTGGTAAAAATATAGAGGTTTCGCATTCTGTTGTTTGTAGAATGCGTATATTTTTGCTGCACCTAGGATTTCATTGTTTTTCCCTATCTTATAGAATAAATATTTTATAAAAATCAAATTGATCATTTATTTACTCTTCCGATTTGTTTAGAATAGCTTGGCTGCGTATAGTTGATTTTCTAAGCGCCACTTAGAAGTAGCCCAAGACCGAAACTTCGGGGTACCCACTGAGAATCGAACTCACTACTCAGTTGTAATTGGTTCTAGTAAACCGGTTAACCGGTATCTAGAAGACGATAATATTTTTAGTCAACAAAACCGCATACGGTTAGGATAAAAGAATATGAGAAAAAGAAAAAAATCCTTATTAAAAAGAGGAAACAAATTAAAATCATGAAACAGTATTCTTTCACTCACACACACACATAAATATATATATATATATATATATATATATATTTGTGTGTGTGTGAGTGAAAGAATGCATATTTCTTGATGTAATCTGTTTTCGCTCTTTAATAATATTTTTTCTTTTTCTCATATTCTTTTATACTCCATAATCATATGGGTTTATATCTCTCATTCAGTAATGGATTAGAGCACTCTCGCTATTGGGCGGGTATAATGACAATATACACTCTAAAAAGTCTGCCTTCTTCTACCGAATGCCCCTAGCCCAGAGGTAGAATCGCCGACTGACACCAATTCGGTCGGGTTTCAATCCTGAGATAAAAGCAATCGGAGTCTAACCGTACCAATGAGATGTGATACAACGAAACCGATCTATCTTCGGATGATTATATATATATACCTAACAGATCTGGATTTGATTCGAAATTTTCAAAACGTTGACCAAGTCTAATATCATAATTATTATAAGAAATTGATTCAGCTTCTGTGAAGTATGAATTTAACATTTAGAGAGAAAACTTAAAAACAAAGTCTATCCAAAACGATACAAATATTTCGACCACACATTTAAAATTGAATGCAGTTACAACTTATCATCGCTTTTATATGGTGGTATTGTGTATGACAATAAACATCATCCTGCAGCCTGGCGTCTTATTAGGAGGTTGGGATTAATTGCTGTTGTTCCCAGATCCAAGTTGACCAGGGTTGGCCTTAACTGCTAGTGTCCCATCTATGGAAAAATAGTTTATCCACAAATTGAGATTAAAACACTATGAAAATGTAGAAATGTATTTTTATAGTAAAGATTCAAGGAATATAATTTTGAAGGAAAAATATTACCAGAAGTACATTTTTGAAAAAAAAAAATTTCCAACAAACACCCCTTTACAAAAATACGTCAATGAAACCTGATCTACAATATTATTTCTTTCAAAGAATATATTCTTTTAATACAAGTCTCTTGTAAATATCTTGTCGACATTAAATAACTCATTGAGGTTGGTATGCCGTAAAACAAATCCAAATAACCAAACCAAACTTTTACTTTAATAACTTGCGAAATATACACTTGGTCATTTTATTAATTCATGGATACAAATACATATTTTCTGCAAGTCGACTGGAAGAAATAAAAGCGATATTATATTAAGTATATTTATTTTCTGTTTATGCCTCCTGAAATTTGATTATTCATACAATGAATTTTCCTCGGGTTTTATTATGGTATGTTCGAGTTAGATCAACCGTAAAATTGATTCATAATAGTTTCTTTCCTCCGCAAAAAAGCGTCTTTATCTGTGCAAAATACGGAAGTTTCAAGACAAACAGTATTGACGAGTAAGTGTAATGATGATGAACTGCAGGGATTATGCGAAGCGGCTACTACAAATCATTCTTCAAAATTAATGTCAAATTCTTGAACACAATCGATCCTCTCCTCCTGTGAATACCCTTATTTTTAAAACTATTAACAGTGCAGTCAAACTGATAGACATCAAGGAAGATGTATCTTTGAACAATGTTTATATATGATACGTGTTTGAACACTTAATAAGGATTTTATGAATTGAAATTAATTTAGTATGGTGTTATTTCTTGTCGGATAACGTTAATATTGTTCCATTATGATATGTTTAGAAAGCGATGAACTAATATTTGCTAGGTTCTCAACTAGTAAAACTCGATTACAATAGCAATAATACGAAGGGACATATTGCCGTGCAATTATCATGTTTGTATGTCGAAAGCAATAATGATTTTAAGTAGAAACAGCTTTTGGTTTTTCTTTAAACGTATTGCTTTTTTTTCTCCCAAAAATCGCTTATTTCAGAAACAGAGAAGACAGAGCAGAATAATGAGCTGAAACTGAAAGGAAAGCAAAAATCTATTATTTCCAAACAATGTTCCGCTTTGATGGGATTTTTTTTTCTGTTATTTATTAAATGAAAATAAGTTCTTTACTAAACTCAATCAAGAGCTGTCAATTTCACAAACCCGGTTAAAGAAAAAGGTCAGCCTCATTCTTCATATTCTTAATAAACACTCTTACAGATCATAGTTCATACGAGTGAGGGCATGGAAATATCTGATTAATATCCTCATTGCGTGGCTGAAATATAATACGTGCTAATATCGTGGAAGAATAAATTAATAAGAATGAATGACTTTTTAAATGTGTACACACACACGCACTCACACACACACACACACACACACACACACACACACACACACACACACACACACATATATATATATATATATATATATATATATATATATGTATATATAATTAAATTCTTTGTAGATAGAATTTATATTTATTTTTAATAACGACAGAACGCATTCTTTTAAAGAAAGGTTTTTCGCCCACCATATTCGTTGGAACAACCGTGATTACAACGGGCAAACTGAAAAAGTTGATTGCCGGTGCAAGTGGATGCAAATTAGAAGCCAGAGCTAAAATGAATGTTATTTTGAATAAAAATATTACTACTTTTGTGTTACGTGTGCGGGTTATGAGTGAAAAAAAAAACTCCTTTTTACACTGAATAGATTTTTTCGTAATATATTTATTTTAGTCGTTGATCTTTATTTACTGCACCCACGTATTCATATTTTTTCCTTTCAGGGTTTTAATATTTTATTATTAAACAAGTGAGAAACTGAAATATACATTAACTTAAATTTGAAAAAGGAAATATAATACATTTGATTGTGAAATGGAAATTTATTTGAGTATATTTCTTTGAAAGAAATCCGATATCTGATCCAATTTCATATATATATTTATATATCGTCATCCGCAGACGGATCTGTTTTGCTGTATCACAGCTCATCAGTACAGTTAGACATCTGATTGCTTTTTTACCCAGGATTGAAACCCAACCGAATTGGCATCAGTCGGCAATTCTACCTCTGAGTTATGAGCGCTCAGTAAAAGGATACAGACATTTAGCGTGTATATTATATACACGCCCAATAGCTGAGAGTGTTCTAATTCTTTGCTGAATAAACGATGCGTAGATGCTAGAGTAGCTATTGTTTTTCAAAATCTATTATTTTTCCAGAGTGAGGGTGTATTTAGGGTGTGAGAGCTTAAAATTATCTATATATATATATATATATATATATATATATGTGTGTGTGTGTGTGTGTGTGTGTGTGTGTGTATGTATGTGTGTATGTGTTAAGCTTTTAATATAGATTTTCATGTGCTCTTCTGATTTTTCTTTTCAGAAATAAATTATATAAAACATTTCTAATGCTTTTCTTCGAGCGTTTTCGGTTATATCTCTAGCCATTACCAAGGAGGATGTTTTTTTATTTGCTACTAAATATGTGTAAAGATTATGTATATATCTTCATGTGTATGGCATGTCCGAACATCATGCTCATAATTGATATTTGTAAGAGTAGGATTTCTCTTTTTTATTTGTATTGTCTCCAATATTGTTAATCTTTATTTTCAAGTGAATGAAGCTGTTACATGTGTGCTGTCATATATGAAAAAGATGATTAAAAATAAGATGGCATTACTATTAAAAACAAAAAATACAAATTTAATAATATCAATAATGAACACGGTAAAAATTTGCTTAACATGTTTGGAGCATATATACACATTAGTCTGTATACATATACTTTATTCATATATAGTCGCAAGTATCAAAATCCATCCTTCATAATGGCTAAAGGTGTAACTGAAAATGATTGAAAAATAAAACCTGGTAACAACTGCTTATAAAAATTAACGTTTTCTTAAAGTCGACTAACTAGGAACTAAGGTTAAATTATTTACTTTCTCTTGTGTTCAATAAGTTTTTTTCTGTCTATGAAATGTAAAAAATCTGTACGAATGATTTATGAACATTGCTCAATTAGAAATCATTTAAATACACACGGTAACTAACCAAACTCCATTTGCAACATATTTGTGAAAAATACAATCATAATAGCTAGATACACGTGCAATGGTACAAATAATAGAAGCATTTATAACAAAAAAAAAAGAAAAAGAAAAAGCTAATAACATCAACTATTAAGACGCTCGTTGTATTTTAAATGTTTTTGAAAAATAATAAAAGTACCTATAACACTCTGTACTTACATAGATATTTACATGTTCAGTTTAGAAAATAATTGACAATTGTTACTGAATAGCCGAATGTACTCGGGTATACACAGTTTATGTTTCGAAAGGAAAAACTCAGACAAACACAAAAGAAATATTAAATAAAAGCATAACCGAGGTATATAGTCTTCTTTAACGTAGCATGCATAAAAGAATGATACTACTCAAATTCAAAATTATATATATATATATATATATATATATATATATATAATCCTGGTTAAAAGCAATCGTATATCTACTGGTAGAGCTATCTGGAAGAATAGTAGACTTTGAAAAACTATTGCTACTCTAACGTCTACGGATCGTTAATTCAATAATAAATTAGAACACTCTTAGTTACTGGCGTATGTTTATATATTATATCACACGCTGAAAATCTTCCTCCTACTCTGCGCTCATAGCTCAGATGAAGAATCACCGACTGATGACAGTTCGATCAGGTTTCAATCCTGGTAAAAGCAATCGAATGTCTAACCGTATTGATGAGCTGTGATACAGCAAAATAGATCTGTCTGCAGATGACTATATATATGTAATAATATTAAAATATTTTTTACATTGCATGTTGTTTCTGTACAACTGTATATATTTACGGATCAAGTGAATGATCAGTGTTAGTTTTGGAATAGCAGGTCAAGGATAGTTGACCCAGCTAAAAGCCAGACAGGAAATAAACCAGACATGTAAGTAGCAGGAGTTAAGATTTGCGCCAAAAATATCACGTGGGAAAAGAAACCCAAAGAAAGAATTTAGTCAGTTGCTTCTTGGGTCTCGACAAAGCAATTCATATTTGCTGAACGCAAATGGCATATTAATCTCGGTGGGTCATTTATTGCCAACTAATTTTTTTTTATTTATTTATTGCTGGTAATACCTTTTTCTTTCAAAACTTATTGTTGTTTTTCATAAAACTTTTTGTGTCTAGTAATACTTATTTCTTTTCGAGTATCCAGATTCATTGGAATTTGATTTAAGGGCAGGGTCGCCAAGTTTTACCCTGTTATTTAAACCATAACTGGTGGGAATAGCTGGAATAATACTTTTACCAAGTGTACCAGTGTTTATGTGAATGCAGGGTATTCAACTGGAATTCGAACTCGGCTCACCGATTTCTATTTCCAAGAGGATATCCACAGCACCACAACGCATATCCGTCACTAAATGCTTACAGCACCTGGTATTCCGAAGCGGTCACTCATCTAAGTATACACCAGGCTTAACGTTGCTTAACTTCGGTGATCGAGCGAGAACAGGCGTATTCAACGTGATATGGCCGTAAGCCTGGAGGAAGGGAAAGCGCATTTTAAGAAATTAGCGTAAATTAGCCCATTTCATCTTAAGCAACTCCGGATAAGAAAAAGACCGAGTGTATAAATTCTTATTCACAAAACAAGAAAGAAAATGGAACTGTGCCGTGTATCGAGAAAGAAAGAAATATTACAACGTAATAAACGAAGAGATGTTATATTAATATTTGTATGTTGATTTATACTTGTTGAAAGAAAGAAAGAGATAGCTACGAAGTTGACAGAAACTGTAATGTAATTCGTACACTGATTTCAGTTTATTCGAAAGCGAAAAAGAAAGCGAAGCCAAGTAATTTATCAAGAGAAGAAGAGAAAAGAAAGAGAAACAGGTATGTGACAATATATATAATTTATATTATATTTTTATATATATGTATATAGTATATGTATGCCTACATATATACATTTATATTATACTTTCATATATATATATATATATATATATATATATATATATATATATATACATTTTATTATTCGGTTACCAATCAAACAGCAATCATATTTTATTATTTTATTATTTAAATCATTGTCCATTTGTAATGATCTGGGACAGATAATCAGTATCAGTCTATAGATGTGAAAATGCAATATACCCGAATCGACATATAAACAACTTGAGGGTTTTTTTATCATTTCACCCCAAGCAAGGCATTCCACTGCCACTATTGCGCATGGGGCTACGTAGGGGAAGGTAACGAGGAGTGGTTAGATATAGGAAACGTTAGAAGGAAGGTGATAGATGGGTAAGGATACAGAAGATGGGGTTGGGAAGAGTGTTTGAAAGAATGGGAGCGAGTTAGTGTGTTACGAGGTGTCTATTGACCTTACATTTAAACTCCTGGAGATTGTAGCCGTCGGGGAAGCATGTCGAAGGGAATTCTCCAGTCGGGAAGTGCGAGAGAAAAAAACTGCTGGAGCAAAAGTTGCTGTTGCATTTTATCGGTTTCACTGTAAAAGGGTGGGATCTAGTAGCTAATCTAGTATCTCGTGCAAATTCGTACCTAGGGGGAACCAGTCGCCTAGTTCATCGGAGCAGAAGCCGTGAAAGTATTTATAGAAGAGACACACGGAAGTCACGTTGCGCCGGTGACAGAGAGACTGCAGGCGGTCTGCCAAGTCGCTATCGATCACAAGAAACCCAAGGAGAGTAGCAGGGGCACCCGACCAGATACGGCAGCAGTATTCAATGCACGGGCGGATGGTAGATTTATATATGTACAGACGGAAAAAACATCCGGGCCCTGCACAGGGAACCAAAATATCATAGCAGCGGATTTAGCAATGGATTCGATATAGTCATTCCACTTGAGGTCCGCTGAAAGTGTGAGACCAAGGAGGCGTAGTGTTTTACTCTCTGGGAAGCAAGCCTGATTCATACTAATGGGAGGTAGGTGCGATTGTCTATGGTGGTTAATTGATAGACGCATTAAAATTTACGAGCCATATCTTACCTCAGTCCACTACGGATTGGAGGTACTTTTCGAGCTCGGCTGCAAGGTTAACTTTGTCGCCTACACCAGATTTTTGATCGAGGCGAGAGTAAACTGTGGTGTCATCGGCGTACATACCAACCTGGGATCTTATGGTATCAGGGTGATCATTAATGTAGATACAAAAGAGCGTAGGACCTAGAATAGACCCTTGAGGGACACCCGCGTTTGTATGGTAGTTCTGGGAGGCATGTCCGTTTAATACCACCTTCAATGTGCGGTTAAAGAGGAAAGACTAGATTAAGTCAAACAAATGTCCAGTTATACCATAGCTCCGTAGTTTGCGTAGAAGGCCAGCATGCCAAACTCTGTCGAACGCTTTAGAGATGTCCAAGGCAACGTTTCGGGCTTCGCCATTCCTCCCGAGTGCCTGGTATATATACTCGGTGATGGTCGGTAGCATATCAGCAGTAGACCTGGTGTAGCGGAAACCATACTGCTTGTCCGAGTGGAGCCTGTGTGCTGTGAGATGCTGAACCACCTCGGCGTTGATAATGGCTTCGAACACTTTGCCAAAGATCGGAAGAAGGCTAATAGGGCGGTAATTTGCGGGGTCCGAGGGTTCTCCAGTGTTTTTAAATATAGGAACTACAGAGGAAGATTTCCAACAGGCAGGAAAGGAGGAAGCAGATAGGCAGAAGTTGTAGAGCTTAGAAAGGACAGAGGAGAGTTCAGGGTCACATTTCCCTAAGATTATGATTGGGATTTCTTCACCTCCGCTCGCTTTGTGAAGGTCATTTTTTGAGATTATCTTAGAGACAAGCGAAGGTGTAATGTGGACGTCATTCAGTTGAACCTCAGTTCTCGGTGAGAAGTCGGGTGTAGAAACTCCAAACAAATCCAGACTCGAATTGTTCGAGACTCTACGGGCAACACATTCAGCCTTGTCCGCTGAGGAGGTGAGGACCTCAAATTTGTTGATTAGTGGGGGTATTGTGGACTTGCTCTCGTTAAGTACTCTTTTACAGAGAAGCCAGTAGTCTTTGGCGCCTTATTTAGAGGATGCTATGCAGCTGCTTCATTCTGGCAGCAAACAACATCTTAGATTCGTTAATTATCTTCTTACACTTATTACGAGCCGAGACGAAAAGGCGCCTGTTTGGTCCGACGCGTACCTACGATAGAGTCGGAAGAAATGATTCCGGTGGGCAATGGCGGCCGAGCAAGCTGGCGAGAAATATGCAGACGAATGAGATTTAAGCTGAAATTTCCTGGCAGGGAGGATGGCATCGATGCCAGCCGTAACCCAGGAGGAGACCTCGGATGCACATTCTTCGATGGGAAGACCTAAATCGTTGTTCCATGGGACGTCACAGAGGAAGTCTCGGAACGAATCCCAGTCAGCTCTTTGGTAGCAGTAGCATATTCTACCGGTCTTGGTTTCTTGGGTCGGGTGGGAGTGGAATGAAATGTTGACGGAAACTACGGTGTGGTCAGAGTTTCCAAGTAGGCAGAGTTGTTTGGTAGTGCAAGAGTCTGGGATGGAAGTGAAGCAGAGGTCTAGTAGTTAAGCAGGGGTTTTCAATTGAAAAATTCATGGTGTGGACACCAGCAGGGTCGGTGACAGAATTCTCCAGCCACTTGGTGTGGTGGGCGTTAAAGTCACCAAACACGAATATATGGGCAGAGGGATGGGAAGAAATCGCTTTGTCGATATTGTCAGAGATGCTGTCAAGTAACGAACACTCAGGGGAGGAAGGGGAGCCGTAGAGAAAGAAGAGATCGTCAATCGAGCTTAGTAGTGAGAGACGAAAGAATGGTCCAGAGATTCAAGAGATGTAACCCTAACTAGCGGAAGGTGTTCGCTGACATACACACCAAGCCCATGCATATGAACATTGGAGTCCTTCCTGAAGAGGAGAAAGTAGCCAGAAACGTAAACTCAGAAGAGGGGATAGAAGGGTTAAGGTTAGTTTCACATAGGGCGAATATATCAGTTGAGTTAGTGTGGCGTAATGAATCTATGCTGAGGAAACTAGTACGGATACCACGTATGTTAGTGAAGGAGATGCAGATGTGCTTGGGCGTTTTCAGACTAGCTGGTTTAGTTTTACTATTATGTTCGCTTTTTTCCATAGTGATTGAGTTGAGGAGAGGTCTTAGAATAGAATGTGAAGGATGGAGACTGGCGCGGCCTACAACATAATGTGGCCTCGAGGTTGCCCACCGAACGTTCATGCAGGGACGCCTGTACATGCGCGATATGGCAGTACAAGAACCCCGGTATTATTCAACTTTTGATCAGAGCAGTCTCTCAAGATGCGACGCAAGAGTTCGGGCTCCTAACTACCAGTGTGAAGCAGCAACCAGGAAACTACCAAGCCGGTACCCTCAGAATGTAAAGACGTTGCCACCATACTCCGTAACTGCAAAGAGCTTCCAGCTAAGCTAACACTAAGACCGAAGAAGGGGGATGAACCGGGAACCCTTTCCTGAACAGGAACAAGGCGATCACCTCTAAACTCATTCAAAAGATGCTGGTGGAGTGTGAGACCGGGCGATAGCAGGAACTATCTACTCCAATTAAAAAAAGAAAAGGAAAAGAGTAACTGACGGTTGCTAAGTTTTAACTTAGCATAAGTCGAAAAGAACCTTGAAGCAAAATAATTTACACATACTACTTAAGTTAGTGACAAAAGAACAAATAAAGTAAAAAATTCAATAGACAAAGGGGGGCAAAAACCCAAAAATTAAAAAAAGAATCAAAACTTAAACATTACAGAAAAACACTGATTCCAGGTTGACTTAGCACGAGCAGGTAACACAGAAAAGTTGATTTAATTAAATTTCTGAGGTTATTGTCGGGACAGGTATGTGACAATATAAATAGGATAGTGCTGCCTGCTTGGGAGCTTAACCGAATGTTTGTCATATCGGCTATAGATAGGTTCTATCAAGGTCTATTTGCTAAGGAGATAATGCCTTGATAATATCAACCCAGGAAGACGATAACACCTTGCGGCTGAGCTGAGAAGTTCCCGAAAACGAAGCCACATGCTGACTAGACGAAATTATTGTAAATCGTCGATGGTTGTGCCAGAACAAGGTTATCCTCACCGAATGTTTGAGCATTGTGCCTTTTTTCACGTCAGATTATAACGGTCTTCTACAAAATTATTACTATGTACCACTCAGTATAGGTGCAGTATCAAACAGATTTTATCTATTGCAGGAGTTAAACAGACACAAATGGACCCTGGGAATGACTCTGCTACAGGGATTGGATAGACGTCTTACCAAACGAATATGCACAAAAACGAAAAGAAACTAGGTATACTTCAAGTTTTAAGTATGTATACCTCTCCAGCAGATTTAGAATCTGCGCCTCTCCCTTGGTTTGGAACTCTACCATCTAATCTGACATAGCTTAGAATGTTCAGCCACAGATTCTGAAGTACACCGTATCAGTTTTCACCTATAAATATGATGTAGATTTTGGCCTTGTCGCGAGGCATACTTTTATTATCAAGTTTCACGAATGCCCATTTTCGGAAAATCACCCCGTCCTAATACTTTTCAACACTACTAGTAGTGAGCAAAGTATTAGGCCGGGGGTGATTTTAAACTTTATTTTGATGCCTCATAAAAGGTAAAATAATTATTGTCCTAATTCTTTTGCACAGTACTGTATATAAATATGTGTCATTGTCTGAACATTGCTTTTAAGTAGGAAGCAGACTGCTCTCAATGTTTGTTTTTATATTAACATATGTTTCATAACTAATATTTAATAATAATTGCTTTTCTTCACTTTTTTATTTTCTTTCTTTTTTCATATTTTTTTCTTCTTCCTTCTTTTTTCTTCCGGTATTTGGCTATGTGTTGACCTGTTGTTCATAGAAGTGTCATATATTTTGTAAGTTTTGAATGTTGCATGCTTGTACATTCTTTACACACACGCTTGAATACACATATGCTCATATACACATGCTTAAATTCACGTGAAGGTACACATATAAATATTGCTACACATCTGTATAGACACATACATGCACGTATATATATATATATATATATATATATATATATGCGCATACGACTATACAGACATACATGATTTGTATTGCAATAATTATAAATATATTTTGTAGATTGTTTTTTTGTGGATTTAATTTACTACTGTGAAGTTTGCCATGTTTTTTTTATTTTTATATATATGTTTATCTTTCTTAGGGCATCAGACGGGAAATGAAGCAGTTGTTTATGTGTCAGCCCTCATGTATTACTCAATTCTTTTGATTAAGAATTTTTAATGATAGATTATGATTTGGATTTTTATATGGTATGACATTATTCATTCTTAAATGATTTTTCAGTTTATTTTGGTGGACATAAACATTGAAAAGCTAGATTTATAATAAGATTTTTGCCTTATATTATGTTTCATTTTTTCATTTACTTGGAGATTATTTTATAATATTTTATTTACATGTTTTGTTTTAATTAATGCTTAGGTGGCAAAATATGTATTTATTTATGTACACACATTTAACCATTATTTCGTTATTTTTTATTAGATTATTTTTCAAAAGTAAGTATTGGCAGTTTTTCCTCAAAGCATAAGTTAAGATTTCTGCTATTGATATTGTGTTTGAATGCTAGTTTTATGATTTAAATTTGATTTTGTTGGAGCTAGTATTTTCTTTTTAGATTCATATGTATGTTGTAGTGTGTTGTTGTTTGTGCTTTACTGTTTAACATAATGTTTTTGGTTCTACACATCTTTCTTTAAATGTTGTTTCTCTGGCGCCTATGTAAAGTTTTCTACTGTCTTAATATTATTCGTTACGATCGCTTTGTATATTATGTTATAGTTTAGATATTTCTTGTTAAGTGGAGCGTTTACTTTGTTTGGCCAGCTACATTTGTTGGTGCTATTTTGTTGTCTGTTACTGTTGTAATTTTATTGTTATTTGTTTTGCTAAGTTTTTATATATGTGTATGCGCTTATGTGTAGACTTGTGTATATGAGTGCGCATATACACATATAAGCCTGTGTATGTGAGTGCGTGTAAAGATGTGTGCATGCGTAAGTGCGCCTGTACAGTCATCCAAAATTCAAAATTTTAAAGAAACGATAACACTTACCATTTTACCATCTCTTATTTCCTTGACTCCAGTTCTCTCACCAACACCCGATGTATCTTCTTCTTCTCTCTTTCAGTTCTACTCTTAAGTAGGTACCTCCACTCTTTTTCGTTACTTAAATCGAAATTGAAATTTTAAAAATAAATAACTTATCTTCAATCATTAAAATTAGCTTTAATTGAAAGCCAAGGGTTTAAATTTAATAATTCTAATAAGCTAAACATATTGGTGTGTAATTAACCGAAATAATATTGATTGAAATCTAAAAGTTTGAAATTGTACAAATTTTTTTAAATATAACGCCATTTTCGGTTGATTGACACATTACGTAAACAGTAACCAAATTTCTGTTTAAAAATCTTGCAAAAATAAAATATACATAGCTGACACTTTATTTAAGTCAATTTTTAAATTAAAACTTACCTTTATCTGTTTTCAATCAACTAATAAATGCTTACTGCCACAAATTAATAAAACAAAATAACGTTAAAACTTATTAAAATTTCATGAATTTACGTGGAAGGGGTGTAACAGAGTTAAAACTTTTCTTCATCAATATTTAAAAAAAATAATAATTTCAAAAATGATTTCATTTATTTGTGAATGGGTACTGATAGGTTCATTAAAATCGAACAATGATTTGATTTTTCCGAGAATTTCCAAATTAATGTGTTTGTCACCGAATAAGTGAGTTACGTAAAAAATTACGTAATCGATTGTAAACAGTTGTAAGATTTTCTGCCAGGCTAACTCAAATCAAACAAAATTTTCTGCCAAAGTTTTGAACATGCTAAAAGAGATTAAAAATTTTATAAAATTAATAAAGATTAGTTTTATTTTTCTTCTTAGTAATATTATAAATAGCTTGATAAAAAAAGTTCGTTTTATTAAGTTTTGAACAGTTTTAATTCATACTATGCTGGATTTTTTGTGATGTAATGGAAGTACCTACTCTTAAGCATTTCTCATCACTTCAGTGTTTCCATCCTTTTTGACCCATTCTACGACACCGTCTGTGACCTATTCTTCCATTTCTTTACCCTCCTATTATGTAATAACTCACGCTCCCCTGAGAGTAATACTATGCTAGGGATGTAACGATTACAAAAGAAGCAAAAAAAATACATGTAAGATAAATACGTCAACACGGAAAAGAAGGAGTGAATACAGTTTAAAGTATGTAACAGAAAAATTAGAGTAACAACCAGTCTGGTAAAACAAGAAATAGACGCAAATCCATACAAATGAACAACTTCACAACAATATATCACGACAAAAATTTGTCAAAAATATTAAGAATAAAAGCGAAAAAGCACGAGAAGAATGGACAGAAATTCCGTTAACGAAACTCTGAAATGGTAATACTGAAGATATCATCAATCAAGTGACAAATATTCATTTATATTAATTCTATTATTGATATCGAGCACTTTATTCAAAAGTCTGCTTTCCTTAAATACCTTTCTAACAGTATATCAATGACTGTCAGCAATTTTTTCTTCACTCAGTTTTCCTAATCCCTGTTAAAGAGTATATATGCGTGTGTATGAGTGTGCGTTTTTTTGTGAATGTGTGTCTGTTTGCTTGCACACTCTGAGGGAAATAATAAGTATTATATTTAATCCAACGTTCCTTGTTAATCTAAATGTTATTTTTAGTCTATACCTAGCGTTCCCAAGTGAAAATAATATATTAAATCCATTGCTAGATCACCTGCTAATAAAAGGCAATCTGTGAGTCTGTGTATGACTGTTCCCTATGCACGCTTACATTTTTAAGCTACGCCATTCAAACTTTCTAGGGACACATATCTACAGGGAAGCCAGGTCGACACATAATTTTTTAGTTTAAGTTCAGCAATTTTCCCTTTTGCACGTTTTAGCCAATAGTGCAGATTGTTTACATTTGCTCGGTAAAACGTCTACGATCTAAAATGGTTGATAGATTACATCACAAAAATCAATTCACACGTTTCAAACACGACTAAAATATTTTTTATTAAAAAAAATTGAGCCTTTATATTTAATTTTTATTCCGACGTTTTAAAAATTAATTTGGTCCCAAAAATGTTCCCCTTAATTTTGAAACAAATGAAATATTAAAAATGTAGTCTTGCATAGGGAACAGTCACACAGACTCACAGATTGCCTTTTATATATAGATTATATTTTAAGTGCCTGCAGCGAATTTAAACGTTATTCTTTCATCCGCTGAAGTAATTGAAATGTTCTGAGTTTCACTGGCAACACCGGGCTATGATGCTAGTCTTACATATTTTATAGGTTTATCGTTCGTCCGCGCTTAGAATATGGGTACCACATATGGTTCGGTACATTTCTACTGATCTATAACTGCTTTCATGGTGATTCATGAGATGCGCTCTAATTTAGAAACCAGTATTTGACTGGTGACGAGGTTCCATCATTTTATAGTTGAGTTAGCTCGATATAAATGTATATTTTATACTAAGATATTTTTTCTCGCATTTTTTGCTAGTGGGACTATATTTGCGCTCCATGCTTTTTCAGCCAACATTAACCTAAAATAAGAAAGGCAATGTCAATCGTTATTTCTTGTACCTTTGATTAGTCTTCATTTGTTGCTTTTGTCGCTCCTTAAAATTATTTCTGTTTCTTATTCTTCTACACACTCTGCCTTAGTAGCTCTTCACTCCCTAGCATGGGTGAACGCTATTAAAAATATATATACAGTGGAACCTGCTGTATGCGATTCTCTTCGTCAGCGACAACCTCTTGTTAAAGACCGTTGTTCTATGCACGGACGATTTGCCAATATTAATTGACAGTTAGTGAGCGACCACCCACAGAACGAGACCAGCGACTAACTCATTTTCGTCGTATACTGCGAACTTCTAAATTAAGAAAAACTAATTGAGTAAGCTTTTTGCATTTTGATTTGATCTAAGCCAGGAAGACTTCCTCATTGTTTTGTTATTGTAGTGTCGTATCAAACTGTTATTTCTTGTTGAACTGTACATGGCCTGAGTTCACCTCACGGTCAAACATCGGCTGTTTTGAACAATATGTATTGCATTTGAGTTGTTAAAGCGATTTATCGCAGTCTCTGTACTGATATGGATAAATTCAATGATTGGAAAAATTACAATTATGTATCTTTTTTTAAATGTCTATCTCTTTCTTTCCTTTATTTTTTGTGTATTTATCTACTCTATTTCTGTCTGGGGATATATATCTCTATCTCTGTTTCTTTACCCCAACCCACGATTGCTGTCAGCTTTTTGTATGTTTTTTTTCCATGAATTATCGCAGATTCTCTTTTGCTGTTACTCACTTCTAAGAAAAATACTTAAACCTTATATATTTTTAAAGTCCCCTTAATAGATATTTTTTGTGAATAAATATTTTGGTCTCCTGTTGACCGTTGTAAATACGTTTCTTAAAATTTTAAAATAAATTATGCTTGATAAATTTCTTTAAATTTAAATCATTCTCTTATGTTCTCATTTATTTAGTACCAGATTACATGGGAAAATTCTCGTATGTACATTCTGATGAGTGGATTATACGTTCCTGGCGTAAATAGGTCATGACTATGAGCTTTTAGTGAGCAACTACCTGCCGTATGAGACCAGTTTTGATGGCAGTAGAGGTAGTTGCATACGACAGTTTCCACTCTCTATATAAATTTGTATGTTTTAATTCATTTGTTTAAATATTATTTTATTTATTATGTCTAACTGTAAAATTCTTCGTAATCGAGCGATCTAAAACACGTCAGATCAATTGACGGCTTCCCCTAGGCCTGGGAAAGACATTTTTCCCAACATTATTTCACAGTTATTCAGGTAAATAAAAAGTATAAACATACAGAATATCTTTTCGAATTCGAACATACATTAAAATAATCTTTAAACAAAGAAATTAAAAATATGTACGAGTTATATATATATATATATATATATATAGTTACCCGCAGACAGATCTGTTTCGCGGTATCACAGTACGGTGAGACAACCGATTGCTTTTTTTATCCAGGATTAAACCCGACGAAATTGGTGTCAGTCGGCGATTCTACATCTGAGTTACGGAGGCTCGGTACAAGGAGGCAGATTGTTTAGCGTGTATATTATCATTATACACGCCCAATTGCTGAGAGGGTTCTAATTCATTGCTAAATGAACAATGCGTAGATGCCAGAGTAGCTACTATATATATATATATATATATATATATATATACTTATAGATGCCGAGTCAATAAATAGGGTGGATAACACAACAAGATCAACTTAATATAAAATATTAACTGCTATATCTGTAGAGAGAGCTCAATGAATGTTATCCAGGGCAATTTGATATTTATAATGGAAAACTCAACACATGTATGGAAGTAAGTCTGTAGGTATATATAAATATAAAAGCGTGCGCATTTGTATGTACATATGTGGATCTAAAGACATATGTTTATGTGGATATGAATAAGTATACGTGAGTGTGTTAATATGTAGGGTTACACGTTCATAGGTTTCCGTGAGATTGTGAGTGGGCGTATCATGATTTTATTGTCACCATCCAAGAAAGATGAACTCTTCGTGACTGGTCTAGATCCCCAACTGAGATAACGCCAATATATCTGTCTTTAAATCTTTTTCTTATTTTCCTCTTCATTTTAAAGAAATGCTTATTCCAGTAAAATATTTGTTCTGAATGGAAGGAATATAGTGTGGTCCAATAAATGAGGTAATTAAGCTCAAAGAAATTAATTATAATTTATAACTAATCTAAATGACCCGTTGAGTTTTATTTTATATATATATATATATATATATATATATATGTGTGTGTGTGTGTGTGTGTGTGTGTGGGTGGGTGTGTGGGTGTAAATCATATCAAATTACATAATTTTTAAATCTATTAATTTAATATAATTATATAAAAAGCGTTATTCTTGTCTCACATCAACCAAATTTTCTATACTGAGAAGACGGAAGTGTTCACGAATAATGTGCCGGAAGAATGTGTATTTATCAGTCATGTAGAGGTGAAACGACAAGGAAAAGTGGCGGGAGAAACAACAAGGAAAAAACAAACTCAATATTCTTGCTTTTCTTTGATCAATGACGCTATCTACAGCTGTGGAAGTTTTGTCCATTACATCTACTCTTCGATTGAATGTTGAGTGAATTCTTGCATCACGAGGAAGAATAAGATGTCCGTTTCACCGGATAATTGTTTACAGTCTGAACGCTATTTGCTCGTTTCAGAGGAAATCGATTACAATTCGACATTTCTGTTAGCTTATAGTAAAATATATATGATAGATAGATAGATAGATAGATAGATAGATAGATAGATAGATAGATAGATAGATGGCTATGTCTGTTCTTAGAATATTTGTTCTTAAACAACTTAGAAAATAGTTAATTTAACATAGACTCGAACGCCAATCGCTGGTAGAAATTGATGTGATCTGTTATTTAATTAATATTTTTCTCCATTTTAGACACACGCACAGACATGCAATTCTTCTGTCTCTATGTCTCTCTCTCTCTCTCTCACACACACACACACACACACACACACACATACACCTACCTCTATTCTTACTAATAAACATGACCTATCAAAGATCTTGCAAACGCTCCACAGCCACATTCTTCGCAAGACATACAGGGTATCCACAAAGTCGTTCAAACGACTGACGGGTAGGTGTTTACTGTTTACTTTCTATATTTAGAAGCGAAATGAAAATTTCTTCCACCATACAGAAAGACGTACGAACTCTGGAAAAACTAAATGAAAAATAATTCAAAATACGTTGTCTCTCATATTCAACAGATATATATATATATATATATATGTGTGTGTGTGTGTGTGCGTGTGTGTGTGTGTGTGTGTGTGTGTGTGTGTGTAGAATATTATGGAAAAATATATTCTTGTGGTTTCGAGTCGTAAACTAGTCTATTTAGTTTGGCCTATTTTACATTTATGAAATTCGATTATTTGAAAATTTTTACTTCCTACATGCTATCGAATTGAGCAACAGTTCAATCAGCCAGTTAAGTGCCATGTGTGATACATACATAGGCGATTATGTCTCAAAAGAGACATGACTGACTGACCAAACTATTTCAGGTTGCAATAACTTTCTGTGGTAGACTGGTTGCCAATCAAGGCTATAAAACCTAATCTTCTCTGCTAATTAATCCATGGCTGGAGTGAGAAAGAACGGATTAATTAATTCCCCAAAGAATTTGCGCGTAAATGACTGTAACGAGTTTAACTGGAATTCGAACACAGCACTACTATATCTCGTTCCGAGTAGGTATCCAATGCACCCCAGTGAACAATAATTGCCACAACGAATACGAATATTAAATAACTATAATCAAAATATATCTAAGGAAAATGGAAAATAACGAAATTAATCGTGCGAAAAATATATGACCCTCTCTAAACATTCGATAAGCTTTCTATGAAAACAGAAGGCAGATTGGAATTGCAAAGAAGTAACGTTTTTACATCTTCAGTTAGTTAAAAAATACATTGCTTATACTTGCACACACACACACACACACACATATATATATATATATATATATATATGTGTGTGTGTGTGTGTGTGCAAAGAAGCCGTGAATGGTTTGTTTAAAATGTACATTTATTGTTGCTATTATTATAATTATAAAGCATTACTTTGAATACTCCACTGCATTCATGTAAACGTTGGGAGGCATACAATTTCCGGTTATTGGCTAGTTTAATGTTACTTCTGTGCAGAGCTACTCTTTCAATCCAGCTTTGTGTCGGCCCAACGTATATTCTTGCGCATTCATCGCATTTTAGAACATACAGACGTTTTTAGAGTTGTAGCTCAAATTTTGTTTTTATTTCTTGTGTAATGTGTTTAGCTTTTGTTATTATGTTACATACCCCACATCTTTTTTGTTGCATTCTATGACCACTTGTCTTGTGTGTTGTTTGAATTTTGATGAGGTTAAGATTTTTTTAAAATTTTTGTGTTGACGTATGTTTTCAATTATCTTAGTTATCTTTAAGATTTTCTTCATTTAATCATTATTTTTGAGTAATTCTCTGTGCATTTTGTTCTTTGTAAATAATTTTGTGTTGTTTTATTGTGTGTTGAGACGTATGCTAGAATGTTTTTTCTTTTTTCTGTTTATTTTTTGTTTGTTTTTTTCTGTTTTTTTTTTAAAATTCCGGAGAGATTCTAATTATATTTCTTATGCTAGTTAGAAACCCTTGTTTGTTAGTGGCTTATTTGTAATGTTCTTCTAAGCGTATTTTACGAAGGGTCCTAGTGAGTAAGGGAATGGCTTTTAGACAATTTTTAGGGTGGTGAGTCTTGAAATGGAGGTATTACTGGGTTACAAACGACCGAGCATAGCTCTTTCTTTTACTGTGCCTGAGGTAGTCTCGTAAATGTGGTTAAATTGTAATACCACCAGCGGATCGGAATATGTCAGTTTGTGCAGTATCATTCTTCTTCGGTTTTTGAGATGAATTTTAAATAACATTTGCAGAATATTCAGTATCTTACTTCAAAATTTTGCAGATATTCCTGCTTCTTTGGTGTCACTCTGTGTTTTTGAAATTTGGTTTTTATAATTCAGATATTTATCGATAATGTAGCGTTGGATTATAGTTATTGCGACGTGTTTGTTTTTCTGATATGTTTTGACAAAAGATGTTTGGAAATATAACTGATTTTAGCCATAAGGAATCTAATATTAAAGAGACACAAAGACGTATTGTTCGATTTATCGTTCGTTTAAAAAATAATCATTTCGCTGTTCAGTAGTGATTACTATAATAGTGAAGGAAGAGTTCTAAATTGTTTTTCTACCAACCCTTTTTCTTTGATTATTTTACCAAATCCCGACATTGTCTCTAGGGTGTGTGAGTATTGATGATATTGGCTGGAACCATTGATAAGCAATTCAGGCAACCTGCTGTGTGTAGCTCTCTCTATGGGATAATGGACTAACCAGTCTGCATACGTCTGACGCATAGAAATTTGACGTCTGCGAATTAGGTGTCGATTCTCTTTAGTAAACTGGAGAAAATTACTGACTTATTCTTTCACTCTGCCATAAATCACTGACTGCCTATGTAGCTACAAATCAAGTTGCGGGCATTATTTCTAATTAACGTCTTCATTCAGATATGAAAATAAGACTATTAATCTACTTTTCTCTATAACAACATGTCTGTTTCTTATCAATCTAGTTGTTTCATTTAGTTTGTGTTTTCATTCAAACAATTCTCGGTATGCGTCCTGAAAATTCTAAATGAAAAGAAAAATGCAGAGACAAAAGTGCTGAAGATCAAACCTTATCAAAATCAGAGACTGATCAGTTTCATAATTATTTGATGCTTATAAAAATGGTAGAGCAACCGAGGGATTAACAAAAATTCTGGGAGTGAGGATTTGCCCCTTCTGGTTCCCCCGTGTAGAGATTACATTTTCCTTTTTTCTGCTGTGTTTATTTCTTAAAATTGTTTCAACATTTGCTAAGCTTAGTGCTATCTGTCACAGGCCATAAAAATGTCCATCTCACTGCTACTGTGCACTTGGGTTAAATTAGGAGTATGTTCTATATTATAATCCAATTTAATTCCTAGATAAATTAATGAGATCGAGTCTGTTTATCTCATTCTTACTGCATATATGGTTTTGTTTTCTAGTGCGCATATAATTTCGTGAAAAAAATGTTTTTTTTTGCTGTAACCGTACTCGGCGAAGCAACGCTGAATCGGTAGAGGAATTTATAAACGGCTTTGTCAAAGCAAAGAAAGCGATGTTTATAAAAAAATATGCACTCGTGTGCACCGTTTCCTAGTTCATCACGTCTGTTGTGTGTACTCAACGCTTGAGGTGACGCAAAAAACATGAAAAGAAACAAATTTTGGATAGAAATGTAATCATTGTTATATTTGTTTTGATTATTTAGTCGAACTGGTCATCTAAAAATACATTCGTTTATTTCTTTGCCATCTGAAGATAATTATGTTTTAGTTGTCAATAAGAAATCATAGAGCCGGACCGAATTCAAGCTCATAAAACAAAGTACCTAAAAAACAAAATATGAAAAATGCCTGTTTTTTTTTTACATTAACTTTCAGATAACCGATAAAATTATTTAGACTGATTGTCATGTATTGTTTTTAGAATATTGTACATAATTTAACGTACGTTATCAAAGGTTTATAAATCGATTATTACAATCGGAAATGAGGGAAATCGTTTAGAGAATAATTCGATTTAAGATAGAAAGATTCTCACGATGAAAGATGCATTTCGAATTCTCATTTTTCGTTCCAAAAATAAACATTACATAGATGATTTTCTTTATATAAATTTTCTACACATCCCAGTATAAGATCGCAGATCAAACTAGTTACATTCCATCATCACCGATCGGACCTTGCATACCACCAGTCACGATCAGTGGATATCCCCTATGCGTGTGGCTTTGATTATTTGTTTTTTTACTTATTTTTGTGCCGTGTCCATTCAGGACATACGCGATCATTATTTTCTTCTAAGTCGAAGCTCCCAAAAATTAATTTTGTTTTTCTGTTATTTCTCTTAAGCAGCGATCCACCATTCATTTACCAAAGCTCAAAAAGTATGTTATGATTTTCTTTTCTCTTTTTATTTTGCCCTCTATCTGCCTCCTGGCTATCAGATTTTTTAAGTCCCACTCATTCATTAACTTCCCCAGACACCTCAACTGCCTCTTTTTAATAGTAACTATGAATTTTCTTTGTATCTTACCTAAATTCACCTCAGACCTCAAGTAGATCATTTACATGCGAATAATTCCTAAAGATATAGGAAAAATGACCGCTCCCCTGATCCGCTCGCGTAAGTACCTGAAAAGTTGTCATATCTGGTCGGGTGCCCCTGCTATTCTCTTTGGGCTTCTAGACAATGTACAGCAGAGGGTCTGTAATGCGATCGATACCGACTTAGCAGTCTCTCTCTCACCGGTGCGACGTGGCTACCCTGTGTCACTTCTATAAATACTTTCACGGCTTCTGCTTCGATGAACTTAGATCACTGGTGCCCCCTAGGTTCGAATTTGCACGAGATACTAGATTAGCAACTAGATCCCACCTTTTACAGAGAAACCGATAAAATGCAACCGCAACTTCTACTCCAACAGTTTCTTTTCTCGCACTTCCCGACTGTGGAATTCTCTTCCACATGACTGCTTCCCCAACGGCTATAATCTCCAGGAGTTTAAATGTAAGGTCAATAGACACCTCCTAACAAACTAACTTCCATTCTTTCAAACACTCTTCCCACCCACCGAACTATCTATCACCCCACTTCTGACATTTCCTATATCTAACCACTCTTTTTATTTACCTCCCACTGTTTAGCCCCAAGCGCAATAGTGGCAGTGGAATGCATTGCTTGGGGTGAAATGATTAAAAAAATATGCTCTAACCTTTCAAAGTCCAGATCAGACGTAAAATAACCTACTGCTGCAATATTTGGGAAAGACCTCGCTCGAGCTTACTTTTCAGTTTGGATAGAGTCCAGAAGCATCTTCGAGTTTCTTATGGGTGACAAATTATTTTCCACCCAATAGACTTTCTCGCAGATTAGATGTGACATGCTTCTCACAGCCCTCTCACTAATTTCATGGAAAGTGCTCGGACAGAATAGTTTCCTTGATCCCACAAGTTCAAATTTTCGCGGCTAGGATCCTACATGCCACTTATTATTTAGCAAACTAAAATTATTTTTTCTCATTACATTAGTGCAAAAAAAGTTACACTTGAGCAGCTTCTTACCGCAAATCACGCCCATATGGAACTGCCTCCCAAATGGATGTTTTCCGAATCTTATCCTTTTCACGTGAAGGGTAAACTGTTATCTGCTCATCCTAACCCGATAAAATGTGCCTCTTACTCTGTAACACTCTAGTTTGTGTGGCCACCGCGACTTGTACAAGTTGAACATCACTGTAGAAAAAGAAAACTGTAGATATAACCCTTTCGAATTTATGAACTGTTTTGAAAATATAAAGTGATGAAATTTCAGAATTATTATTGCCAGAACATTTCTTCAAAATTTTTAAAAAATGGAGAAAACAACATTTCGCCATGTTTTTTCTATTCCTAAAATGATGCTAGATTTTCTTATATTACTTCAATTTAAATTCTATATTTAAATAATTTCATCCACTGTACTGATCTTCCATGTTTAAATGTGTGCTTAGAATCAACACGTGTTTAGTTCTAAAACTTTTCTAATCGTTGATTATGGTGAAGTGGCTGGAAACGAGAAATAAGTGAACCGAATCCAAAATCCAGTTGAACTAGCTGCATTCACTCAAGTGCAAATATCATTGGGAAAGGTATTAATCCGACGCATCTCCCTCCGCGTTATGGGTTAAATAAAAACAGGCTTAGTTCTAAAGGCTTGATTGGCAACCGGTATTTATCGCGGTATGTAATGGCAACCTATAGCGGAAAATCTTCAGTTTAGTCAGTCATGCCTCCAAGAGCACATCACGTATGGCACTTAACTGACTGACTGAGGTTAAGTGAACCAATATTTCTGCCCAGTAGTTGACAAGGCCTCAAACCTTCGTCTAATTACAACCGTCGACACCTTCCAAACTGTTTTTCTTCCAATTTTAATTCACAAGTCTTCGGTCAGCTGGTATGTTTTAGATGCACTTTTCTAAATTCCCACTCAGCTATAAAAAAAATCACCCACTTGAAAAATCAACAGTGGTGAGATTCGAACACGGATCCTTTTTTCTTTTTCATCATTTCACCCTAAGTAAAGCAGTATTGCCACTGGTGCACTGGGGGCTACATAACAGGTGAGTAAAGGGTTATATAGGAGGAAAGCGATAACAGAGATGAACCGAAGAGGAAACG
Organism: Ascarosepion bandense; assembly: GCA_037127315.1. Taxonomy (NCBI): domain Eukaryota; kingdom Metazoa; phylum Mollusca; class Cephalopoda; order Sepiida; family Sepiidae; genus Ascarosepion; species Ascarosepion bandense. The sequence goes on along the minus strand of JBBBDQ010000256.1, from coordinate 6,389,341 downwards.
GTTACAGGGTGTATCAGGTAATGGGAAAGAAAAGGATGGGAATATTGGTAAGAGTGTTGCGTCAGAGTAGAATGAAAATGGGAGAAGAAAAAGTGGGTGCTGGAGAAAAGATAAAAAAGAATGCGGGTCAACTGGCTGGAATGATAAATAAGCGGTAATACAAAACTCTTAGTTTTGTCATTTTTTATATAACGTTTGGACCACTGTATCAGTATAATTAAATAATTTTTAGTACGAAACAACCTCATTGTATCAAACATTACATACACTTAAATATGGTGTTAAGTTTACAATTTTTATGGTTTCTGTAAATAACAATTAAAATGTAAATCGAGATAACAAAATTTTCCTTACGTTATGTATTCAGACAATTCGCTGTTAAACTCTATCACAGTGAAACTTATATTAAATAACCTCTATCATTTATGATCTACATAATATGTATTTCATGGGAATGTTATTTTATGAGTTGCTTTAGAAATATTCACAACAATTTATTTCACGTAGTATTTTATTAAGTCGAGGGTAACTTATACAAATATTTGAAGTAATTTGAGAAATGGAAAAACGTTTTAATGAATTTAGATTTGATTCATCAGAAAGAAAAAAAAAGCGAGTGCGTATTAGTGTTTGCTTAAATAGATAATCCTTGCGACTTTTTTCTTAAGTTCTTTTTTTATGTGAAAGGATATAATAAAAATAAGTAAACTGAAAAAAAAGACGTTGAATATATATTGTTTTTTTTTTTTTCATAATTCTTAGTGCATATCGAATGTTATTAATACGTTTCCGCCTTCATTTTCTGTATCAAATTAAATATAAATCATCACCTCAGTTTTACAATAACTCTAAAGTAAGACCTTCATGTAGCCTTTTCCAAAATACATCCAAGGCAAGTGGGTATGGAATTCCTCATAATGGTTTGGAAGTTTTATGTTTTTAGGTATTTTCCTGACTTTTTCTTATGGTCAACATGTGTTTAAGCACAATAATCACATGCGTATTTAAAATAATGTTTTTTAAACTTTCAGACACATAACACATTCTCTGGATTCCACTAATGAACTGAGAACAAAGAGAATGCAAATATGGCGAAGTTAGTGAGTTGCGTAAATGATAAGCAAACATCAGATAGAAAAAAACATATGAAAAACATAGACAAAATAAAAAAAACATGAACACTATTATAATTAAGCATATCAAAATGTAGATCTGAGATTTACATTTTTACTGCTTATCAAACCATTGTGGTTTAATTAAAACAAAAATATACTTATGAATTTTAAGAAAACAGTTTTTATTCAGCGAGTGAATATTATATTCACAATTACTGGAAAATGAAAATGATTTTTATCGATAAATTCCTTACTGTTTCAACCATGCCTTTTATTGAGTTTGACAGTGCGTTAATACATTTCACCATGTTATTTAAAACTAAGCTTATATAATTAACTGGACTGCAATTTAGTCTTATATTTCTCAACATGAGCCGCTATAAATTAAACCAGCCGCAAGTAGATTTTAAATTATATATTTTAATAATTAAAAATATCACATTGTAAATAAAATAATAAAAATAAAAGGGAATTAATGCACCTATTTCTTTCGCATTTTATGCCTTTACAACTGACACATTTATTGATCCTTGATGCCAATCGCAAATGGGATTTGTATTAGATGAACAATATAAGGTCAATAGACACCTCCTAACACACTAACTCGCTTCTATTCTTTCAAACACTCTTCCCATTCTCACAGCTATCTATCACCCCCCCTTCTGACATTTCCTATATCTAACCACTCTTTCTATTTACCTTCCCCAGTTTAGCCCCAAGAGCAATAGTGGCAGTGGAATGCCTTGCATATATATATATATATATATATATATATATATATATATATATATATATGGGTAGCAACATTTCTTTTAAGAATCTTTATTAAATACTTTCGATACAGACTATTTAATCAATCTTTTATTGCGTTTTTCCACCTTTTTAACATGTTTACGTTTTTTAAGTGTTAAAGAATATGAAAATGTTTGATAGTTTTCATTGTTTGAGCGCTTTTGGCCAATGATTTAATCGTTCTCAATGATGTTGAATATATATATATTGTGTAATATGGAGGAATCGTAGACTTTTACAAATACAGTAGCTACTCACGCATCTACGTATCGTTTGATTCAGTAATGGATTTGAAAACTCTCGGATACTGGCGTGTCTTTATATTGTATATAAAACGCTTGCCAGCCTTCCTCTACCTATCGCCCATATCTCAGAGGGAGAATCACCGACTGCTGTCAATTCGGTCAGGTTTCAATCCTGGCTACAAGTAATTGCATGTCTAACCATACTGAGGGGCTCTGATACAGCGAAACATATCCGTTTCCTGATGACTGTATAAATATAAAACCAATATATATATATATATATATATATATATATATATATATATATAGGCTTGTGTGTGCAAATTCGATGAAACACACACACACACACACAAACACACACACAAACACACGCATATATATATATATATATATATATACCTAAGATATTTTGAGGGTATTCATATGTTAGTTAAAACTACCGATGACATACTTTTATTGCAAAAATATTTCCAAGAAAATTCTGTCCTTAAACTCAATACTAATAACAAATTTCCCCTCCTTGACATATTGATAAAGACAAATAATATTAAATTTAGTATTTTGCCGTACAAAAAAAACTACCTGCATTATTTCATGTACACTTAACTACATTAGTGAATGTCCATATTACCACAAAACAGCGATTATAAAAAATCTAATACGTCGTGAAGAAACAAATTCATTCACAGAACAGACTCTATACAGTGAACTAGAGAATATAAAACAAATGCTTATTATTAATAACTTTCCAAACTATATAGTTGATGAACAAATACGATGCTTTTTTAGAAGTTTCAATACTAAGCAAATAAAACGTAATACTACTTCAACTAATTTCAAACATGTTAATCTCTTATATCGTAGTCGAATGCATACACATTATAAACAAGATAAAAATATACTAAAAAAATTAGTAAATACTAATATATTTACAAAAGATCCTAGGAAGAGAATTAAGTTAATCATATACTACACTAAATCTAGTATATCTAGCTCATTTATTTGCAGTGATTCTTCTCCCCCGGTTAGCAATTCCCCGCACCCAAAAAAACAAAAACAAAACAACGACATAGTTTACAAATTCAAGTGCCTTTTGGGAGATTGCATCTCTAACGGATTAAGTAATATTTATGTTGGTCACACCACAAACTTGTTTAACGACGCTTGAAACTACATTTAAACAATGATTCTAACATGTTTAGGTATTTAAACCCACATGCCTGGCGACATACATAATTCCGTAAAACCCTTGTTGCAAACACAGTTATACTTAAACATGAAAACAATAAACAAAAACTAAAATTCTTGAAGCTATATATATATATAAAACAGTTGAAACCTAACCTGAACAAAATAAACTATAAAATCTCCACAAATACCCGTAAATGTCTATAATTAAAAATAGAAGCCATTGATTTATTCCAATGGTTTCCCATACTTAATATTTCTTGTTTTCACTCTCACGTCGTCATGTGTGAGATTATGACCTGTAGTTTGATATTCGCTTCCAGTGTCTTGTATGGACTAATTTGTCGTTGCTTGGAAATCTTTCATGCTAACAAAAACAATCATTAATGGCATTATTGTCTGAGAATTGTTATACTATAAAGTAATTAGAAATCTTTGAAAATGGTTTCTGTATGCCGAGATCTTAGATTGTATAATAAAATAAATTATGCATTAATATTGTGACTTTCTTTCATTATTTATCATAATGCTATTAAGCTTATCAAAGAATATGATAAAGAATTACATAAAATAAAGAGGCAAACCTTGTCTATATTATTAAATGAAACATATATATATATATATATATATATATATATATATAATTGAATATATATATATAATTGAATTACGAAAACGTAATGAAACGTAATTTGCTCGACTCTGAATTTCGTCTAAATATCTGGTCATATTTTAGGAACCAAGTAATGGCTAAATTCGAGCACTTCCAAGTATATATGGCTCACTCTATAGAATCAGTGAAAGAATGTGCCTTTCATAAGAACACTAATGAGCCTAATGTCCAGTTTGTTATGAGTCTAAGCAACAGATTGACATAATGCTGTGATAATTTTTATCGTAATTCTGTTTTCTTGTATCCTTAGGCATACAAACGGAAAAGCCAAGCTAATTGACGTCGTTTTGTGAGGAAAGCAACCGAAAATATTTAATTTCCATGATCTTACCCGGACAGTCACTAATATCCGGGTAGAAGTCAGCTAGATGTGCTCAGCTGTTAGATTGAGAATCAGGGAAATCATATATTGTTATGAAATTTCGATTGCGAAAAGCAAATAGCGGGGAATAAAGAGACATGTCTTGCAACCTGAATGGATCAACATTTCGCGTAATATTGCAATACTACAATCTTGAAATGTCTAATAGCATGTCAAGTTAAGTTATCGGCCTAAAATTAGATAAAATCGACTTGGCCTAGGATTTTGATCCTGGGGCAAAGTGGTCGAGTTCTCTAATTTCCCGTTTCTTAGGAATATAAAAGGGAAATTCATAATTTGATGTTTTGAATATCAACTGAAATCACATGTGTTCCAGTTGCAAGGAGACTGAAGGACAGAAGGTCCTTTTAGAATCAACTCAGCGTTGTGTCATAGATAAACATGTTGAAAATATGAGAGAAATAAAAGTATTTTGCAAAAATGCAACCTTTCTATGTCACATTATATGACAATCACCCTCGTTTTTTCTATGTATACATACACACACACGCAGATACATATATTTATACATGTGCGTGATAATATGTATCTCGCTCACAAACTCTCTCAGTGACTTTCTCTCTCTCCCTCTCCCTCTTTCTCTCTCTCTATATATATATAAGTGTGTGCGTGCGTGTGTGTGTGAGTGTGAATATATATCTAGCTCACTTACTCTCAGTCTTTTTCTCTCTTCCTATATATGTGTGTATATATAAATATATTGATAGATATACATAATATCTTACGTTTAAAGCACGATTCTGAGTATCATACAGTATGCAAATGATGTATATTATAAACCTGATAATTACGTAGTGCATGAAACTCCAAGTCGTGATTTAGATGTGGGATAATTATATATTTAATAATAGTTTTAATACCTGATAAATATCTAAATCCCGGTGTGTTCTGCGTTTTATACATTTATGTATACATACTTCAATTCACACACACACACACACAAACACAACACACACACACACACACACATATATCACATATATATGCCCTCTTCTCAGTCTATGTAACTTTTTTCAATCTGACAATTATTTCAATCGATGTGTATATCTGCCTGTCATTATTTCCATCACATTATTACCTTTTTATCTATTATCATTTCAATCTATATCTTTAAGTTATTATTTCAAAATGCCATTATTTCATTAATATTATCTTTGCATATGACATCATTTAAATCTATCTATCTATCTATCTATCTATCTATCTATCTATCTATCTATCTAGCTATCTATAAATCTATCTATCTTTTCATTATCTATCTATCTATCTATCCATCTATCTATCTATCTATCTATCTATCTATATATATATATATATATATATATATATCTGTATATATGGATATCTATCTATCTATCTATCTATCTATCTATATTTATCTGTATATATGGATATCTATCTATCTATGTGTCTATCTTATCATTATCTATCTATCTATCTATCTATCTATCTATCTATATATATATATATATATATATTTATCTATCTATCTATCTATCTATATACTTATCTATCTCTATATATATATATTTATCTGTATATATGGATATCTATCTATCTATTTATCTATTTATCTCTCTTTTCATTCTCTATCTATCTATCTATCTATCTATTTATCTATCTATCTATCTATCTATATATATATATATATATATATATATATATATCTGTATATATGGATATCTATCTATCTATCTATCTATCTATCTCTCTTTTCATTATGTATCTATCTATCTATCTATCTATCTATCTATCTATCTATCTATCTATATATATATATATATATATATATATATATATGTTTTATCGCACAAGGAATAACATTCTGATTAGAATAGATTCCATTAATGATAGTTCTGGAAAAGGAAAATATAAATTTGATTCAACACCTTTTTGTAACCGTGTTCTTTTTATTAATTTTGCAATTCAACGTTTTTTTTTCTTAATTTCGCAATTCAAAATTACAAAAATTATTTAAATCTTTTTTTGTATCAATGTAACATACAATAGTTAATCAGAAATACTGCAACTTAATATTTCATTCACTTTTTGCTAAAATTATTTAATAATCTACTTTGGAAACAAAGTATTTTCGTTCCAATCATTTAAGAAAATATTTTTATCCTTTATTTTACTTTCAGTTATGATATTGGTTATATTTTTCGTGATTAGAAAGTTATATTTATGCTGCAGGTTTAAATAATATATTGGATTAACATGTTCATTCCCTCAGAAAAAGAAACACGCATATTCATCGTCTAATATAAATAAAGTGTAATATTTGCAATTAGATGTTGTCAAAAGCAAGTAAAAGGCCAGGAATTAAATCAGAATTTAAATCGATCAGTTAGACCAATTTAACCAAGTAATGATCCTGTAATAGTAAATTCATATTTAATATCGCCAGAAGTGCAGAGGATAATAGCTCGAAACGAGAAATCCGAGAGCCGTGTTCGAATTCCAGTCGGATTCGTTGGATTCACTTATGTGAAAATAGGTATCAACACGTGTATTCTTCTGTGGATATGGGAAGAATAGCAGAATAGATTGGATTCTATAGCCTAGTGTATCAACCTATCTATTTATGAAATACGGGAAAATACTCTGCCTAGTCAGTAATATTTCTTTTGAGATATGATCTTCTAGGCTGGTATCACGTTTGAAACTTAACTGAGTAAGCAATAATGGACAGTTGAAATATTTCAAGCACATAAAGATGAAAGAGACATTGGAGAATGTGATACTCAAAAGAAATACTGAAGGCAATGACAGATTAAATCAACACATAACATAGCTTGCAAGGTTTAGTACATATTTGTCGTAGTAAAGTTTAATAGTATTAATAATAAATTAGTTATAAAGAACTACAAAAGTCAGGAATTTGTGGAGAGCCATGATAGTCTACTTCCTGAGGGGATACAGTACATATACTACTGGAATTAAAGTTTCGAATATCCATTCTATTAAATAAAAGCAAAAATATTTCACGAGCAAATATTTTAACAGCAAAATCCGTCGTTAAATACATATTATTTTGAATATTTTTTTTAGTTATAGGAATAAAAATTCTACTATGAATATTAATGATTGATCTCTAACTATGATCAAGAAATGCCTGAAATTCACCAAAATACTCAACATAGAACGAAAGAAGTGTATTTCTAAGCACAGATAGATGAGGGACAAGGCCGAAAATATGAGTCACCTAGTGAGAGTATAACTCACTACACAGGTTGCTAGCCATTAAAATACACTAAGGATAGTGCAAACTGATTCAAATTTTGAATCATTTTCACCTTATGTTTTATTAGAAAAGATTATAATGTAAGTGAATTTTCTAAGCGCCGCTTAGATGTGATACAAGGCCAAAAAGTGTGGGGTACTCATTGAAGATCGAACTACTCATAATTAATCTAGTGAGACAAGCATTACACTACATCCAGCAGAGTACAAAATGTTCCTCAATTTGAAACATTCCCACCCTAAGTTTTTTATGTAATGAAAATATAATGTAAGAATATTGTCCAAAACTGAAATTAGAATATTTTATATTTCGTGTAACAATATATTGCTAGATATATTAATATAATATCTGCAGATCACTAGACCAGAAAATGCTTAATAATGTTTTATTAGTCTTGTTTAGTTGTCTTCTGTTGGTATATTCGTAAATATGATAATAATAACGTTAATATTAACAGTTTCCTCATGAAGAAAAATTCACTATTCACTGGCCGAATTGTTGGTTCATTAAATATTTCTCTTTAAACATTTTTTCTGGAAAGTAGTGTTCCTTAATTCAGTATATGTTATAGATGCTTCCATTTTTGATGGGGTGACTTTTCCTTTCCTTACGTTTACTGTATGGTGTAACGTCAGCATCTTTATTATGTTATTATTTTATATCCATTTCAGTTGTTCCTCCTGTCTAAAGTCCTTAAGTAATGTGATTTTTCTTAGCTGACACGTTTCTTTGTGATCCTGCAGCACCAGTTCACAATGTTTGAATTTATTAATTTTTCACAAATACTAAGAGTCTTCACTCGCTCTAATCCGTTTTTAATCATTTATCCTAGAAAACAAATCTAGCCTATTGAACGGACATAAAAAAATTACCTATGAAAAAGTACGGAGTCATGCATGCGTCTATAGAAAAAACTATATCTTACGAACCCATTTAGGAATATAGTACGAGTTTTGTAGTTCAATTCTGTTGGTTTTTAGAAATTTATTTCCTCAAATTAAACCTGTTAATGAAGTTTAGGATGTAGGATAAACGACTGAGAAAAAAATAATCCATCACTGTTGATTCCTGCTGGATGTATGAGGCTAGTAAAAGAATAAGTTTATTATATGAATGTACTAAAATTTCATTTTGTGGTAAAAAGTGTTTTTGATTTTGTTTTCGACGTAGTTGACAAATCATTTCTTTTTGCCCAAATTTGGTGATAAAGCCCATATATATATATATATATATATATATATATATATATATACTTGTGTGTGTATGCGTGTGAGTGTGTTTATATGTGTGCGCGTGTTTGTGTATGTGTGTGTGTGTTTTCTGTCTGGTAAACAAATAAAATCTTCAGCAGGCGAAATATCTGTTTGCTGTCTGTTCCTTATTTGTCGTAACAGAGAGGCTGGAGGCAAATAAATACCACGGCAGTAAACAAAATTCGGTTCATATTAGTTTTATGTTATCACTCCCTCTTCGACGTTTGACGTTGTATTCGTGTCACGGCATGTCGATATATAATTAACCTTTCATATTGGTATCCGAGAAATATTGGAGGATAAAATAAACCCAAATAAATCCATATAAAATATTTATTGAAATTGAAAAACGCCATCAAAATTATGTTGTTTTTTTCCCCTAGATAGATACAAATATACCTTATACAAATATACCTTATACACCTCCCATTATAGCAGAATTTTTAGTAAAGTAGATAAGGAAAATTAACAAAGAATAAGCTGTGGTTGGTGTATTTTTGCTTACCACTACAAGAAGCTACAAAAATAAAATGTTACGTTAAAAGCATGGATCACTGACTTAATTAGTATCATTAGCTGAAGACTATCTTGTCTATGGATGTTATTCTCTGAACGAGATTCATTAAAAAATACTATCCCGTGTGAAGAATATCTATGTCTGATCAATAGTTAAAATAGCTTCGAGCGAGTGAAATCTGTAGACGACCTCCTTCTTCCATAGTAGTTGACTGGTAGTAAAACAAACCTCAAACAGATGACAAAAGCCACATCACATGAGTATATTCAACAAGGGCCGCTCTTTATCCGGATGGAACATATATCTCAATGAGAAAACAAATATTACAAAGATTTTGATATATTAAATTACATCAAGTCAAAGGTTAAGAAAAACACCCATCAATAGTAGAGATGATCATTCAGTTAATGGATTTGAGAAACATATTCATGAAGTTTTGGAGAAGGAAACTAAAAAACGAAAATTAATACATAATATCAAGAAAAGACAGCTAAAGACCCTGAGGCAGGTAATGAGGAAAGAGGGATTAGATAATTTGACACTCACAGGTCAGATATAGGAAAAGGGAGACACGGGAATGCAACGTATGACATTTTTGATAGGCTTGAGCGAATAGACGGCAGAGCAGAGTTTAGAAGGGGCAACAGGAGAAAGCGTATTAAGAGCTAATAGTGATAGGGAGATGTGGAACGCTATGATTGCCTATACCCTGAAGGGAAACAGCGCATAGAAAAAGATTTTTCTGAAAACTAATTTTAATAAAAAAACTTTAAAGAATAACGCCAATTTTCTGTGTTACACACACACACATACACACACACACACACACACACACACACACATATATATATATATATATATATATATATAATTTCAAGATCCCTTACGAAAAATAGTTATTCTGGAATCCGAGGAGGCAAAAAACAACAAACGAAACTTAATAACCCGTATCATATTTCTTATCAATAAAAAGAAAAAAGGAACACACGCAAAACTGGATCAAAATCGATGAAAACAATTTTGAAGAATAAAGACGAAAGCAAATTTCTGGCCAATGAAAAATGAGTTATTGTCAAAAGTGAGAAAAAGATTAACATGCCAGTATGAAAATAGCTAGCATAAGAAATGAACATACATGCATATTAACTATCACGCATATGTCACCGACCTCTTATCTATATATGAACGAGATTTCGGCGGCCTGAAGACAAACAGATCATGTAAAGTCATAAACTTATTCGCCTAAAGAGAGTCAAACACCTGTAGAGACACAAATACTATTAAGGAAAATGTAAGTAATATAAAATATATACCAAAGATAAATAATAATAATAATAATAATAATAATAATAATAATAATAACAATAATAATAATAATAATAATAATAAATAAAAATAAAAAATAAAATGGTCTCGTGAGGAGTACAAAGTCGTTATGACTGCATTTCATGAAGCGTTACTCAAACCTCAAAAAAACATGACTCGCCAAACATATGACATTTGGCGTGAAAAAGTTGGTCAAGCAAATAGAAAGTATATTGACGAAAATAAATTGGCCAATGTACGTAGGTACATTATTCGTAATAACCGACTAACAGAGGCCGAAATTCATTAAATTAAAAGAAATGTAACAAGAAGAGTCGAATCAACAAAACATGAAAAGGAACCGGAACCAGAAATAAAAAGTAATAACATCGAACAAATCACAGGTCATAATGTAGAAACCGTGAAACACGCAAATCACTGCGAAGATAATGATGTAAGTTTAAAAGTGCTGGAAAGGTGTGATCTGAGTCTGAGTCAGTTAAAAGACAAAAATAAAACGAGTTCAGAACACATCGAAGATAATTATTTGACGGAAAATAAGAACAATATACAGGAAGCAAAGATAGAAATAAAAAACCATCTAAGTCAAATACAAAGTATTACAATGGAGGAACGTGAACAGCTCCCAAAATTCCAACCAACAAAACAAAACCTCCGAACTATTAAACTGTACAATGCCGCACTGAAATCAATACTGGATGAAGACCCTCATACAAATCTTAACGAAATAATATATGCATCAGCAACAGCAGCAACAAAAAAATTAAATATTAAAATAAAAACAAGGCAGTCTCGTAGACGTGAAGTTCCACCTTGGAAAAGAAAAAATAGAAAAAGAAATAGAACAACTTAGAAGTGAATTATCAATATTGGATGAACTGAGTAGACGAATAAATGTAAGAACTAGGAAAAGCAGAAGAGCCGTAAAAAAATATAACATCAAGAATGAAAATGACGTCTTATCAAATAAAGAAAAAATAAAGCAAAAAATCCAACTGAAGGCTCAAAGAATAAGACGCTATGAAAAAAGAGCAAGATTTTACAGAGAAAACAAGATTTTTCAGACTGATACAAAGAGATTTTACAGGGAAATAGGTAAAAAAAGAGTTGAAGTGACAGTACCCCCCAGAATGGAAGAAGTCACACAGTTCTGGGAAAAGATATGGGCTTGCCCTAAAGAACTTAGCAAGGAAGGACATTGGATTACGCAAGAGACAGAACGAATGAAAAATAAACCCGAACAGACATGGTCTAGAATTACAGAAGATGATGTTAAATATGCACTAAAAAACACACAATTGGAAATTCCCAGGCATAGATAAAATTCCTAACTTTTGGCTATATTATTTAAGCGCATCACATAAAAAACTAGCCAAAGAACTTCAAGAAATGGTTGACGACCCCACTAAAATTCCTGCATGGTTGACAAAAGGAATTACATTTCTTCTACCCAAGAATGGTGACACAAAAAATCCGAAAAACTACAGACCAATTACATGTCTTCCGACAACATATAAACTATTAACATCTATTTTAACAAAGCAGACATATTTATTCTTAGAAAGAAATGACATGTTACCGCTTGAACAAAAAGGGTGCAAACGTGGCTGTTATGGTTGTAAAGACCAATTGCTGATTAACAAAATGATCCTGGAAAACTGCTACAGTACAAAGAAAAATCTTAGTACAGCCTGGATAGACTATCGAAAGGCATTCGATAGTGTGCCACATGACTGGATTTTAAAGACTTTAAATATATACAAGATATCGCCCGTCATCATCAATTTCATCAAACAGTGCATGTCTATATGGAAAACAACCCTTTACCTCAATCATATAAATGGAACCTATAAGTCTGATGAAATAAACATCAAAAGAGGTATATTTCAAGGTGTTTCTTTATCTCCCTTACTATTCTGCATATCATTAATAGCACTAACCAGTCAACTTAACAAGACAGAATGTGGTTATAAAATAGGACAAAAGAAAATAAGCCATCTATTTTACATGGATGACTTGAAGTTATATGCTAAGAATGATAATGAACTGGAAGGTCTTCTGCAAACTGTAAAATGCTTCAGCGAAGACATTGGAATGAAATTTAATTTGAATAAATGTGCTAAAGCTACAGTTTTACGTGGATCAATACAAGAAACATCCTCAATTAGCCTAGACCCTGCTGTAACAATAAAAGAATTGAAACCAGAAGAAGCTTATAAATACCTAGGTGTAAATGAGAGCGAAAACATTCACCATAAAGAAATGAAAGAAATAGTGCGTAAAGAGTGCTATAGAAGGCTACGAATGATATTAAAAACTGAATTAAATTCACAGAACAGAGTTATGGCCATTAATAGCCTTGCAATCCCAGTTGTCCAATATAGCTTTAACATCTTAAACTGGACTCTAAACGACATCAGGCGAATGGATGCTAAAACAAGAAAGCTTCTTTCTAAGCATAAGATGCATCATCCAAAGGCTCATGTAGATCGTCTATACATACCCCGTAAAGAAGGTGGAAGAGGTCTTATTCAGCTGGAATTGTCATACAAGACAACAACTATTGGCTTACTAACATACATAGAAACAACAAAGGATTGGATGTTACAATTAGTAAGGCAACATGAAGAAAGAAAGAAAAAATATTCAATAATAAAAGCAGGCAGTAAATTCAAACAAGATTTACAGTTAGTAGATTCTGTAGAAAAGCAGAACGGAAGCCAAGAGCCGACTATTGCGGCAAAGAATATGAAAATGAAAGCCAAAGACAAATCTCGTGAACAGATGAAACAGCGCTGGCAAGACAAACCTCTGCATGGCCAATATCCAGTACGTGCCAATAAATCTAATGTTGACAAAGTTAATACTCATCGATGGTTACGTGCATCTGGATTAAAGTCTGAAACTGAAGGATTTATACTTGCAGCACAAGACCAAAGTCTTTTCACGAGAAACTTTCAGGCAAATATTATGCATAATAATATGGATCCAAAATGCAGGTTTTGTGATAAACACCAAGAAACAATAGACCACCTAATCTCAGGCTGTTCTGTGCTTGCCCCAAATGAATATAAAAATCGCCACGATAGAGTTGGGCAATATTTACATTGGGCAATATGCAAACATTATGGAAAAGCTGTAGGCAAACACTGGTATGAACATAACCCATCACCGGTTACAGAAATAGAAGATGTAACCATTCTATGGGATTACACCCTCTACACAGACAGAAAAATTGAAGCAAACAGGCCAGACATTATTGTTAAAAACCAGAAGGAGAAAACTTGTCTATTAATTGATATGGCTTGTCCAGCGGATTGTAACATAGCAATCAAGGAATTTGAAAAACTGTCAAAATATAAAGACCTGGAAATTGAAATAGGAAAAATGTGGAAATTGAAAACAAGAGTTGTGCCAGTGATAGTAGGTGCACTTGGAATGATAAAAAATGGAACAAAACAACACATTGAAAGAATCCCTGGAAACCCCAGCTTAAAAGATATACAAAAAATTGTCTTATTAAGTACAGCCCACACACTAAGGAAAACTTTATCTATGTAATGCTGGAGATGATAGGGAAGATAGAAAAACATGAAATGGAGCCATAACAACATGCCACTACCTGCCTTAGGTATCTCCGCAAACTTGGTTGGTAGTGAGACCAAAGCAGAAATCGAAATATGATGAAAAATGACATAATAATAATAATAATAATAATAATAATAATAATAATAATAATAATAATAAAAAAAGACTTTAATGAAAAAATAATTGAATATACAGTGGACGAACAAATTATTATTTATATTTTAAATCTCACAGCACGAATAAACTTAAATGTATGTCAACTTTTTCTTATCTATTTATTTTTTTTCTTAATTGATTTTTGTGACAAGTACGAGAAACAATTTTTTTAACAAAATATTCTAGTGTAGTGATGTTTTTTTTCGTTGAGCGGTTGCTACGCCCAAGTTTGTTTTTTATTTTAACGAATCAAACATAAACCGTAACAGACATGGGCTGGAATCACTGAAGAGGATGTTAAATGTGCACTAAAAAAAGCACACAATTGGTAATTTCCAGCTATAGATAAAATTCCTAACTTTTGGTTCCATTATTTAAATACAGCACATAAAACCTAGCGAAAGAACTTCAAGAACCCACTAAAATTGCTGCATGGATGACCAATGGAATTACATTTCTTCTACCCAGGAATAGTGAAACAAACAACCCGAAGAACTACAGACCAATTACATGCCTTCCGACAACATATAAACTATTAATATCTATTTTAACAAAGCAGATGTGTTTATTCTTGGAAATAAATGACAAAAAGGGTGATTGTTAAGGATGTAAAGACCAGTTGCTTATTAACAGAATGATCCTGGGAAACTGCTACAGTACAAAAAAAAACTTAGTACTGCCTGGATAGATTATCGTAAGGCATTCGATAGTGTGACACAATCCTGGATTTTAAAGACTTTAAATATATACAAGATATCACTGTCATTATCAATTTTAACAAACAATGCATGTTGATATGGAAAACAACCCTTTACCTCAATCATACAAATGGAAACGATAAGTCTGATGAAATAAATAACAAAAGAGTTATATTTCAAAGTGATTCTTTGTCTCCCTTACTATTCTGCATGTCATTAATAGCACTAACCAGTCAACTCAACAAGAAGCCTGTGGTCATAAAATAACCCAAAAGAAAATAAGCCATCTATTTTACATGGATGAATTAAAGTTGTATGCTAAGAATGATAACGAGCTGGATGGTCTTTGCAAACTGTAAAATGCTTCAGCTAAAACATTGGAATGAAATTCAATTTGAATAAATGTGCTAAAGCTACAATTTTACATGGATCACTACAAAAACCGTCCTCAATTAGCTTAGACCCTGCTATAACAATAAAAGAATTAAAACCACAAGAATATTATCAATACTAAAGTGTAAATGTGAGTGAAAATTTCACCATAAAAATTGAAAAAAATAGTGTGTAAAGAGAACTATAGAAGGTTACAACTGATATTAAAAACTGAACTGAATTCTCAGAACAGTATTATGGCCATTAATAGACTTGCAATCCCAGTTGTCCAATATAGTTTCAACATCTTAAACTGCACTCTAAACGACATCAGGCAAATGGATTCTAAAACAAGAAAGCTTTTTCTAAGCATAAGATGCATCATCCAAAGGCTGATGTAGACCGTCTATACATACCCCGTAAAGAAGTTGGAAGAGGTCTTATTCAGCTGGAATTGTCATACAAATCAATAACTATTGGCTTACTAAAATACATAGAAACAACAAAGGAATGGATGATACAATTAGTAAGGCAACATGAAGAAAGAAAGAACAAAATATTCAATAATAAAAGAAGGCAGTAAATACAAACAAGATTTACATTTATTAGATTTTGTAGCAAATCAAAACAGAAGCCAACAACCGACAAGTGCGGCAAAAAATATGAAAATGAAAACAAAGATAAAGCTCTTGAACAGATGACGCAATGCTGGCAAGACAAACCTCTGAATGGTCAATATCCAGACCGTGGCAATAAATCCAATGTTGATAAAGTTAATAGTCATCGATGGTTACGTGCATGTAGATTAAAGTCTGAGACTGAGGGTTTAATCTTGCAGCGCAATATCAAAATCTTTTTACTAGAAACTTTCAGGAAAATCTTATACATAATAATGTAGATCCAAACTGCAGGTTTTGTGATAAATATCAAGAAACAATAGACCATGTAATCTCATGTTATTCTGTACTTGCCATAAATGCATATAAAAATTGTACCGATAGCGTGGGGCAATATTTACATTGGACAATGTGTAAACACTATGGAAAATCTGTAAGCAAACACTGGTATGAACATCACCCAGCACCGGTTACAGAAATAGAAGATGTCACCATTCGCTGGAATTACACCATTTACACAGACAGAGAAATTGAAGTAAATTGGCCAGAAAGAAATTAATTGATATGGCTTGTCCAGCGGATTTTAACATAGCAACCAAGGAATTCGAAAAACTGTCAGAATACAAGGACCTGGAAATTGAAATAGAAAGAATGTGCAAATTGAAAACAAGAATCGTGCCGGTGATAGTAGGTGCACTTTGAATAATAAAAAATGGAACAAACAACACATTAAAAGGATCTCTGGAAACCTCAGCTTAAAAGATATACAAAAACTTGTCTTTTGAGTACAGACCACACACTAAAGAAAAGTTTGTCTATGTAACGCTACGGATGATAGGAGAAATAGAAAATACATGAAATGGAGCCATAACAACACGCCAGACATGCCTTATGTCTTCTTGCAGACCTGGTTGGTAGTGCGACCATAGCAGAAATCGAAATATGATGAGAAATGACATAACAATGATAGAAATCGATTTATAATAATAATAATAATAATAATAATAATAATAATAATAATTTGGTGAGTACTTAATCTAAAATTGATCGAGAAGTTACATTGTTGGGCTATTTAATAATATAAATTCTCATGTCAATATTTGATAGATTTTATTCTAGCATCCGTCATCTGCTTAATTTTTATCATAGCACCAATTGTTAAAATATAGTTTATAATTTTGATTTTCAAAGCATAAATTTCACATTTTTCTGAATGTTTTATTAGGACTTGGTTTTAACGACTTTTACATATGTTTCCTTGTTTTTTTTTCATTTAAATTTCATATACATACATACATATATATATATATATATATATATATATATATATATATATATATATATATATGAGAAGTGATGCTAAGTGCGTAAATGGCGAGAATAATCCAACAAGATTTACTTAATATAAATATTAAGTGTAATATTCATAAAGGAAGCTGGATGGATGTTATCCAAAGCAATATGATATTTATAAGGGAAAACTGAACACATCTTTTAAGTTGGTTATAAATAATAATTCTTTTCTATAAAGCAAATTAGCTTATTTATTCAGACCACACTATATTCGCTTCCTATTGGTATAAATATTTTCCGAAATAAGTATTTCTTTAAAATGAAATGGAAAGCGGTTAACATGATTTAAAACAGCGATATCCCAATTGCGATAAGCTTAAGTTCGCTGTTTTAATACACACCCACATATATAGAGAAATATATATATATATAGTCATCCGCAGACAGATCTGTTTCGCTGTATCACTGATTAACAGTACGGTTAGCCTCCGATTGCTTTTAACCCAGGATTGAAACGCGACCGAATTTGCGTCAGTCGGCGATTCTACTTTTGAGCTATGGGCGCTCTGTAGAAAATGATCAAAATAAGACCAGTTTAAGACCAGTTTAGACCGGTTTTGAATCATCCACCGCGGTGGATAGGTAATGTTTCAACCAATACCTGGGCGTACGCGTTCAGGTTCCCCACATTAAAAAAGACCTTGTGTTACATCTCTCTCAAGTGGGGGAGAAGAGTAAATATATATATATATATATATATATATATATATATATATATATATATATATATGTGTGTGTGTGAATGATAAAATTTGAATTGAAATGATTATATATATATATATAAATGATAAAATTTGAACGCTAATTTTAGCTCACTCGAACATGTTTAATCAAAATTCTAACTTGATAATTTGCAAATCTGGCTGGCAGTGTAAACTATTGACAATCTAATTTAAGAATTAGTTTTTAGTTCATATTATACTAATTCTGGAGAACACTCGGACATTTCTCATTCACCTCATCAGCCTCCTAACGATTTTGGCAAAGTGGTTCAACATCTCACAGCTCACAATTTCTTCTGTGACATGCATCCGCTTCACTAAGTTCTATTGCGGATATGCTAACCACCATAACTGCGTTTACATACCAGGCTCTCGACAAGAACTGCATAGCTCAAGCTGTTGCCCTGGATATTTCCAAAGTGTTTTACAAGTCCTAGCAGGCTGGCATTCTAAGCAAGCTACGCGGCTATGGCATAACTGAAAGAACATTTGATCTAATCTAGTTCTTCTTTTCAAATCGAGTAATGAATTTATTATTGAACTGACATACCTCCAGATACTATCATACAAACGCGTGTGTCCTTCAAGGCTCTATTCTAGGTCCTACGCCGTATCTTCAACGATCTCCCAGATGTAATCAGATTTCAAGTAGGATTCTACGCTGACGACACCAGCATTTACACTCGCCTTGATCCGATATCCGCTAAGGTTGAAAAAACGAACCTTGCTGCTGAGCATGAAAAGAACCCATCTGTGGTAGACTGGGAAAAGAGATGGCTCGTGAATTTTAATGTTTTCAAAACAAAGCAACTGTCAACCACTATAGACAATCGCTCATATCCCCACTAGCATGGAACATGGTAGTTTCCCTGAAAGCGAAGCAATGCGCCTCCTCTGCCTAACTCTCTCAGTTGACCTCAAGTGATATGACTACAGCGAATCCATAGATAATTCTACTGCTAGGGAGATCGGTTCACTGTGCAGGGCCGGTAAGTTTTTCCCGTCTGAATTCATCCATCACATATATAAATCTACCATCCGCCCGTGCATTGAATACTTCTGTCTCATCTGTCAGATACCTCTGCTATTCATCTAGGGCTTCTTTACAAAATCCAACGGAGAATGTAAAATGTGGTTTGTGCACGACCTAGTAGTTCAGTCACATTCTCGCCGGCGTAATGTGGCTTCCTTCTGTCTCTTCTACAGATGAAGTCACAGCTTCTGCTCCAGCGAGCTTCGCTCCCTGGTGCCCCCTCTGCATGTATTTACTCGAGCTACTAGATTAGCAACAAGGTTCCGCCCTTTCAAAGTGGAACCAATAAAATATAGCCGTGACTCTTACTCTGGCATCTTCTTTCCTTGCAATTCAGGCTTATGGAATTCCCTTTCGTATACTTACTTTTCTGTCAGCTACAATCTCCAAGAATTTAAATGTAAGGTCAATTGCCATCTCCTACCTCCTCGACTCGCATGCTTTCCCTCATGTTCTTTTCCCCGTCTACTCTACTCTCATCAGCTCTCTTTGAACTAGTGTTCTCATCCTTCTCTTAGCCATTTTCTGACACCTCCTATAAATTGTTCCACTTTCTCATCATTCCAATCATGTAACCCCCGACGCACATGTAGTAGTATTGTCTGGCGTGAAATGAAATAATTAAAAAATCTATGTAAGAATATTCCTTTTATATCATGTAGGAGGGGATAAGGGAAATTATAAAAATCTTCTCGAAAAAGCGTAGAATTATCCGCGGTCCATCACATGCGCCCTATCTAGAAATGGTTAGAAATAATATGGTACATTTTACGTCATGCGTTAAAATATTCTTGCGATTATAATTTGCATGATGTTCTCTTTTACGCTTTTCAGAAGTTCTGTTGATGTCTCGAAAATCTTCAATATTTATTGTCTTCTTAAACAATTGTTAATTTTTTTCACGTTTTCCGTAAGGCATTTCGGTAGATGCCTAAACCGAAAGGGTATATATTCGCTTTTTAAATGTACCAAGCTAATATCAAAACATTCTTAATTAGAGCATTCAGAATCTAAAATTATCGCTAGATACTGACTAAGGGGAATACAAAAGATATAATAATCTCACACAGCACATATAACCGTATCAGCACTGAATGACCTTCACTCTTGTAGGATTTTTGTCTTTCACATGAAAAAAAATTTTCTTCTCATAATGGCACGGTTCTTTGTTGATATCGTTATCAAGTATTCAAAACATCTTTGCACTCCCGGTTTTCGGCAATTTGCACGCATATAGAAATAATTTAAAAAAATCCCCAACCAGAATCGCCTGTCCAATATTCTCAAATACATTTTATGCAGTATAATTAACTCATCTATTCACAACAGCTGTGCTTAACTATTTATTAGGCAAAATGTAAAGACTTAAAAAAGTATTCCATTCAGTAAAATACATTTTATTAAAAGCAGATGAAATTATGACTTCAAATTTATCGGATACTTTCGTAGGTGTTAAAAATATGAAAGAGATGGGCACAAAATGCACCGATATTCAAATTCTGGTAAAGAGTTAATTTAAGCATAACATTTTTATGCTTATTTTAGGTATTTTATTTTAAAGAATGGCAATATTTTTCATCTTTTTATGTCAGATTATTTTCTTTCTTGTTTGAGTATGAGTTTTGTTTAACGATATATCAAAATCTGTGGCTTATTTAATGCCAAAAACGTGGGGTTTTATGGTATTTTTTTAATGTTCGATTATAGTGAGAAGGCTGAGTTAGTCTGAAAATGTCTTCTAGTTTTGTATTCAAAAATGTTTTGCTGGGAATAGTTTTTTCCTTCAAAAATGTATTGTTGGTAATATCTCTTTTTCAAAAATGTATATCTTTTCATAAAAATCTATTTTTATGTATATATTTCTATAAAAGTGTTTGTTACACATTCATAGTGTTCTGACCTCAATTTGGACTTAACTATTTGCCCATAGCTGTGAACCTAACAGGTGCTACCACTCTGGATTAGGGTAGACCAGAGAACAAAAGCAAATAAGAGGTGGTTCGATGCTCCTCACAACCTCCCAATCAGAGGCCTTGCCGCCGGATGCAGTTAACCGTCATGCCCAGAACAATTCCTCTTTGTGATTTTGTGTGTAATAAATTATTTTCTAACGTGCAACCATTTTCTCACATAGAAAAATTTACAAGACACTCGCTGCTTTATTGCTACTTGCGTGGCATGTGTTCTAACAAGCTACATTCATTTGTCCCACCACCTCTCACCGTTACAACCGTGACTCGCCATGCCACATAGACCAAAGATAATCATATCTATTCGGTTCACATTTTTATAGTAAGAATTATGTTCTATTCGAACGGCTTATTTGCATCAACTACTAGTTTGAAACAGACTATCGGCGGGATGCTTCCAAATCACGATAATATCAGGACCCATTCGATTGAGTAATTAATAGTTATATTTCTTGCATAATCTCATTTATTACTTGAGCTTTCTTAAGCTCATGCAACACCATATAAGAAATCACTCCATAGAGTGACATTTGAGCTTTGTACGGGGTGAACGTTTAAGGAATGAAATAATTGATAATTTGATAAAGGTTTAGTTTGTAAGAAATCAAAAAGAAAATGTAGACGTGGTGCCGATTTTCAGATTGTAAAATGTCTATATATAAGGTCGGTTTACACATGAGTTTTTTGCTTTTCTGAAAACTTAAACTACTTGTATTATTTATTTTACTTCATCTAGTCTTACCTATGACTTACTATTAAATTCCCAAATGAAAACCAGTCTTTTTATTACATTTTGACTCATGTATAAACCTACCTTACTAATTTTATGGTATTTTTTTAATGTTTGGTTATAGTGAGAAGTCTGATTTAGTCAAATTTTAAAGAAAACCTTTTGTTTTTATTCCTTTTTATTTTAGAAATTTTAATTATGTATTTTCAAGAATTTCATGAAATTAAGTAAAAGTTTCATTTTTTTAATGTTAAATAATTTATAATATATCAGTTGTTTAAAATTGTGCAATAAATGGAGTTTTTATGTGATGTTTTTTAATGGAAAATTATATCTAAATTAAAACCTGAAAAGCTTAATGCAAATGATTTAGCATCAAGATTTGTGTCAAATCAGATAAAATTAAATTGAAATTTGCTAATTTTCTTTAAACAACGTGCCAAAGATAGATATTTTATTTTTGCAACTGTTTTAAAAATGATGTATGTTATACTATTTTTTAGTATTTATTGACAAGTAAATAACTGTAAATGAAAATAGAATTATTTTGTTAATAATGCACAATAACATGTGCATTAGCTGAATTCATAAATATTTCATAATTACCTATATTGCAGTTTTATCAATGAAAGAATGAAGAAAATAAGGGTGTTTTGGACAAGTTCATTTTTGATTCCTTGCCTTGTATAATTTTGCAAAGTAATAATACCAAAAGAACCATACTATTTTCATCTAGAATTATCCATTTGGCAATAAATACTAAAAATAGTATGAAATAAACAATTTGCTTAAAAACTGGCCTTTCTTTTTAATTATTGCCAGTAGTGTATGCATACGCTTTTTTCTAGGTGGAAAAATATCAATTTTGTGAATTCTTGGAATGATCAAATAATCGTCGGTTTTTTTTATTAAAATTTCAAGTTTTACTAAAAATTAATTAAATAATATTTGAAAATTTACTTAAAAAAGTAATATTATTTTTTAAATTTGTTGCTCCAAATCATTTACTTAATTTCATGAATTTCTTGAAAATACATAATTAAAATTGTTTTTTAGTTAAATGAAGAATGTAAATCAACACTTTATTCAAACAGCAACTCATTTTCCGCAAATCTGCTACGAATTTTATAATACAAAAAACAATAAAATTATGTCATCATTTAATTACAAATACTTTTGATTGCTTTTATAAATAAAATTTATAAAGCACCAATATATTCTTTTTTCGATGAATAATTAATTTTCAGAAGAACATTTTTATTTTTTAATGTTAAATAAATAATTTATAATATATCAGTTGTTTAAAATTCTGCACTAAATGGAGTTTTATGTCATATTTTTTAATGGAAAATTATATTTAAATCAAAACCTGAAAAGCTTGATGCAAATCATTTAGCACCAAGATTTTTAAAATTATGAATTTTTTTTTTAGTCTTTAACCATTCTTATCTTTCTACATATGGTAGAAAAAATGAAATTATTATTAAAAGCTTACGGATGGTATGGTTTATATCCCTTTTTGGAAAATATATTTCTTTAGGCTTTATGCAATTTCTTTTCATTTCATTATTCAGGCCTATGTTTCAACGTTTTAAGTCTCCAGAGGCTTTGCAAATCAACCCTTCAAAAGTTTAATGTACGTTTTACATTTTTTTAATTTCTATTTCACTGAATAGTTTTTGTCAATTTTAGTTAACTATATTAACTTTCATCACGTGAATCTCTCAGTAATCAATCAACACGCCAAAAAAAAAAAAATCAGTTATACTTTTTTCAAATCAGATAAAAATTAAATTGAAATTTGCTAATTTTCTTTGAACAACGTGTGAAAGATAGATATTTTATATTTGCAAGATTTCTAAGACCGAGAATTAATTTTATTATAAATTTGTCAATGTGTCATTAATAGCCGATTTTAATGATTAGTAGGATGCTGAGGATACCATAAACCAAATATGTGAGCAACAACAAGGTTTTGGAGAGAAAAGATACGAAAAGGAAACTGTTATTTATCAACAGGAAAACACAGTTGAAGTTCATTGGACATATAATGAGGAAGGAGGGCTTGGAGAATCTGATACTCATAAAGCGGATAGCGGGAAAAAGAGACAGGGGAAAGCAACATGTGATATATTTGATGGTCTTGAGCAAATGAATGGCAGAGCAAGGTTTGGCGGGGTAACAATAAATAGGATGTGAAGAACTACAAAAAATAAGAAGATGTGGAAGGCCATGATCGCCTATGCCCTTAACGTACACGACACACAAAAGAAAAACTGAAAACGCCCCTAAAAGTTTAGATTCTAATCGATATAATTTCTGTGCCTTGAATCCTTGACATAGTAAATTTAAGCCTTTAGCTTTAAAGTAATGCTAAAATGAAAGCTTCAAGAACTATTTTAATTTAACGAAATTCATTTTAAATCTTAAGTATCGAACATTAGTGGATGTATACAACTTAATCAGAGAAACACTTAAACTATAATCTTTGCAGCAACGTGTGCTTCAAGATGAAGATGGCTTGGGAAATCCAATGTTTATTCTAGCTGGTTTAGAATTACAGAAATCTGGATTGGAATTACAAAAACATGGATTGAAAGTACAAAAACCTGATTTATAATTACTAAAAACTGGTTGCTGTTCTTAATGAGTTTAGACCCCCAATTATTACGGGGTTTTCATTCGAATCTTTCTTTCTTTTTCAATGCATGCAACTCAAGAAGATATAAACCTGTTTGACTCTTTTTTTAAAAACTATAATTACAGGAAAACGGATTCATATTACTAGATAAACTCAATATAATTTAGCCATATTTCGAACTCGGTGCGCTAACTCCATTTTTCTTGGCGATTACAGTTACAGTTGTTTTTAATCCACGAATAATTAAAAGTAAAATTGTGTTTCTTCCAATCTTCAAGAAGAATAAACAAATTTTGCACTGTATCATTAATAAAAAAGAATGATATCAACATGTAAGATTCCATCATATTAACCCATTTTGATTTTGCTAATTGGGGAGTTGACCTTTCTTTTTGATCCAGCGGCTTACAATTTTCTAAACCAGACACGCACCAGCAAGCCCAACTTCAATCTTATCCATACAATAACTTTAAGAAAACAACATGCAAAGTTTTGACAGCAAAAGAAAGTCTCTGATATGAATTTTTTTATTCATTCATTTATTCATTTTATTTTATTTATTTATTTATTTATTTATTGTGGAGTGGCGTAATAAAAATAAAATAGGTCGAAAAAGGACAGAAAATTTGACACGAAAATTCGAGGAACAATGAAATAGAAAAAGGTGTCATCAAGAAAAAATACTACGTATTAAGAGACATGAATATTTCCTTAGTAAATTATAAGAAAATTATCTGATGCGTTATTTAATATCGCATTTATGTAGCCAGTAGAAAATGCTGGATAACCTCCTCACAGATGAAAAAGTGATTTGATGCGACTGAGATGTACTGACTTGTCCAGAAAATTTATGGTAATTTTTAGTTGTTCATGTTCCAACACATTAAAACACGTTCGATTATCGACGTATATATTATGCTTACGTTTCCGGTTAGAATAAAATTTAAAAGTTTACTTGATAAAGAGTTTAAAATTACTTATTTCGTCTCAATTTTGCATCCTCATGAAAATAGTTTATAAGATGCATTTTAGATATTTGATTTAGCTAAGTAGTCATGAATGATAGATTTTGATAAATATATTAGGACCTTGAATAAGTGCTTGCTCACTTTTCAAGAAAATTAATGTTTTATTTACAAAAAGTAATAAGAAACATGTCACTGAAAATATTGTCTATCGCTAGCCACCACTTTTTTCACTCTTTCATGTAGCATTTGAACTCCTCGTAAAAAAAAACGACAAGTCGTTTGAGGCTGAACTTTTTATGCATCCTTGTAAGAATGACGGTGCTGATCAACAAGGCCATATACTATAAATTGCAGAATGTGATAATCGTTCCGGAAAATATTTGGTGAATAGGGCAGATGCAGTAAGCAGATGTAATAAAACTTCACATTTAAAATTTTTCAAGTAGGTTCTTACCCATTTGCAACATGTGGCCTGGCGTTGTCATGTTGCGAAGTTACTTTGCCGTCTCACTACTCGTATAGCGGCAGGTCTTTCTTGAATGCTCGGCTCAAACGCATCAATTATATTCGATAGAGATTTCTCGTGTTGAAGAGAAGATTAGAACTATAGATATTCGGCTTTGCCGCCGATCTTTATGCACCCGATCTTCTACTCTTAATGTTATCGTAGTGTTTTCATCGACAGTCACGATACGAGGAACAACAATCCTTTTCTACCGTTGGAGCAGCTGTTCAAACGTGACACGTCGTCTTTCGAGTTCTCTCGGTTTTGACTCATACGGCACATAATGTGCTTGCTTTTGAATCATTGTACTGCATTAGGATTTTTCAAAACAGTTATGTGATTAACTCATAATGATTCTGCAAGTTCAGTTTACGCTTGAAATGAGTTTTAATGAAGTACTGTTTCCAATTATTTGTCATCAAAGTTTTTCGTTGTGTTAGAGCCTCCTTTATCTTTAACATAAAAATAATGATTTTTGAAGAGGCTAAACCAATCTCTGAATGTTGATTCCAACAGAGCATAGTCACCGTAAGTCGCAAAAAGAATTTTGTATGTTTCAGCAGCAGGCTTTTTAAAATAATATAGTGCAATAAAATTCCCCACAAATACACTTTCTTTGGCATGAAATCCGACATGCTTAACGCTATGAAAAACAATGTTCTTTGCACTTCAGCGAAATGACATAAACTGACTTTTAAGCTTGCTTATAGTACTTCTTTGTAGATACGTCACCATCTAAAACTACAAGCACACAGTTCTGAGAAAGCCATCTGTTTGAAAATAGCGATAACTTTTTCAATATCATAACAGTGTTTTAGTGTAATGCGGACTATTTTCAATCCATATTTTGATTTGGTCGTCATATTTAGTGGGGGTCTGCTTGAACGTTGATTCATCAGTTAGGCTACAATCAACAACTCTAAACTTAACGGGTCGCTTCCGTACAGTTCTGTCAGTTAAATATAAATAGATTGTGATGGTTGATGAAACAATGATCGTTTGCAACAATATTCGGCGGAAAAGACCTTGGGGTAAGTGAGGTGTGTCGTCTTTAGACACCTAAGAAAATCATACCGTGCATTTGGTGAGATTGCAAAAATATCCTGTAATATAAGCATCTGCCAAGTAATCAGTAAATTGATTTTGAAATGTACTAATTAAAAGAAGATATACAAATAAAATACCCAGAACTGTACATGAGGGAAGTTATTGCTTTCCATCAGTATAATACTTGATCTCACGTTTTTTGATCACCCAGCAAAAATAATTTCATCATATTTTGCCCCATCCACCTTATCCACCATACATTGTACTCCTGGATATTCATTCGCTTAGGTACTTGTCAAATAAACTTAATGGTAAAAACAATTGCAATTCGTTGGATTACATAAGGAAACACGTTAATAAATTCTTTGCTGAGAAACTGCCAAAGTTCCAGTAAGGCGGAATCTTTAAGTGTAAGGAAAAATAGAGAAACGTTATGCACCAAAGTGTTCATATTTAACTGAATAAATATTTATTGATATAATTTTGTTTGTTGTTTTATCTTTCCTTAAATATCGGCATTCACTTTCCACACAACCTAATAGTTTTATTGGACGGAAGCTAAGAATGTCATATGACCAACTTTTAATTTTAAGAAAAATATGAATTAAAAGAAAACTGATGATAAGAATTGGAAACTGACAGCTGAACCATAACGTGTTCTGGTCTTAGAGAAATTGTCATCGCATGTAAATAAAAACAAAACAACAAAAAACGAGGGATCGGAAAATCAACTTTTAAATCTCACAGAAATGAACGACATATTACAGTAGAATGAAAGAAATAAAAACAGGAAAGTGCGCAGAGTGATGATCGATCATATTTGTAATCATGACAAGTATATATATCGTTACTATAATCGTGTACATGCACAATTGAGCCAGTTTAAGAAAAAAATAAGGTGTTTACCATACATAGTTCATAAAATGTTTCAAGAGTGAAACAAATTTCATTCGTCTGATAAATCTCCGCTCTATAATAACATATTAAAGGTTATTTTCTTAAATCATTTTTGTTCGGTATTAAATTTTCGTCATATAAAGTAACAACAATATCATGAAATATTCCGAAAATTAAAAAAAAATATATAATGTTGTTCTCAGCATCCATAGATTCTTGAACTATTTAGAAGTAATGCCATGGGCAAATTCTGATGCATATATTTTGTATCAGTTGACGGTATTTAAATATTACTTATTATTTAGTTTTTTACTAAAGAATCAGTTTGAATTATTAAGCAACAGTTTGAATCAGTTTGAATTATCAAGCAAAACTTAAAACAAAATATTTACTTTTTAAAGTTTTCATAAGGGGAATCAGGAGTGAATATAAATAAACAGTTTTAATCATTTACGAGAAAGTATTGCAAAATAGGAAAATAGAACTTTATTAAAAATTAGAAAGTTATTTTTTTTAAAATAGGCATGAGATCGTATAACCAGAATATGTGGAAGCTCACACATTTCCTTCATATAAATTTATGAATATCTTTAACAGTTTTATACAATTCAATAACTTACGTAGGTTCTTAACATATTCTAAGTATATTTATCATATAAATGTATTTTATCCGCTGCCAGTTTTCCTATGAAGGGATTATATTATATTATTAAAAGAAAACAATCTTATAATTTTTTCCAAAATATCAAATAATTTGATCATTTTACATTGGTACCGTTAAAATAGTAAGTGTGATATAAATTGTCGTGTAAGATCCGTCTATTTCCTCTTGAAATAGCTAAACGCAACCACGTCTTATACTCCCAGAGTTCGCTCTTCCCGAATAAGAAATTCACATCGGTTTATTGATTTTGTGATAATTACAATTCTAAAAAAAAATTAAGTCAATATCAATTCTTAAAAGGGTTCTTGGTCCCCGTTCATCTTTTGTCCTTTCCTCAATCATCTTTAGTGTCAGTCTTCTCTTTCACGTTCGCTTCCTGTAACCAGCTTTGTATATGTAGCATTCCCGACTTATATGGAGTGTATTTTTTTTTAAATTAAAAGGAAAGTAATTAAATTAAGGTTTTAGAAACAGAACGACTATATTAACTTTGAAAAATGTTTTACTTTTGATAATTATTTAACAATCAGCATACACATAATGGAAACTGCAAAAATAACTAGAATAAGTAGTGAATGAAAATGAGGAATACAAATTATAAGATAGTTTGGTTATTAGTAAAAGAAACATTCAAGAAAAGAACTAGATATTGTGGATGCCAAAATTATCCCTACAATTGGAAAAGCTTGAAAATTCTATGACACGTATTTAAAAAGGGATGTTAGAAAAATTAGAAACTCGAAAAACAAAATGAATCAATAATGACAAAAGACAGCCATTAAAACTTATACAGAAATTGTGTAAATCGGTTGCATAAAAGGGGTTCGTAATAATATCGAACAGACACATTAGTAAGGAATACAAAGATCGTAAATTGGAAATAGTCATGACAGCTCATATCCTGAAGGTACACGGTAGATAAAAAATAACAATATATTTTTTATAAAAATATATTTTTTATAAAAATATATTTTTTATAAAAATATATTCTGCCTATAATCGGAAAGTAACATTTTCTATTTCTCCTTAAAAAAATAAATTAGTTTTATTTCCTCTGGGACTGATAGGTTTTTGTCTTTACGCTTTACGAAGACTTTAAGGGCTATTCATAGGAGAAACATTAATCTGAAAGAGAGAATATTGCATTAACGCTTTTTTCAAAACTACTATGTTACAAGTTCTACTATATAATACATATCTGGATATAGGAGATAGATAAATAGCTTTCCGGGGTGTGTTTTGTGTAAGATAATGCAACAAAGCTAACTAGAATTCGAAATTAGCTCCTTGATTTCTCATTTTGAATTGCTATGCATTAAACCACCAGCACAGCCTATCCTCTCTCAGAGCATGATTATTTGTTTCTTATTTATTTGCTTTAGCGTGTTTGCTTAGATAAGCATAATTTGAACGTTTGAAACGTTTGAAACAACATTCTTTAACTTCACTTCATTCCATTCACAGAGAAAACTTTTGATTTGCTGGGTTTCTGATTTTGTTAAAAATTCCAGAAAAACCTCCTGTGACCTTTAGAAAAAAAGGGATCTAACTGAAAGCAATTGACACGCAAAGTTAACAAAACCCATTTCTCTGAATATGTACATTCCCGTGATAGTTCAATCTTGTTTGACGGCAAAATGCAAAATAACGTGCAGAAATTCAAACCTGTTTCATTATTTCAAAGACAAATAAATATTGCAAGAATCTGTTCCCTCGACGCTTTCTAACTGGTCAGCATAGTTTGCACTCTTTCGAAACAAGAGCAAAATTCATGCATATAATTTGGAATCAAATATGCTTTAATAAAAGACATTGGCATTCACTAAACAGACATGAATTTTTTACTCTTATTCATAAAATCAACAAGACACTTCAAGAATACACACTTTCATTTTCATAAATAATAGCAATTATACTCCTTAATTATTTTTTGTATATTAGATTTTATAGATGTTGTTTCTCTTATTTTGCATCTGACTTTGATATTTTCCCTGGAAACATATCTGAAATATTAGACCTACTTAAATTTTGTTAGTTAACTGTAAGTAATTGGATGCGACTACACGAAATTATACTAATAAAAGATAATTCTGAAAGGAAGTATTATTGCCAACCTTTTTTACACAAATATTTTGCGCAAATAATCTAATAAAGGAGTATTTATTTCTATTTTTAAAAATAA
Organism: Ascarosepion bandense; assembly: GCA_037127315.1. NCBI lineage: Eukaryota > Metazoa > Mollusca > Cephalopoda > Sepiida > Sepiidae > Ascarosepion > Ascarosepion bandense. The sequence goes on along the minus strand of JBBBDQ010000256.1, from coordinate 6,358,463 downwards.
ATATTTCTATTTGTTTTCGCGTGCATTAGGAATATAGGTACAAGGAAATAACGCAAATTATTCCAGTTATAATACCAGAAACTATCGTATTTAAGCATTCCTTTTATTGTTTTTAGCGGAAAAGCCTTAGCAGTCAATCTTATAATTGAGCTATCATTTTTGTCTTGAATTTATAAATTATCATGAATTTACCTCGGAAAGTAAGACAATGAACGTGCGTCTATGACTTTTGTAGGATCGCTGTATATTTTCATGTTCATATATATTAGATTTGTGGTTACAAGACCACAAAAGAAGATTGATTGAAACAAAACAATTTAACAAACTTCTCTCTTCGCTATCCTTGGAATATCCTTCCTCTATATTTGCCATGTTCTTTCAGGACGTAGGAGATCATGAACTTCTATTTAACTCTATCTCTTGTAGTTCCTTTTTGTTTTGTATTTCCCCCAAACCCTGCTCCGTCAACAACTTGCTTAAGCCCCTCGAGTTACTGTCTCCTGTCTCTATCTCTATGCGAGTATTAGATTAGATTCTTTAAGCTTTTTTTTATTACGTGTCCCAGAAACATTGGCTGTCTCTTCGCGATGTTAAATGTGTTTCTTTTGCATTTGTATTCTCTCCAAAGTCTTGTTGTTGCTCAAATGTTCGGTCCGGTCCAGGCTATTCTCAGCAATTATATGTAGAACCACATTGCTGTTGCTCCGAGACTCTCTTCCATATTCAAAGAGATAGTATAGCATTCGCTGCCGTATATAAGAACATACATCACATGCGAATTCGTAGTTTTTTCTTTGTTTTCAACCAAATCTTCCCGTCTCAAAGTACTCTACTTATCTTTTGAAATGTATATTTGGTCATACCAATTCGCCTTCGGATATCGTTGTCGTAATTTCCGTCCTCTGTTAGAACACTTTCCAGCTATTTAACTTTTGCATCTGTTTGATTTTAGTATGCACATGTAGTTGGCATTATGGGCTTCTATTTTGCTGATGACAATACATTCAATTTTACTCTAGGTAAAGACATTCCTGTATTTGTTAACCAGTGAAGGATGGTCATATTAATTCAGTCAGTCAGTTACATACCATAAATGATACACGCTTGGGCGATCATATCTCAAAAGAGACATGACTAACTGGGCAGCAGATTATCCCGCAGTAGGTTGCCATTTTTCTGCGGTATATTGGTTACCAGCTAAGTCTATAGAACCCAATCTGTCCTGTTATTTAACCCATAACTGAAAGGAAGAGGTGGATTAATACTTTTCCCATGTGTATTTGTGCGTAAGTGCAAGGAATTCAACTAGTATTCAAACTTAGCTTCCCGATTTCTTGTTCCGATTCACTATACCAGAATGCACATCAGATGTCCACTACACATCGCACATCATATTTCCCCTTCCCACCTCTCATCAACGCACATAAGATGTCCACTACACAACGCACATCAGATATCTACTGCACGACAGCGCACATTGCAGCAATAACCAGACCATAGTTCTTTACTTCTCTTTTAAACCGCCCGTTCTATTTCAATATAGGAAATACCCGTTCCAATATTTCGTATCTTTTGGTTATTGATGGATATAAAATGTTTAAATACTTCAAAATAAATGCTGCCCAAATTATTTTCTATATTTACTACTTTATCGCCTGTGTGTGAATACTTATTTCATGTTACTATAAAGCTATATTTAGTGTCATCATGTGTTTTAGTGAGCATATTTCTTGCTTATTATATATTCAATAACTACTAGGAACACTGTACATAAAAATGGAAGACTCCGCACATGGATAAAGTTTTTTATGTCATCCGTCCTCCTTTATATCAATTTTGTTTTTAATATGATTGGTGCATTATTAATCAAATATATTTTAATAGTAATTTGGCATATTTACGAACACATTAACATTGTTAAAACAACTTCCCAGCTGATATAATAATTTATACAAAATGAAATAACTGATTACGCTGGATATTTTAAACTGGTGTAACATGAGGTTGTATTCAATTACACGAAGAACTTTTCGTTCTGATTTAGATTTGCATACAAAATATGCATATATTTCCACGTCGATGCGGAAAGAATCAAACCAATATTAAAATTCTGCGGAAATATATATGATTTTAAAATAAGTCGCCGATATTTTTTATATCACAGTATCAACAGTGAATGAAATTTTGCTAAGAAAAATCATATAAAAGGAAAAACGTCCAGCTCTATTATCTCAAGGAAACGGCGTAATATTTACTTATTTTTATATTTTGTTTTGTTGAGAAATCTTCATTTTCAAAATTACTTTTTTCCGCCACTGTTTTTCCAGAGCTTCTCGTTCGGCAAAGGCGAAAATCTAAAACAAATAAAAAAAATAATAAGCTAATAATAATAATAATAATAATAATAATAATAATAATAATAATAATAGAAAAGAATGAAAGCGGATTAGAATTCATAGATTCCTTTCAATTTCTTTTGGGAGTCACGTTCATGAGGTAAAAAGTAATTCTTTATTGCAGATGCATGTTTTATGGAGCGGATAAATTTACGACAATTATGCAAATAAATTCTACACAGAAGAGATGTGTAATTTGAGAAAAAATACAAACTAAAACGTGAATATTTTTTAAAGAAAATATAAAAATAATTTAAATAGATGAGATTAGGCTTGATTGCTTTTCAGTTAGCCACTGATACTTTTTGGCTTTTCTGCTCAATTCACAAATTGTCTGTTGGTAAAGGAAATGACATTTGATGCTATGAAATGCGTTTTCTTTTAAAATATTCACTTTCAGTGATGGCATGTTGGTGTTTCTACAATACTCTTTAAAATAATCAAAGCCTGACTGCTTTTAGGTGGATTGTGTTCATCTCAAAGCAGCAATATAGTGCTTAGTTTATTTGAAGCATTTCTAGCAAATGTCAGATTTCATATTGGTGAGGAGTAGGTGTGGCGAAACTTCGCTGCAAAGTGGTAGTGACCTGTCTGACCGGAAGTAAGTCACTGAAAACAGGAGGTAGGTTAAAGCAGTTTATTAGTATAACAAGAACAATATATATAAAGGAATTTTTAGTAATGAGTAAATAAAAATAAGTAAGTCCGAACGGTACAGTTACAATTCTTATTGCCTGAATAGTAACGGCTTAAACTGCGTATCAGCTGTCGATTTGACTGTGTTCTTATTGCCTGTTGCAAGTAATTATATAGAAAGAGGAAGAGTCCATTCCTCGTAGAAGTTCACCATATCACATATCACATGCGACGATACGTATGCTGATTGGTTCATTTTTTAGCCCTAAATTATTTTTATGGGATCAGCTAGACATGAGTAGAATTCATTTCTTTGCTTCAAATACAAATGAAATGTATGCTTGGTTATTTTGCTTTGAAAATGTATTGTTTGTAAAGTTATTTTTATTTGTGTTGAAAATAGCTGCATAACCAAGCGTTGCTAGAGGACTTTTCAGTGGCTATGTTGAAATGGTAAGGTCAGGTGCTTATTCAAAATATTCCAGTATGTATTTGCCGTGACGCGTAAGTTAAAAATGCGAAGCAATTATTGATTTTTGTAATATTTGTAAAACGGGTTTCATGCTTGATCAATTTTACCAATAAAATGGATTGATGTATGTACAATTAGAAGAACAAGGGCGTACGTTACGGGAGCCTTTAAAGTGATGCGATGACCTTGTGACCCAGAAAAAGAAAATGCTTTGTCATTGCAATTTTGAAGGGATATTCATCTTGTAAAATTGTTGTGGCATATGATAAGGAAGATTTACGAAAAATAAACAGTTTTTATTGGAATTCATCTAACCGTTTCGGGGAAATAAACGATCGCAAAAACAGTATTTTCCATTAATTTTTGCCGCACCTTCTGTGTCAATTGAATATTTTGTTCCCATATGACGGAATCAGACCACGATTCTACTAGAGACTTGATTTTGGTTGAGTTTGTGTAAGGTGTCTTGGAAAAATGCACAAAAGCGCGCAAAAGAACAATCGAAGTTATGTTTGACGTTGATTTTTGACGAACCCTCCACATTGATTCCAAAGATGTTTGTGTACATCAAAGTTTTAAATCTTGATCTACAAGTTACGCGATTTTAGCTATTTCAAGGGCAAAATAAGGTAACCATGTTAGTAATACGTTTAAATCATAAATTTTAATTACCATTTAATATATTTATAGAAAATACACAAGGAAGCGGAGGTGGGAATATGACTGAAACCGAAAGAAATAACATTGCACAATGTTTTTTGGAATGTATCAAGAATTTCTAAATATAGAGCAAGCACAAGATAAAGTCTCGAAACAATATCCTAAGAAATGACGAATAATAGAATTATAAATATAGAAGATATATTCTGTCGAGCATAATTCTGTCGCACAAAATAGTTGACAAACTTTTATAGTAGCAATTGATTCAATATAACTTTGCAATACTTCTCAGCGGAAAATTTATAATTTATGTAAGCTTGTTATGTTTCGTATATCTCTCAGTTCCAGTACTCGATACGTGAAACACCGTTACGACTGACATACTAGTGTTTTAAACAGGGATTTAGCATTTAAATACAACTCAGCTCATTCGCATTGGATAACATAAACGTATTTTAATTTGAATTTGTCTAAGCGAAATTCGGATGATAATATTTATTCGTTTGTACGTGCGTGTGATCGTGTGATTTTGTGCATCTTGTTTCGTAGTTGCTCGCTGCTGTTCTGAGGACGTTCTTCGTGGAGGTGAATTCAATTCTTTATACTTCTTCTTGAAGCAGGTAGTTAAATTGAAAATTATTTAAGTATTGATTTTACAAATATTGGCAACATGATAAAGTGTAATATATATATATATATATATATATATATATATATATATATATACGCACATAGATTATACACACGAATACTTTTTGTACCTGAGATTTGCTTATCGAAACGAAAACCAACAGAAAAATTAAAAATAGCGAAATTTTTTATATTTTATATTTTATTATCTCATGAAGCTTTAATAAAAGCAACGCGTGTTAGATTTATAGATGTTTCCTCTTTGCTTCTTTTAACTTATGATTCTGTCGGATTCCAGTTCATATTTGATCTATATCTGAGCCCTGTTCATCCGTAACTAAGCATAGCCTACATTAATTAATATCATCTTGGATCTGAATTAGTTTTATAGAGGACCTTGCATATTTATTCAAATGTTTCTATCTTTCTTTAAAACAGTCTTCTTTCAAAATTACCATCAGCTACTTTGTCGAAGTCATATCAACCTCTATATTGGCATTGAAATTCTGCCGAATTCAAAAATATGACTTTCAAATGGTAGTGCTGACAGCCCAGGGTAAATGTGATGTTTTAAAAGAGAGAAAACATCTCGCACATGTACAGAATTTGCAAGTGCATTGTCATAACGAATTCGAAGGTTAGAGAGTGCAAAAATTCAATCAATATACACCACTGACAACTCGTAACCCTCCCCTCGAAGAAGACCGTTTCTTAGCGCATGCGTAGTTATGTCCCTAGGATCTTGAAAGTGATGGCTTATGTGTTGGTGAGTCATTGCTAATGTAAAATATAGAGAATGGTGATATAATTAAATCTGCATTTCGAAAATAAATACTTATTTCAATATATTTGTTTTATGTCAATTAAAAACATTTTAAATTTTATCTTTAGAATTAGATTCTTTTTTTAAACCTTTAAAAATAGTTTGATTTATATCAGTGAAAGAAAGACTTGCTTTTTCTTTTACTATTTCAGTGTTTTTATTATTGAAAACATCTATTTATATTACAGTTAAGGACGTTGTCATTCATTCTCACAACTTCACCAAATGCCTTGGAACGAAACCGATGTTAGACGAAGTTCATTTTTATTAAGATTTCCTTAATGGATTCTGCCATTAGAATACGCAAAAATAAATGTCACGCGTTTTCGCAAATATTGATGAAATTACAAAACGGAGTCTTTGCGATTAAAAGAATTCTACTTGGAATGGTGCCTGTGGTTCAGGACTATGTCCGTATTTTATTTTATTTGCATCTTGCATTACTTGAAATTGTCAGTTGATAATCTAAGACTTAGATTAGTTTGGGTGAATTATGCGATATAAAGAGTGTTTATCAGTCAAAGATTCACTGATACCTACAAACCATTTCATTGTTGAGATGATATCTTGTTCATGTGTAGATGTTTTTTTCTGAATTGCTGAATGATTGTTTCATTTTGATACAATCCCTACCCTATAAAAGTTTGGTCTGCTAATATGAAAATATTAGGAATATTAATTAATATTAATTCGGAGATAAAAAAATGTTTAACCAAAGCCCTTGAAGGGAATGATTGTTAATTATTATGAGATGAGTACTTATGATTAAGTACATCTTAAGACAAAGAATTAATGAATTTAGTGGAACTATTCACTGAGGACTTTCATTGGAAGCTTTCAATTTTATTCAAAACAATCTCCGAATTCTTAGGCAAAATGCTTAAGATTCATCAAAATCCTATCCACACAAAAGTCAGAGTATTTATCTTGAAATATATTTGACAGTTTAATTCTTTTACCAAAGCCTTATGCCAAACCTCACCTTCTATTTACGCATCTGTTAAATTCAACTTTTATTGTATAATATACCAGTATTCTCTCTTTTGCAAAAGTATCATCATCACAAAAAATCTTGTCTATTCTTCAGATATATTCTCAATGAAGTTCCGTGCTTGGATGTTCTGTTGGGACACATGATAATTTCATATCGCAAGTAGACCTCATATATAAAATACATTGTCTAAAGACCATGGTAAATAGTCAGTTCCCTGAAAGTATATATAACTATCATGTCCTCCCTTTTAAAAGAGCCAGAACAAAAGCAAGTGATATGCTGCCACAACTTCTCTGTAGCTAAGAAAACATACGTTCTATGCCTCAACAAATTACAAATGTATTTAGTTGATCTTTGAAGTGAATAATAGTTTTCCACAAGATATCCTTTTTTTCCCACAGACGAAACTTTGCTAATCTCTCGTTGCTTTATCTCAAGGCAGATGTTTAGGTGACCTGTAATACTTAGTTCCACCAGTCCAGACCTACAGAGCTAGGACTAACCAGGTCATATATACACATTTTTTTTATTCCATCTGTTAGGAGGAAGTTTCATACTAAGAGATTCTTCCCTAGATATTTTACACAATCGAAAGAACACTTGAGATGATGTTTTTTCTGAGAAGTACTATTTTAACCTTCCCATGTATACTGACATATGTTTTCAGTATTACATATCCTCATAATATTAATCACTTGTCCCCATTCATGTACGCTTTTACAATCATATCATTTATTATAACTAATTTTCAATTCTTGTTTACATATATTCTTATGATATAGCATATTTTTTTATTGGTAGAATCTTTTCAGAGGTTGTGTATATTTCCAGAATTTGATGTTTTTCAAATGCTTTGTTTTCAGGAAATGGAAATAATTTTGTCCATATGCAGAAAATTACTACTTGTGGCTTGTACCTATAAAAAACTTCATGGATTTATATCGGTACGGGAATTTAAATGTAAATGCACTTAAATCTTTATGGGGATAGATTCTTCTTTTTCTTCTGTGTGACCTGTCCTTTCAGGACGCTGGCTATCATGGCTTCCCACATCTCCCTATCTCTGGTGGCTCTTAGCACGCCTTATCCTGTTACACCATGCAACCCTCGTTCCGTCATCCACCTGATCAGGTCCTTCAAATATGTTATCCGCTTCTTTCACCAGTCTTTTTTCCTTGTATCTGGCCTGTTAGTATCAGGTTCTCCAAGCCCTATTTCCTCATTGCACGTCCCAGGAAATTCAGCTGTCTCTTTCTGGTGCTCAGTATTAATTTCCTTTTCATTTCTATCCTTTCCAAATCTTCATCATTGCTCACATGCTCGATCCATGATAATCGCAGCATTCTTCTGTAGAACGGCATAGGAGATAGATAAGCAACCCAAATTGTTTCATTTTATATGATTTTTCTTAACAAATGCTGGTGAATTTCATTCATTGTTGATTATGTGATATAAAAAATATCACCCTTGTAATTTTCTATGTTTAGTTGTCTGTTTGTGCAAATGTTCTTAGATTACGTATATCACGTGTAACGCTGCATTTATGACTAACAAATACTTTTAAAATGCAGTTGTCATCAAAATCTCCCTTAACTTACAGATCATTTTATTTTTTCTTTCAAGAGAGCAGTATAGATTCTGAACTGTTGACTGAATACAACAAGCGCATTCTTATATCAATGATTGAACTGGCTTCCAGAGAATGAAGAATATATGTCTTAGTGAGGACAATACTACTTCCACACTGGTGGAACGCCGCTACAAAATCACAAAAAAAATTTACCATAACATAGAAACACATCACTCAGGACTTTCAACAACTGCAACAACAACCCATTCAAATCGATAAAAAGATTATCTTATAATCAAACTGTTTATTTCCACAATTCCATATTGCTTCAGACAAAAGTTTAGAAAGGAACATTATTTCAATACTTGAAAGACAAACAAGATTAATTAAAATTGAAAAAAAAACTTATTCATTGTAAAATATTTTAGTAGAAAAAATTTATAAATTTTACTAGACTGTATTGCAATATCTTGTTCCCATTTTGAGATTATAACTGTCATAAAGACTATGTAAAATTGTTCACAATGACGCATCTTATAAAACATTAGGGTTTAGGAAGCAGAAGTAAAAGTATTTGATCTCGAACAAGGAAGCGTCAAGAAAACCAACAATCTTCATGTGTGTTTGAATTTTGAGTTTTCCATGACGTAGATTAGTTGGCAAAGAAGTACATAGTCTTTTCTGCTATTTACATATAAAGATGAATTCAGACCTTTCCAAATGTAATTAAATGCAATGAACCCGACCTGAATTCGAACTCGGGTCTGTGATTTCTGAAACAGAATCTTTATCCATTATACCTACAATTTTTAAATATAAGCATTTATACAATTATATATATATATATATATATATATATATATATATATATATATAATGATGTGTATGGGTAGGTCAAAATCTCATCTTTAGAATGTTAGGAGAGCTTGTTTTCCCATCCGCTCGTGGCCTTTTAACGGATTGTTGTCATGTCAATTAACGACGACAGCAGTACCAACTAACGATGAGCATTCGTTGAAATGCACGGTCTACGAGCGGAAAACAAGCTCTCCTACCATTCTGAAGATGAGATTTTGATTTTGAAATATTAATGAATAACAATTAGGAAATGCCTAACACCTTCTTTATTTTCCTTTATTTTATTAACGCAGTGTGATACCCTTCAAGACCTACCCATACACCTAATATACACAATGTTTCAAGCACATTACAAAACTCTCCTATACATACAAATATACGCACGCACACACACATACACACACACACACACACTCACACTCACACACACATATATATACACACACATATGTATATATATATATATATTCTAAACATATACTGTTAAATATAAGAGACAATGAATGTCTATTATGTTTAATCATGAGCCGTTCATTGTCTCTTATATTTAGCAGTATATGTGTGCTGCCTCTATACGCCACACACACACACACACACACACACAAACACACACACACACACACATATATATATTGTGCTTGTATATATTGCTTCTATCGTGCAATATACATACTAGACTATTTTCTCTTACGAAAAGGAAATTTATTAGTATTTGCGCTTTTTTGACAGCAATGTAATGAGATTAAGTAAAGACATTTAATTGTATAGACGAGGTTAAAATATTTGATTATCTATTTGCCCAATTCTTTTGAAAACTAATTTAATTTCCGTTCGAAAGTATCTTCCGAATGTTTACGACCAAGAAAATTGTAAGAAAACATAAGATGTCCAACAGTGTTTTTGATTAAAATCCTAAAAAGTCTTTAAAATTTGCCAATTGACTCTGTTACTTTGTTAGTAGTAGTAGTAGCTGCAGCAACAATTTACTGATTTTACTTCCAGCAAGTCTCTTGTAGATACATCCTGAGGGTAAAATGTTCTCAATATTAAAAATAGACTCCTTTATTTATATAGTGTCATCAAGCATTAATGTTGGTATTATATGAATACTTTCACAAATAGAACGAAAGATTCAACTACTGTCTGCAGGGACCTGTTATAGCTTTATATATTATCAGGAGGATTTTCTTACGAATGCATGAAACAAGACAGATGTGGAGTTATAACGTCGCCAAATACATACTGTTCTGTTGTATTATGTGTTGTATACCCGTCGATATTAGAGATTTGATAACTAGTTTCAGTAATGATTTTAGCAAAATATTCTATCACGCTGAACTGTATTTTTTACAGTCAAGAATGAGCTTTCTGGAAATGCCTGGCATTTTCCAAAAAAAGTAATTGGTAAATGTCAGTATGTCAGATTATGCTGTTGCATCGATGTACCAGACGGTAACTTCAAAAGTCGCTGATTTGGAAAGTGGAAGTGAAGATTAGACAAATATGCAAACCTCCATAAGAAGTACGGATTTGATAAATTCTAAAACAAATTAATATATAGTACTAATGATCTAGGTATGTCAGTCATTATCTGAGTGGTACACGTACTATAACAGCAATTAATATTTGGCCAATTATCATGCAATAAAGGATTAAGCACATTCTTTTACATGTGTTTTTTTCTGGTAACAAGGGTGGATGGAAAACCAATTGCATTAAAAGCAAAGCTTGTAAAAGAGATTATAGAAAATAGTGTCACGTCAACAACCATCCATAAAAACGGACAGACTTAACTTCAGGTTTACCTATGTAACCAGAGCATGGATGAAAATGCATTGTTAGACGGAGCGCTTCCTAAGCTGACTCGTACTTTCGAGGGAATCAGCGGCAAAGGATCAGAGTTCAAGACAAGTCATTAAGTTTGAGGACATCATACACATGAATCATAAATATCTGCCCTTTAGTGCAGATTTCTAAAAAGAAATGATAAGTTTGTCAGGTGCTCAACTGTACAATAACCCGGAGAACATGCCTGTCATGGATGATGATGAGGAGGATGAAGACAGGCGAATTCTATTAATTTTAACGTAGTAACTGTATTATGGTTCTCGAATATCCATTTGCACTCAGATTTCATACCAAACAATAAGGAACATTGAAAATCAGAAACTCACATAGGGTAACCTCGGTCACTGAATGGGGAAATTCATGAGCTTCTAATGCGTCCCGATAAAACCTAAATAAAATATATTAAAAAATAAAAGTAAAATTCTCTCTCTCTCTCTTTCTCTTTTTCTTTCTTTAAACTTTTATTTCTTTGCTTTTCTCAACCTACAAGTAAAAAGCAGAAGAAGAAAACAAGATTGAACCAGAAGAAAAGACCAAAAGTTTGTATGAGCCGAACCTACCTGTTTATGCTCCAAAATACCAAAGATGCGGATTGCTCGTCACATAATTTCTTTCATAAAAAGTATTAAAAAAAAAGAAAGGACCGCAGAAAATAAAATAATTAAGTCAAAAGAAAAGATGACATAGTGAAACTTTTTGATTTTCGCGTCAAATAAAAGCTTTCACCTGTAGACCAACCGGCAGAAAAGTGACCAGAAGTACACCATAAGATACAGAAAGAAAGAAGGTAGATATGCATTTTTGTTTGAAAATAACAGTTAGGTGTTGATTTACTACTTATATTTCTGCAATGATCAGGTCTGAAAGAAAAAAATCAACAACCAACTGACATCTGATTTAATTACTCACATTAGTAATAACCATATAACCTCCCCATAACTAGGGTGACTTCACTCGAATCTACTGACCACCAATAAATATGTCTCCGCCTGTCTCTCCTCAGTTCGGTTAGCTACCTATTCTTCCTTTACCGTTCTCCCTCCTCTCCTGACTGCTCCCTACTAGATAGCATTGCCGACGACATAGATAAGGCTTTTTCCTATCACCCATTCGCCCACATATTTGTATTTGGAGACCTCAATGCCCATCACTCTGAGTGGCTTGAAAACGCCGTTACTGATCCGGCGGGCATACCCACCAGGAAGTATTGCTTAAAACCTCATTCCTCTCCGTGGTTCTCTCCGGCCTGCTCAGCCGCCATTGCCCACAGGAACCATTACTTCCGCCTATTCCGGAGACAGCCAACTGATCACAATAGGCGCCTGTTCACATCTGCTCGCAGTGAGTGCAAGAGAACCCTAAATGACGCCAAACAGTTGTTTGCTGAGAGAATGCGACAGCACATAGCTGACCGCAAGTTCGGCTCCAAGGACTATTGGAGGATTTGTAAACGAGTGCTCAACAATAGGAAATGCTTAATACCTCATTTAATCCATGGATTTGAGGTTCTCACGTCATCTGCGGACAAAGCTGAGTGCTTTGCCCACAGATTCTCATCCAACTCCACATTCGACTCGTCCGGAGTGCATCCACCCGACTTCCCTATTAGAACTGAGGCCAAACTGCACGACGTATATATTACCCCGACAGTAGTATCCAGAGTAATTTCAAAACTCGACCCCCATAAGGCGTGTGGAGACGATGGAATCCCGGTGATAGTCTTAAAGAGGTGTGCCCCTGAACTTTCTCCTGTACTCTCTAAACTGTTTAACTACTGCCTTTCTGCTTCCTGCTTTCCTGCATGCTGGAAATTCTCCTCAGTCGTTCCTGTCTTTAAGAATTGTGTTGAACCCTCGGACCCATCCAACTATCGCCCTATCAGTCTTCTACCGATATTCGGGAAAGTATTTGAGGCTATAATCAATGCTGAAATAGTTCATCATCTCACCGCCCACAAACTGTTCTCCGACAGGCAATATGGATTCCGCTTTGACAGGTCCACGGCCGACCTGCTAACAACTGTAACGGAGTACATGCTACAGGCCCTTGATGAGTCTGACGAGGCTCGCGCGGTTGCTCTGGACATCTCCAAGGCTTTCGACAGGGTTTGGCACTCTGGCCTCCAATGCAAACTACGCGGTTATGGTATTACCGGTCGCCTGTTTGACCTAATCCAATCTTTCTTAAATAACTGCAAAATGAAGGTCGTTCTGAATGGGCGTGCCTCTTCGTCATACAGCACGAATGCTGGTGTTCTACAGAGCTCTATCCTGGGCCCGACGCTCTTCCTTATTTTCATCAACGACCTCCCAGACGAGATCAAGTCCCAAATAGGCATCTACGCAGATGACACTACAATATATTCCCGCTCCAGTAAGAAACCTGTCGTGGCGGACAGACATAATCTCGCTGCTGTCCTTGAGCGGGATCTACACTCTGTGGTGAACTGGGCCAAGAAGTGGCTTGTCAACTTCAATTCCTCTAAGACCAAGCTCTTGTCTGTCAACCATTACAGGCAACCTCTTCTGCCTCCCATAAGCATGGACCAGGTGATTCTCCCGGAGAGTAATACACTACGCCTCCTCGGACTTACCCTGTCCTCAGACCTCAAATGGAACCACTATATTGAATCCATAGCAAAATCTAGTGCTAAGAAGATTGAGTCACTATGTCGATCCAGGATGTTTTTTCCACCTGAATCCATCCTGCATATATGCAAGTCAACCATCCGTCCGTGCATGGAGTACTGCAGCCATTTATGGTCAGGTGCCCCTGCCGTTCTCCTCAGTGTTCTTGACAAGCTCCAAAGGAGAGGCTGTAATGTGATAGGTACTGATCTGGCGACTCGACTGCAGGCCACTTTCCCATCGTCGAAATGTGGCCTCCCTCTGTCTCTTCTATAAATACTTCCATGGCTTCTGCTCGGATGAGCTTAAGTCACTGATGCCTCCTCAACAGGTGTTTACCCATGCAACCAGACTGGCAACTGGGTCCCACCCATTGACAGTTAGGTTAGCCAAATGCAGACGACAATTCTACTCCTGCAGCTCCCTCTCTCGCACTTCCCGCCTGTGGAACTCACTCCCGTATTCTTGCTTTCCTGACGGCTACAACCTCCAGAAACTTAAATGCAAATTTAAAAGTTATCTACTAACCACTGGCCTCTAGCTCTCTCCCCTCCCCTGTATTACCTTCCCTTTCTCTCCACCTATGTATCTGTCATTGCACCTGCTTTCTCAGCTTTCTATTGTTCCTTTCTAACTAGCTTGTAATCTTTTTACATTTATGTAACCCCCTACACATCAGTGGCGTTTCTGCCTTGCTCGGAGTGAAATGATTAAAAATAAAAAATAAAAAATAACATCCACCTATCGATATGGACAATTCTCCAGACAGCTAAACAATATCCGCTTTGTTGATGAATATTTTATGGTGCCGAATATCAAGTGACATACTCATTATTCTAAAAAAAAATGTTTATATTTTAAACCCTTGAGAACCTTTTACTACACAGAATATCAAAGAACTCACTCATCACACTAAAGCAAGTGAAAAAAGTATTATTCATTTTAAACTTTTGACGCCGTTTATCTACGCCGAATATTAACGAACACACTCATCACACCAAAATAATTAGATATAAATATATTATTCATTTTAAAAACTTGATATTCCTTTACTAAGCGGACTATCAAAGGAACGCACTTATTACTCTAAAGATAATAAAAAAGAATGAATTCTTTATTTTAAATCTTGATATCATTTTACTAAAACAAATATCAACTGTCTCACTCATCACTCAAATGAAAATGTATAAAAAAGCGTTATTTGTTTTAAAACCTTGTATCCTTTTGCTACGCCGATATCAACGACGCACTAATCACTCGAAAAAAATAGAAAAATATATATAAATATATTATTTTATCTAAACACTTGATATCCGTTTACTATGCCCAATATCAAAGAAGCCACACATCATTCTAACAAAAACTAAATGTATATCATTTTTTAATCATTGATAACTTTTTACTCCGCCTAGCATAAATAAAGGAGTCTTACTACGCCCAATATCAACGATTCACTCATCATTCTAAAAATATAAATAAGAAGATATTATTTATTTTAAACCATTGATATACTTTTACTGTGCCCAGTAACAAAGGAGGCACTCATCACTCAAAAAAAAAAATAATTAAAGAAAAATATATTATTTATTTTATACCATTGATATCACTTAAATACACCGAATATTAAAGAATCACCCATTACTCTTAAGAAAATAAATAACAATATTGATATTTTTTACTAAAACGAATATAAAAGAACTCGCTTCACTGTAAAGAAAATAAGTAAAATATATATTATTAATTTAAGACAATATTATTTTACAATCTCGAAAAACAAAAGAATCACTCATCACTCTACAAAAGCTGAAAAAATATATACATTTTTTTAAATGGCTGATATCCTTTTACTACGTGAATATCGAAGTACGCGCTCATCACACTAAAGAAAATAAATATAAATATAATTTGCTTAATTTAAAACTTGATATTCTCTTACAAATATGAATATCACAGGAAGCGCTCATCACCTGAAGATATAACCTTTTTTGTAGTTTAAACACATGGTATCCCTTTACAAAGCCTAATATAAATATGTCACTCATCACCCTAAAGAGAATAAATAAAAAATATTAATTATTTTAACCTTCGATATCATTTTTACTACGCCGAATATCAAATGAAGTACTCATTACTTTAAAGAAAAAAAATATATTGTTTATCGATTTACTAATAAAAATTATAATAAATATATTATTTTTTAATCCCTTGTCATCCTTTTAATACACCGAATATGGAAGGACACACCCATCACACTAGAGAAAATGAATAAAAATATATATGTTTTTTAAACCCTTGATATCGTTTTACTATGCTGAATATCAAATGACTCATTCATCACTTTAAAGAAAAGAATACAATTACATTATTTTAATTTAAAACATTATTATATTTTTACTACTCCCGATATCAAAGGAGTCACTCAACACTCAAAAGAAAATAAATATAATATATTAATTATTTCAAACGCTTGACATTCTTTTTATTATCCGCATATCAAAAAAGTAACTCATCACACGAAAATCAATTACTAAATATGTATTATTTGTTTTATATTTTTGATTCCAATTTACGACACCAAATACAACGCACTCACTTATCACTCTAAAAAACAAATATAAAACTATTTTTTATATCATTTTTATATGCCGAGAATTAACGGACTCACTTTTCACTCTAAAGAAAAAAACATTTAAATATATTATTTATTTTAATCCCTACACATCTTTTTTCCTAAGTCGAATGTCAACGGAAGCACTCATTAATCTAAAAAATAAATGTGAATTTATTATCTATTTAAACTCTTGATAACATTTTGTTACTCCAAATAGCAAATGACAAAGTCATCACTCTAAAAAAACAATACATTTAATTATTTTAAACACTTGTTAATATTTTACTTACTATGACAAATATCATAAGACGCACTCATCACTCTAAAGAAAATAAAAAATATATTAACAATTTTAAACCCTTGATATTATTTTACTAAGCCGAATATCAATGGAAGAACTCATTACTCTAAAAGAAATAAATTTGAATATATTATTTATCTAAAACCCTTGATATCGTTTAAGTATACAGAATATCAATGACGGACTCATCACTCTGAAGAAAATAAATAAGATTATAATGTAAAAATAAGTTATAATGTTTTAATCTCATAAAAACTTGATGACATACTTTTCTGTAAATGGTGCTAGGTGATGACTATGCCAGTTTTTGTTAATATCTTCAACAAAGTGTTTACACATTGATCAGTGCTCAAGACTACCTTAATGATTTTTAAATTCATTTAGTGCAAGTACAGTACATCCTGAGATTAGATGGTCCATAATTTCCTGAGATATGTCTCAGAACCATTGTTTTGGATTGACCGTAGTATGTAGGTACTTCCATTACATAACAAAAAATCCAGCATAAAAAATGTTTAAAAGGTTCAAAACTTAATAAAACGAACGTTTTCTAACCAAAATGTTTATAATATTATGAAGAGGAAAGATCAAAGTAAATTTTATTTATTTTATAAAAAATTTAATCCCTTTTAACATGTTCGAAATTTTGGCAGAAATTTGTTTTGATTTGGCGTTAGCGTGGTCAAAAATATTACGACTATTTTACAATTGATTACGTAATTTTTTTTACGTCAATCACTTTTTCGGTGACAAACACATTAATTTAGAAATTCTCGCAAAATCAAATATTTGTAGGATTTTAATGAAACTTTCAGTACTCATTCACAAATGAATAAAATTATTTTTGAAATTATTAGTTTTTTAAAATATTGATGACAAAAATGCTTTTTAACTTTGTTAGCCGCCCTTTATGTAAATTCATGAAATTTTAATAAATTTTAATTTTCTGGTATTTTTTTATTAGTTAAACCTAGAACTCATCGGGAGATATAAATCATGATTTTTTTTTATTTTAAATTATGATTCACTATACGAAACTCTGCTCCGAAGCGAAATATAAAAAATGCAATAAAACTTTGATATAATTTAATTTGATAAGCTTTTAATTGTTGGAATAAATAATAAAAATTAAGGACATTATAGTCTGAAGAAAAACAAATTTGATTAGTAATAAAATTTGACAAGAATTGTTTTCATTTTTTTAATTTGTTATTATAAATAATTCATAAAGTTTTAAAATTTTTAAAAAATCTTTTAGGAACTGAATCGTTTTTGTATATTAGTTAAGAATTGATGATTATACTGCCTATAAAAAGCACGTAATTTCAATGTTACGATATTATATTATCTACGTTTCTAATTTTTTTTATTTATTCAAAAACATATTCAAATGTCTGGCTATAAATCTAAACTAAAATTCTATAAAAGATTATGTAAGTGCTGAAATTATTATGTTAAATTTTTAATTTCACTATTTAGTTACCCACCTCCTACCAAAAAAATAAAAAATTTTATCACGATTGGTAACCATACATTGCGTTTCTGCCAACATCCGGTAGCATTCATCTGTTAACACCTCCATGACATACATAACAAAAAAGCCAACCGTAATTAATTTTTGTTTTTACTTTAAATTTCTGGGAGTAAGCAATTATTAATTGATTGAAAACAGATAAAGGTAAGTTGTAATATTAAAATTTGACTTAAATAACGTGCCAGCGCGGTATATTTTATTTTGTCAAGATTTTTAAAAACCAAAATTTGGCTACTGTTTAAGTAATGATTCAATCAATCAAAAATGGTGGTATTTTAAAAAATGAACTGATAAAATTTTAAAATTTTAGATTTCAATCAATATAAATTTGGTTAAAAATACACCAGTATGTTTTTTCCTTACTAGAATTATTGAATTTAATCTCTTGGATTTCAATTAAAGCTAATTTTAAAGCTTCAAGATACCATATTTATTTTTAAAATTTAAATTTAAATTTAGGTATAGTAAAAATTTCTAAACTCCAGTCGAGGTATCTATTAATATGTATGATATTTACCTGAAAGTTTCTAGTGAAAATATTCAGACTTTTCGCAGCACGTCAACATTTTGTAGACGCTTCGACGAAAATAAACTTGAATAAAAATTGACGGGAAAAAACTGCTACTTCGTTATTGCACAATCATTTACACATTTTGACATAAAAATCTGTCAATCGTAGAACATGCAAAAGTAACAAAAAGCTCTATCAAAGGTGACATCCTTTTCTCTTCACATTGTGTGTATATCGCGACCTTTTTAAAATCTAAATTAGTCTTTAACTTAGGTATAGTTATGGATCAAGTCAGAACGTGATGTGCATCAACATATGTTTTCCTTTTCTTCTTTTTCATTTCTTTTTTTTGGTTTGTTAACTTCCACTCATTAGGTCTCCTGTCTACACATAGTGAAACACGTTGGGCAACTTGATGCGGAATA
Source organism: Ascarosepion bandense (assembly GCA_037127315.1). NCBI lineage: Eukaryota > Metazoa > Mollusca > Cephalopoda > Sepiida > Sepiidae > Ascarosepion > Ascarosepion bandense. The sequence goes on along the minus strand of JBBBDQ010000256.1, from coordinate 6,339,567 downwards.
CTGTTTACCGCCAGAACAATAACGGTTTAGAAGTGACCTAAATTCAACAGTTCCTCTATGACTTTGGTTTTACGCCACATCACACCTACGCTTCCGCATATTTTTGTTAACTTCCAATATTTCCTGCAAATTTTAAATTCATCATTTCACAACTTAGAACATTCTTCTGCCACGGCAAAAATTCTTCACCTTTATCCGTAGAACATTAACTCTGTTTCTTTTTGTTCCCTTTTGTTCCTTTATTCTTTCTTTTTACTTCATTTATTTATTCGTTCATTCAAGCGTCAACCATAACCCACATACTGGCCAAATAAAGATCTGATTTGCATCAATTGTACTTTTCCTATTTTTTGTATGTTTTTTTATCTCTTTTTAACATCAACCAAATTATTTATAATATCTTGAAGAAAACCCTTAAACAAAAATAGAACAAAAATTTAACGCTCAATGCACTGAAAGAGAAAAGTGAAAGAGGCTGTAATTTTATTATTATTTTTTCTCTTTTCGATTATTATTATTCTCATTCTTTTCCTTCCTTTCTTTAAAACACAATGTCAGAGAAAGTTCTGTCATATGTGAAAAGTTCGTTTTTTTTTTCGCTTTTTTCCGAAGAAATCACACTAGAATGTTAATTTAGTGTTCAAAAGTTCATTTTTTTCTTTTCTATTTGAAGAACTCACATAAGAAATTCTATAATATTCCAAAAATTCGTTTTTCTTTTCTTTTGTTATCAAAGAAGATGCAAAGCAACAAACAAACATTTTGCTAAAAAGTTTGTGTTTTTTTCTGTCTTTTCCATCTCCCTTCAATTTGCACCACAATGTTAAACTACCTTTCACGCGACGGCATTTTCAATTGAAAACTTACATCGGGTAATAACCTTCACATCTACCATGTGCACCTCTGCTAGAGTTTATATGACACACGGAATCTCCTAAATTTCAGTCATATTATGAATGAGCACGGAAATCATTATTTGCAGCGTGTATAATTTATGTCTGTGTGCAGTAACAACAGCAACCAGAGGAAAAAAAACGAAGGAAAGGTCTGATAGTATCTAATGATGCTGACTTGTGGATCAATTGGAGTACTTGCTTTCAACAATTATAATTCTAAGCTCCTAAATTAGTCTAACAATGAACCCATCTTACTCTAAATACCACATGTAAGTGTTTTTCAAACTGATAGTAACTACTTCCCACAAGTTTCCAGTTTATGTTTAGTCAATGCCCACCTGCCTGTCTTCTGATCTGAACTGTCGTCGAAAAACTGCTAAATTCAAACAGACTTCACTGAAATATGCGTCTTCATTTGACAACTGACACTTCAGATGCGCATTGTCCAACCTCGGGTATTGTTTTTTTTTCAATGTTCGTCAAAGAATCTACATTAGCTAGCTGCATTTCCACACTTACTGACATCCTAAAACAATGTTTATTATTTTTTATATCTTGTACTAACATGCAAATACACGTGTGGGTGAAATTTCACACCGACCCCAAAAATATATTATGTAAATCTTTCCGTTTAAACCATTAATCCAGATGCTCGTAACCATCGTTGAGTATTAACTTCATGAAGATCAGATTCATTAGCATGTTTCAAATATAAATAAAGAGGTATATCTTACCAGAGTTCCATCTGTTAAAAAGTTTTATTCTAGGTTTTCATTTTATAGTTTTAGTTGGAATATTTGGTTCTTGGATTCTCCTTGGTTTTCTACAAAATCTACTAAATCTTGTTACAATTAAAAACCTTCTTTCCTGATTGAAAATTTTTCTTTCTGTTTTCCTATTGTTTTACTAATTGTATCATTGAATCTTTTCTTGTTTCTATGTATGTTATTAAGCTAATAATTTTTGTCTAGTATAAAAATTATAACTGAATAAGACCTTTTCTAATCTCTTTACGAGGCATGTATAGAGGCCTTCATCATTATTTAGATGAATCATCTTATTTTTAGAAAGACGCTTTCTTGTCTTAGAATTCATTCGCGTGATGTCATTTAGGGTAGAGTCCAAGATGTTGAAACTATATTGATTTCTTTATGTTTCTGTTGTATACACATTTATTTCCTATATTCCAAAGAGAGACATACTCTCAGAAGTAGATTCATGTTATCCTCCGTTATTCACTGATATTTTACACGGATAAGCACTTCCGAACATGTGATCTCTTCTTGTGAATACATCCTTTTATTTCTTCAATTCTTGGGCTCTTCAACGATTCTATCTGAACCTTTTCAAATCCATCCGTGGGCTCATACTACAACTGCAATTATTATTATTATTATTATTATTATTATTATTATTATTATTACACATTCTTCTTTTGCTGTCTTTAACATTTTTAGCCCTAGATCTTGTATTAGGTTTACCCGATATCTCTCACAGGGATACTTCATAGAATATTTGCAGTGACAATCAGAGAAGATTTCAAAGCGATTAGATACTAGGCATTGTCCCTATTTTCAATAGTGATACGGGCACCAACTTAACTACATTAACGGCACCATAATGCCTTTGATCTAGTTTCGGTTAATTTCAATATGAACATAGCTATATTGAGTAGTTAGTTTTATTCATATTCTCATGGTGAATTTTATCACTCTCATTTTACCACAAAGGTGCTTATAACCTTCTTCGGGCTCTAACTGTTTTTTATGACCATATTGTCAAAGATAAGAGAGGATATTTGTTGTAGTAGTTCTCGTTAATTTGTGGCCTTAGCATATTTATCCAAATTATATTTAATTGTCATTAATGAAACATTTTAAAGTTGGCAGAATATCCTCTAGCTCATTCTCATTCCTAGTATCCAATATTAATTTTCAATGTAAAATGGATAATTCATTTTATATTGAGATAGTTTGTAACTCCATTCCATCCTGTTGAGTTAATGCTATTAGTGATATACGAAATAGTAAGGGGAACAAAGAGTCATCTTGAAATATTCATCTTTTTGATATCTATTTAACTAGACTAGGTACCTCTACTCATTTTTATACCTAAATTTAAATTTAAATTTTAATAATGAATAAGTTATCTCCACGCGTTAAAATTAGCTTTAATTTAAAGCCAACGGATTAATTTTACCAATTTCAGTAAGCAAAATACCCTGGTGTATTTTAAACCGAAATTATAGTGATCGGAATCAAAATTTTTCTAAATTAAAAAAAAATTCAAAATTTCAAAATTTCCACCATTTTTCATCGATTGTAAACAGAAGCCAATTCTCGTTTTAAAAAAAATCTTACAAAAAAAAAAAACTTCGCTGACACATTATTTTCTTTAAATTACCCAATTTAAACTTATTTTAGGTGGACTTGAAACAAGAATTACTTGCTTACGCTGGAAAAATTTTTCAAATAGCATTCTTCAATTACGGTAGCCTTGTTATCACAGCTGCCAATACCTTATGAGCACCTAAGGAGCAGCCGACCACTGATGATTTTGTATCCAGTCAAAGGTATGGAAGACGAATTTGATATAAACCTTATTCATACAAATCGGTTTTTTTTCTCAATTTTAACTATATTAAAATTAAACATTTAACACAGTTTTCAGCAATTATCCAATATTTGATGAAATTTTAGTTAGTTTAGCTTTGTAGGCTTACGTTTGAAAATGGTTTATGAACAATAAAAATTAAAACAGAATGAAAACAACGGCAGTTATCTCAATAATTTATAAAATGTTATGTTATTTATTAATTTTTATTTTTAATATCTATTTTTCATATTATTTTTAGTTACCAGTACAAATCGTGAATTTCAAAATTATTATTATTTTTTTAACGAAATTAAAAAATTAGGAATTAAAATGTAAAATTGCTTTAAATGTTTAAGGAATGACTTGCAAAACAAACTGTTGAATTTTATAAACGTCTTGAAGAGACATGAATCAAAATCAAAGTGCGGTTTCTGTTGTTTTCTATGTAAGGGGAATAATCCAAAACACATGTGAACTTCTAAAATAAATGCGACTCCTATGGAAACTTGTTATAACCCCTATGGAACACCGTACTTAAATGAACATATTTATTTTACACACATAATTTTTTTTATTTATTTTAAAAATATAATGGCTTAAAATTTTTTATAAAAGTTTTAATTTTTTCATAGGAAATATAATCATAAATTCTTAACTAAAAAATCATACAGTTCTTTAAAATATTTTCAAAATGCTATTACAACTTTATGAATTATCATGATAATAATAAAAACATGAAAACAATTCTTTTAAAATTTTATTTTTAATCGAAAATCTGTGTTTCTTCAGACTATAATGTCCTTAATTTTTATTATTTATTCCAGCAATTAAGAGCTTATCGAATTAAATTATATCAAAGTTTTATTGCATTTTTTATATTTCTCTTCGGAGCAGATTTTCGGACAGTGCCGGATAATTTTAAGTAAGTAAAATAGATGATTTATATTCCTCGATGGGTTCTTCGTTTAACTAATAAGAAAATTATTTAATATTTCATGAATTTAGGTGGAGTGGGGTAACAGAGTTAAAAAAAAATTAATCAATATTTTTAAAAACAATAATTTGAAAATAATGCTGTTTATTTGTGAATGAGTACTGAGAGTTTCATTAAAATCAAACAATTAATTGATTTTTGCGAGGATTTCAAAATTAATGTGCTTGACACCGAAAAAGTGAGTTCCGTAAAAAGAGTTACGTAATCGATTGTAAACAATCGTAACATTTTCTCAGATTTTCTGCAACGCTAAGTCAAATCAAAACAAATTTTTCTGCTAAAATTTTGAACATGTTAAAAGGGATTAAAGAACTTTATAAAATAAATAAAAATTACTTTGATCCTTCCTCTTAAAAACATTATAATCATTTTGATAGAAAAAGTTCGTATTATTAAGTTTTAACCCTTTTTGAATCATACTGTGCTGGATTTTTGTGATGTAATGGAGGTACCTACACTAGACATAGATGGTCCATTTATATGAGTGATGTGAAGTGTTGTTTACCATGACAACCTACAGTATTTTTTAAATGTATATCAACAAGAGATACCATGGATATATTTAAAACTTATTATTATTACTATTATTATTATTATTATTATTATTATTATTATTATTATTATTATTGTTGTTGTTGTTGTTATTTTTCATCATATTCCAATTTCTGCTATGGTCGCACTACCAACCAAGTCTGCGGGAAGACATAAGGCAGGTTGTGTTGTGTTGTTATGGCTCCATTTCATGTTTTTCTATCTTCCCCATCATCCCTAGCGTTACATAGACAAAGTTCTCCTTAGTGTGTGGGCTGTAATTAATAAGACAATTTTTTGTATATCTCTTAAGCTGGGGTTTCCAGAGATCCTTTCAATGTGTTGTTTTGTTCAATTTTTTATCATTCCAAGTCCACCTACTATCACTGGCACAACTCTTGTTTTCAAATTCCATATTTATTCTATTTCAATTTCCAGGTCTTTATATTTTGACAGTTTTAAAATTTCTTGGTTGCCATGTTACAATCCGCTGAATAAGCCATATCAATCAACAGACAAGTTTTCTCTTTCTTGTTTTTAACAATAATGTCTGGCCTATTTGCTTCAATTTTTCTGTCTGTGTACATTATGTAATCCCATCGAATGGTGACACCTTCTATTTTTGTAACCGGTGATGGGTGATGTTCATACCAGTGTTTGTTTACAGCTTTTCCATAGTGTTTGCACATTGTCCAATGTAAATATTGCCCAACTCTATCGTGGCGATTTTTATATTCATTTGGGGCAAGTACAGAACAGTCTGAAATTACTTGGTCTGTTGTTTCTTGGTGTTTATCACAAAACATGCATTTTGGATCCATATTATTATGTATAATATTGGCCTGAAATTTCTAGTGAGAAGAATTTGGTCTGACGCTGCAAGAATAAAGCCTTCAGTTTCAGACTTTAGTCTAGATGCACGTAACCATCGATGAGTATTAACTTTATCAACATTTGATTTATTGTCACGTTCTGGATATTGGCCATGCAGAGGTTTGTCTTGCCAGCGTTGTTTCATCTGTTCAAGCGCTTTATCTTTAACCTTCATTTTCATATTTTTTGCCGCCATATTTGGTTTTTGGCTTCTGTTTTGCTTTTCTACAGAATCCACTGTTTGTATTTACTGCCTTCTTTTATTATTGAATATTTTTTCTTTCTTTTTTCATGTTACATATTAATTGTAGCATCCAGTCTTTGGTTGTTTCTATGTATGTCAGTAAACCAATACTTGTTGTCTTGTATGACAATTCTAGCTGAATAATACCTCTTCCAACTTCTTTACGGGGTATGTATAAACGGTCTACATCAGCATTTGGCTGATGCATCTTATGATTAGAAACAAGCTTCTTGTTTTAGAATCCATCACCTGTTGTCTTTTAGAGTCCAGTTTAAAATGTTGAAGCTATATTGTACAACTGGGATTGCAAGGCTATTAATGACGATAATTCTGTTCTGAGAATTCAATTCAGTTTTTAATATCATTCGTAGCCTTCTAAAGTACTCTTCACGCACTATTTCTTTCATTTTTTTTTTGGTGAAAGGTTTTCACTTTCATTTACACCTAGGTATTTATAAGTTCTTTTGGCTTCAATTCTTTTATTGTTACAGTAGGGTCTAAATTAATTGATGATGTTTCTTGTAGTGATCCACGTAAAACTGTAGCTTTAGCACATTTATTCAAATTGAATTTCATTCCAATGTCTTCGCTGAAGCATTTTACAGTTTGCAGAAGACCTTCAGGCTCATTATCATTCTTAGCATACAACTTTAATTCATCCATGTAAAATAGATGGCTTATTTTCTTTTTGCCTATTTTATAACCACATTCTGTCTTATTAAGTTGACTGGTTAGTGCTATTAATGATATGCAGAATATTTAGGGAGACAAAGAATCACCTTGAAATATACCTCTTTTGATGTTTTTTTGATCTTATTATATTCTTAATATTATTATTATTATTATTATTATTAACCTTTTCGTTATTATTGTTATTTCTCTTCATCTGATTATTTTTATTCTTTCTTTTCTTATTTCTTCTCTCATTTTCTTATTATTATTCTTATTATTTTTCTTGTTTTCTTCCAATTATAAATTTTCTCCTTCTTCTTCTTCTTCTTCTTGTTATTATTATTATTATGTCATTTTTCATCATATTTAGATTTCTGCATTGGTCTCACTACCAACCAAGTCTGCGGGGAGACCTAAGGCAGGTAGTGGCGTGTTGTTATGACTCCATTTCATGTTTTTCTATCCTCCCTATCATCCCCAGCATTACATAGATAACGTTTTCCTTAGTGTGTGGGCTGTACTTAATAATACAATTTTTTGTATATCTCTTAAGCTGGGGTTTCCAGGGATTCTTTCAATGTGTTGTTTTGTTCCATTTTTTATCATTCCAAGTGCACCTACTATCACTGGCACAACTCTTGTTTTCAATTTCCACATTTTTTCTATTTCAATTTCCAGGTCTTTATATTTTGACAGTTTTTCAAATTCCTTGATTGCTATGTTACAATCCGCTGGACAAGCCATATCAATTAATAGACAAGTTTTCTCCTTCTGGTTTTTAACAATAATGTCTGGCCTGTTTGCTTCAATTTTTCTGTCTGTGTAGATGGTGTAATCCCATAGAATGGTTACATCTTCTATTTTTCTGTAACCGGTGCTGGATGATGTTCATACCAGTGTTTGTTTACAGCTTTTCCATAATGTTTGCACATTGCCCAATGTAAATATTGCCCAACTCTATCGTGGCGATTTTTATATTCGTTTGGGGCAAGCACAGAACAGCCTGAGATTAGGTGGTCTATTGTTTCTTGGTGTTTATCACAAAACCTGCATTTTGGATCCATATTATTATGCATAATATTTGCCTGAAAATTTCTCGTGAAAAGACTTTGGTCTTCTGCTGCAAGTATAAATCCTTCAGTTTCAGACTTTAATCCAGATGCACGTAACCATCGATGAGTATTAACTTTGTCAACATTGGATTTATTGGCACGTACTGGATATTGGCCATGCAGAGGTTTGTCTTGCCAGCGCTGTTTCATCTTTTCAAGAGCTTTATCTTTGGCTTTCATTTTCATATTTTTTGCCGCAATAGTTGGTTCTTGGCTACTGTTTTGCTTTTCTACAGAATCTACTAACTGTAATTCTTGTTTGTATTTACTGCCTTCTTTTATTATTGAATATTTTTTCTTTCTTTCTTCATGTTGCCTTACTAATTGTATCATCCAATCCTTTGTTGTTTCTATGTATGTTAGTAAGCCAATAGTTGTTGTCTTGTATGACAATTCCAGCTGAATAAGACCCCTTCCACCTTCTTTACGGGGTATGTATAGACGGTCTACATCAGCCTTTGGGTGATGCATCCTATGCTTAGAAAGAAGCTTTCTTGTTTTAGCATCCATTCGCCTGATGTCGTTTAGAGTCCAGTTTAAGATGTTGAAGCTATATTGGACTACTGGGATTGCAAGGCTATTAATGGCCATAACTCTATTCTGTGAATTTAATTCAGTTTTTAATATCATTCGTAGCCTTCTATAGTACTCTTTACGCACTATTTCTTTCATTTTTTTATGGTGAATGTTTTCGCTCTCATTTACACCTAGGTATTTATAAGCTTCTTCTGGTTTCAATTCTTTTATTGTTACAGCAGGGTCTAGGCTAATTGAGGATGTTTCTTGTATTGATCCACGTAAAACTGTAGCTTTAGCACATTTATTCAAATTAAATTTCATTCCAATGTCTTCGCTGAAGCATTTTACAGTTTGCAGAAGACCTTCCAGCTCATTATCATTCTTAGCATATAACTTTAAGTCATCCATGTAAAATAGATGGCTTATTTTCTTTTGGCCTATTTTATAACCACATTCTGTCTTATTAAGTTGACTGGTTAGTGCTATTAATGATATGCAGAATAGTAAGGGATTATTATTATTATTATTATTATTATTATTATTATTATTATTATTATTTGTCCTTCTTGGTTATAAGTTGCACTGGTTGGTATCAGATGGAGACTCCTCAAAGTGTATCCACTCTCACAAATATGGGATGATTTTAACATTGTTCTGTTAATAAGTGTTCCAATTAACCCAACCGATATTCGGGAAAGTATTCGAGGCCAAAATCAATGCTGAAATACTTCATCATCTCACGGCCCACAAATTCTTCTCTGACAGGCGATATGGCTTCCGCTTTGCCAGGTCCACGGCCGACTTCCTAACAACCGTAACGGAGTACATGCTACAGGCCCTTGATGAGTCTGACGAGGCTCGCGCGGTTGCTCTGGACATCTCCAAGGCTTTCGACAGGGTTTGGCACTCTAGCCTTCTAAACAAGCTACGGGGTTATGGTATTACCGGTCGCCTGCTTGACCTAATCCAATCTTTTTTAAATAACCGCAAAATGAAGGTCGTTTTGAATGGGCGTGCCTCTTCATCTTACAGCACGAATGCCTGTGTCCCACAGGGCTCTATCCTGGGCCCGACGCTCTTCCTTATTTTCATCAACGACCTCCCAGATGAGATCAAGTCCCAAGTAGGCATCTTCGCAGATGACACAACAATATACTCCCTCACCAATAAGAAACCTGTCGTGGCTGACAGACATAATCTCACTGCTGTCCTTGAACGGGATCTACACTCTGTGGTGAACTGGGCCAAGAAGTGGCTTGTCAACTTCAATTCGTCTAAGACCAAACTGTTGTCTGTCAACCATTACAGGCAACTTCGCCTGCCTCCCATAAGCATGGACCAAGCAATTCTCCCTGAGAGCAATACACTACGCCTCCTCGGCCTTACCTTGTCCTCAGACCTCAAATGGAACCACTATATTGAATCCATAGCAAAATCTAGTGCTATGAAGGTTGGGTCACTATGTCGATCCAGGATGGTTTTTCCGCCTGAACACATCCTGCATATATACAAGTCAACCATCCGTCCGTGCATGGAGTACTGCTGCCATTTATATGCAGGCTCCCCTGCCGTTCCCCTCAGTGTTCTTGACAGGCTCCAAAGGAGAGTCTGTAATGTGATAAGTACTGATCTGGCGGCTCGACTGCAGCCACTTCCCCACCATCGAAATGTGGCCTCCCTTTGTCTGTTCTATAAATACTTTCATGGTTTCTGATCGGACGAACTTAAGTCACTCGTGCAACCAGACTGGCAACTGGGTCCCACCCATTCACAGTCAGGTTATCCAAATGCAGACGACAATTCTACTCCTGCAGCTTCTTCTCTCGCACTTCCCGCCTGTGGAACTCGCTCCCATATTCTTGCTTTACTGACGGCTACAACCTCCAGAAATTTAAATGCAAAGTCAATACTCATCTACTAACCACTGGACTCTAGCTCTCTCTCCCCACCCCGGTATAACCTTCACTTTCTCTCCACCTATGTATCTGTCATCGCACCTGCATTCTCAGCTTTCTATTGCTCCTTTCTAACTAGTTTGTACTCCTCACTCTTTTCTATATTTTTTACAGTTATGTAGCCCCCCTGCACATCAGTGGCATTTCTACCTTGCTCGAGGTGAAATGTTTAAAAAAAAATCCAAATGCTTATGTTTTGTTTGTTTGTTTGTTTCTTGGGATACTTTTCCGTTTTTGCTTTAAATTCACAACATATAAATGACATTCTTTGTCACTTTTCGTATTAATTTTATTTGCATTAATCTTAATTACAAGAAAAAACAACATCAGCACCTAATATTTCATCTGGAAGAAGAATTAAGAGAAAATCTATCAGAATTAATACGTGAATCAATGTTCTGAGTAAAGATGTCGTTTTCCAGCCACCACCTACATTATTTTCTTTCTTTTCTTTTTTTTTTTGTTTTTCAAAACGAATGAAAGATAAATCGATATTTCATTTGAAAGTGATAATATTATGCCCGTGTCGGAATTAAGGCGTTATCTCACTCATCTTCGCCATTAAAATAATAGAGATGGATATAATATGGATATCGTAAGAAAGCACTTATTGCAAATTGTGAAGAATTGCTGATGACTTATTTAAATTGCTATCACGTTTTCTGTGGCTTTCAAAAAATCGACAGAATTGTTATTTCTCTAAAATTCATCAGTTGAATTTCGTGACTTGTAAAATTTAGCGCTCCTTTCAAATATCACCAATGCTTCATTGTTCACAAATCAAGATTATTTAAAAAATAAAAAAAAATAAAAAAATAACGCCATATATTTTATTGCATATGAAATGCTACCTTAAAACAAAGCATAAAATACAATAAATGACCGGGACTCATCCCATATCACTGAAAGCTTATTCTAAATTATCGATCAAAAATAATGTCCCCTTTTTCAGACTAAATCCAAAATGGTGGGAGTAGTTTGCAAACATATCATATAATACAAAAGATCTATTGATTAGATGTCTGTAGTACGGTGTCTCAACAGGAATAATTAGTTAAAAATACTGATTTGTATAAAAATATTAAAAATGGAAATGCGTTATCGCTTGTAATTTTGAATGCATTATATGTTCCAAATTGGTTAAAAAGAAAATACCTTATTCGCCATAGTAAATAATTACACGGTAGCCAGTTAAAAAGTTTAAAATTTATTCTTCAAAAAAATGCAAAAATTCTAACTGGTCCCTTTCAATCCCATCAAAATCCCAGATCTGGATGATATAGTTTACTGTATTTGATTTATTCTTATAACTCATTTGTAAAACTGTCGTTGGGCCATCAGAGATATTGAATCACTGAAGTTTGGAATCAAATGCCTTTCGACAATATTTATAAAGCTATAGCTCCCTGATTACTACGCTTACAACTTTATGTTGATCATTCAGGCTAATATTCACGATTATTTTTCCTTTTGTGCATAAACAATGATAGATGAATACTCCCAAAACAACCATACGATCGCGGGTGTCCCTCAAGGCTATATCCTAGGTCCTACGCTCTTTCTGATCTACATTAACCATCATAGACAATCGCACCTATTTCCCATTAGTATGGAACAGACTTGCCTGCCAGAGAGTAAAATACTATGCCTCCTTGGCCTCACCCTCTCAGCAGACCTCAAGTGCAATGACTGTATTTAATCCATTGCTAAATCCGCTGCTTTGAAAGTCGGTTGTCTGTGCAGGGCCCGGAAGTTTTTCCCGTTTGAATCTATCCTGCACATATATAAATCTACCATCCGCCCGTGTATTGAATACTGCTGCCACATCTGGTCGGGTGCCCCTGCTATTTTCCTCGGGGTTCTTGACAAAATACAACGGAGAATCTGTAATGTGATCGATACTGACTTGGCAGAGCGGCTGCAGTCACTTTCTCACCGGCGTGACGTGGCTTCTCTGTGCCTCTTCTATAAATACTTTCACAGCTTCTGCTCCGATGAACTTAAATCACTGGTGCCCCCTAGGCACGAATTTGCACGAGATACTAGATTAGCAACTTGGTGCCACCTTTTTCCTGTGAAACAGGTAAAATGTATCGGCAATATCTACTCCAACAGCTTCTTTTCACGCACTTCCCGCCTGTGGAATTCCCTTCCACATATTTGCTTCCCCGACAGCTACAATAGCCAGGAGTTTAAATTTAAGGTCAATAGACACCTCCTAACACCCTAACTCGCATTTATTCTCTCAAACACTCTTCCCATTTACCCAACCCTCATCCTCAATATCCTTAGCCATCTATCACCCTTCTTCTGAAATTTCCTATATCTAACTACTCTTTCTCATCACCTTCCCCTATGTAACCCCCTGCGCAATAGTGGCAGTAGAATGCCTTGCTTGGGGTGAAATGATTAAAAAAAATGAATAAATATATTCTTCAGAATTTACTGCTTTTCACCTGGCACTCTGTATTCATATTTTGCTATTACTTATTTCTTTGTCATTTATTAAAAGTCTATTTATCTTTATTCGCCTTCGAAGCAGTGATCGAGATGTTCTAGTCATCGATGACTGTCCTAAAATTGATTGAATAAAGTGAGAGCCACACAAATCTGAATCCATGGTTCCATGTTGACACAGCATTCATTGTCGTCGTAGACGTCCCACAAAAATAACACTATACATTGCTGGTAAAACCAGAAGTCAAGTAATTGTTCGAAGTAAAACCCAGTCTTGCTGTTCAGAAAGTAGTAAACGATTCTCATGGAGACAGGATACATATAGGAAGTATTTAACATTGATCGTATCACTTGTTTTTTACGGTTTGTCAATCTTTTGCCGGTTATTTATCACTAAATAATGTTTTAGATTATACGAATTGTTTGGAGATAATCACTTAGTGATACAAAATCTTCTAAATGGCTCAGAGTTGCAGTGAAAAAAAAGGTAAATTCATAGCGTTCCCCAAATATATTTGTACATAAATGAACCTAATATACCTGAATGGAATTAAAACTTGTCTATACAATTTGTAATTCTGAACTCTCATATCCAAGCTTCCCACTTCTGATATTTCTAATGGTTTAGCTATGTAAATATTGACCAGGATTAGCGTTGCTTAACTTCGATGATGACATGCGGATCAGTTTTGTTGATAGCCGTAGGCCCACAAATGTGTATGAGATATAGACCCTAATGCAATAAATGTCACTATAGCCACTTTCAAAAATGGTAGCTAATAACTTGAAACCAAGCGGAAGAGAACACTTTAAATTTATTAAATATTTCACAAAGAGAACTAAGCAACACATGAATGTCTTTGTCCAGATAAAAGGCCAAATGACAAGACCAATATTTAGAGGAATTAAAATATCAAAGTGATTTTATTAAATAAACAATTTTAGTCAAAATAATCACGGACAGATCTAAGGTCGGGAAGTGCAAAATCTGTCTTTGTCGTGTCTATTAAAATAAACAAAAAATAATTATCTTGTCAGAAAATATTATAGAAAAATGATTATTACAATTAGAATTATCATGAATACGATTCACTCTTTCTAAACCATCAACTACACTATTTACCTCTACTACAAATAAACATGAGTCACACATACTATCAAACAAGCAATCAACATTAGGGTGACCAAAAGTTCGTCTCGTTTTTTTTTTTTCATTTCTCAAAAATAATACTCATTCCTTCTTAACACACATAGCTAAAATTCGTGGTAAATAAACTCTAGACTTTTGTCCTTAAACTATATTATCTGTACACACGCAACAATGATCATTAAAAACATACAAGTAGGATAATATACAATTTAATCTGCCTCTCGTGATTATGACAACAGACAAACATTATTAACCAAATAATAGCTAAATCCACTGTAAGGAAGGTTAGATCAATTTTAGATATTTTTTCTGCCTGAATCCATCTTGCACATTGACAAATCAACCATTCGTCCGTGGAAGGAATACCGCTGTCATATATGGTCAGGCGCCTTCACTACTCATTTCAGTGTCCTCGCCAAGCCCCAAAGTAAATTCAGTAATGTGATAGGTACGACTTGGTGGCTCGACTCCAGCTACTTTCTCACCGACGGGTTGTGGCTTATCTCTATCTGTTCTATAAATATTTTAATGGCTTCTGTTCCAACGAACTTAAGTCACTGGTGCCACTGCTACATGAGTTTACTCGTACAAACAGATTGGCAACTGGGTCCCACCCATTCACAGTTAGCTCAACCAAATGCTGCCGATAATTCTACACCTGCAGCAATTTTTCTTGCACTTCCTGCCTGTGGAACTCACTTCAATATTCTTGCTCCCCTGACGGCTACAACCCCCAGGAATTTAAATGCAAAGTCAATAGCAATCTCTTAACCACTTGACTCTAGTTCTTAATAGATCACATGGTATATATATATATATATATATATATATATATATATATATATATATATTCCTATCTCTCTACATTTCAATTGTCACCAACCGGTATTCCTATCCTTCACTTGTTTCAACAGATTAATCACAATGCATCCCTGACATTTATATTATTAGTCGGGTATAATCAACAAGTGTGTTTATGTATGAAAATAATTTCGCTTCTCGGTGTTGAATTGAATGGAAACTTTTATATTTACATACGCTTTATCCATGAAATTAAAAAAGTTTCACCAATAAATATCAGTAAAATGCCTCACGTAATGAATGCATCTTTTTCGAGCCATGACTGAGTAGGCAGATTTTCCCAAAGTAACTTGCCATTTCCTTCTGCGTTATACTTGTTGCCAAACAAGGCTATAGAACCTGATCTGCCCTACTCTGCAACCCATAGCTGGAGGGAGAAGAGATGAATTAATAAATTTCTAAGAGAATTCGAGCGTAAATGAAAGAAAGTTATTCAAGTGGATTTCGAACCCATTATGATATCGTATTTTAATACTACAATTAAACCGATATATATATATATATATATATATATATATATATATATATATATATATATAACGCTGAGTTGTGAAAAGTTTTAGCGCTAAGACTGATGTTTCTTCATTAATTTTATTAATAAAATGTGTTTTGGCAATTTTTTGTAATGTGTTCGATATCAGGGTAGGGATAGAGCATTTATAAGCGTAATGTAAAATATTTGTCACTTGATCTGAAGTTGTTCATTCCGACTTCAGTGTTTTCTGTGGTCACTGTAATGAGTTTGTCAATCAAACGTGATGCGGTTTTTGTTATGCAGTTTTGAAATCAGTATGAAAATGCTCATTTAATGTGTCATTTTTTAAAAATTCTCACTCTTTCTCTCTCTCTCTCTCTCTCTCTATATATATATATATATATATATAACGAGTGCCAATAGCTCAGGGTTAAAATCGCCGACAGCGAAACAGATCTGTCTGCGATTATTTATATACATATATATAATATATATATATATATATATATATATATGTATATATAGACTACGGTCATCTTCTCGCTTGGGATAACCTCCCATAATAACAAACACTAAATGTAACCCCCAACTCAGTTATATTTTTTCCTGTCCTTCCATGATGCTTTTAGTCTGGATAAATTTAACACATTGATTGCTGTTAGAAAATTCTCCTGAAGTGCGTACTTTAAGAGCACTACGAAAAAAGCTATTACCAATTTATAGAGGCATCCAACTTATTGCCATTAAAATACTCCGTTAAATTCTAACATTGACATCTCATTGGGTTCTCTGTACAATGTACAAAATATACTACTTTATACTATATATATATATATATATATATATATATATAATTATGTATATTTGGCAAGTAATCTTTCTTTAAAAAATGTTTCCTTAAAAACATCCGACAAGGAAGTCTTTATCAATTTTTTATTTATTATTCAAGTATTCTCACACGTTTCCTTTATGCTACAGATACAGAATGCCAAAATGTTTTATAATTATTAATTCCCTAAGCGCTTTCAGACACTACACTGGCCATTTCTCAAAGTTATTATGCTTTCGATGTGGTTATCTTGTCCTCATGGTTTCGCGGGAACTTAATTTATGTTGTGATTTTAAAAGCAGTGTTTTTTAAAAGCTGTCACGTAGACTACGAGACTGAACATCGCGTGAGCGTTTGCATGTCTGCCTACTTCCACCGAACGCCCATAGCCCAGGGGTTGAGTCGCCGACTGACGCCATTTCGGTCGGGTTTCAATCCTGGGTAATAAAGCAATCGGAGTCTAATCGTACTGATGAGCTGTGATACGGCGAAACAGATCTGTCTGCGGATGACAATATTTACGCTCTCACACCCTAATTGAGCACTTTGGAAAAATAGTAGACTTTGATAAACAGTAGCTACTCTGGCATGTACGCATCGCTCATTCAGTGAAATGAATTAGAGCGCTCTAGCTATTGGGTGCGTATAATGATATGCGCTAAAAAGTCTTCCTACTTCCACCGAACGCCCATACCCCAGGGGCAGAGTCGCCGACTGAAGCCATTTCGATTGGGTTTCAATCCTCGGTAAAAAAAGCAATCGGAGTCTAACCGTACTGATGAGCTGTGATACGGCGAAACAGATATGTCTGCAGATGACAATATATATATATAAAGTTAGTTAGAAGTAAAGAAAATGTATAGATGTTGCTTGAAAGGCAATGAGTGCCACGAATCAGGAAAGGGGTGAACAAATATTACCTAAATTTAGTAAAATGTAAATAGTAAAATATCAAGAGTCATAATTGAAAGAGCAATGATAAATTGCCAAGAAATAATGACTAATAGCAATATCTTTATACAATATGTCACAGTTCGAAGAAGACAGCCATATTGTTTGTATAGGAGACCAAGTGAAAAAACATGTAATACTATTTGACTCAGAGTAAGATCTTCAGCTTAAAAATGGCATCAATGAAGCTGCATCTTACTTTGATATAATTTTTTATCCTCACCTTTATTTTCCATTATTTCGACGTTTAGGCTGTTGTAAGCTCTGGGCTTCTTCAGATTCTAGGAATTAGTAACCGAACCCTTTATTACGACCACTAGGGTCTATAAGCCTCAGTGATGGTAGGTATGTAGTTATCTCCATTTAACTTAACTCTCTAAGTATAACGATAAAATGTTGTAATAATACCAGTTAAAGGTTATGACAATAGTCCAAAACTATGTAAATAGTTTAACTACAACCTCATCACAAATGTATAGACAAACACATTTTTTTATATTTGAATGCGGTGTTGATATTCCATTGCTTTCTAAATATTTATGACAGGCCATTGCTAAAAACTCTATGTATACTTTTACAAACAACATCAGGAATGCGTATTTCCAGAGGATGAAGTGTCTTGAAAAAACTTTAAATATTTCCTGGTGTTAAATATACAGCAATGCAGATTTTGAATATTGCAATAAAACATATATTTTAAAATAGTGTAGATATACATTAATATTTTTTGCAAATGATAGTTCCAGTAAAATAAAAAACTAAATGTTTACTAACTAAAAGTACTTCAGAGAATAGGTTTACAAAAATAATAGAATGTATGATCTTTAGATGCCATTAACAGCTTTCGTTTGTTATTGGAAAATTACATTCCGTGTAAAATAAACAAAACATATATGTCATGCAATATGAATTGAATCATTTTTCTGATCAACGTTTGCAAGTAGTAATAATAGCTTTTCTATTCCTTAAAATATTCAGCATTTTTTTCAGGACGCTCTCTGAAATATTGAAGATTTAATCAAATAACAACTAATATATTTCTTTTGTTTTACATGAACATTATTTTACAATACAAAGAGAATTAATAATGAGTTTTTCAAACCATCAGATTTAAAAAATAAATGATACTACGTTTTAATTTTTCTACATGAAATATTTCATTAATAAAGGACACGCATTTTTAAAATAAAGAACACCAGTTGTTTAATAACTGAAAATTTTTTCCAGGATACTTAATTATTTCACTCTGTAAAGCAACACACGAAGCAATTGATGTATAAGATCAGATACTCTACCTAAATAACTGACTTTTCAAAGCTACTATTCATTAAATTCTTTTGCTAATTAAGGGTACAGGTAGCGATAAAATAAAGACTATATGTTATAATAGCTCAATTATTATGTACATATTCTAACAAACTAATTATTATATTATATTACTGTATAAAACGTAAAACGCAAGAATTTTATGAATTAATTCAGTGTATAACACGATGACTGGTGTCACATGTTGACTGGTGTTCTAATTTTTATTTCGAACGAAGGAAAAACTTCTTTTCATGTAAAATAAAAGCGATAACATTGATAATTTCAGATCCGTTTCATTTCCCGGAGTATCGTGTGATATGTGGAATTGTGTGCATGGGTGTGATTAGTCGTTACGTACAGTCTTAGGATTGTTGAACATGAGTGTTTACTTTGTTTGATGAAGTAATTATTTGCTAAAAAGAAGGCACAAATTATATAATTACCGATCAGCTTTGTTTTGATCAGTTATATAACATACAATAAGACTGAGATGACGATGACAACTATGATAATAAGGTCAAAAAAGGAAATACCAAGACAAGCAAAATGATAAACTGAAGGTGTATATATGCAATAAATGGTCACAGTTTCGATTCTTGCACCAGTGAGAGAAGGATTGAAATAGAATTTCTCGTCTTCTCCTACGAAACTTTCGAGACAGAACATTATATTGATTGTATAGCGAATCATATTGAATTCTAGGGTTTTTTCTCCCTTCAATGAGTATGATCAAGCATTATTATAGGCTAGCCAAACAGGGCAGTGCAATTTAGGTTTGTCTCGCAAGGAAAGCGGTCTCTGAAAATGCAAAAGTAAGACCGAAGTGATTTCGCACACCAACACACTTTTGTCGGATGACAGTAGAGCCTCAAAGAGCTATAGACCTGTTATCTACGCCGCTTCTCGAACTATCTCGATCAGCTTTCATTTCAATAGTTGAAGGATTATGGGCTGCTCAGTCTTCCTGCAAACGCCAGTCAACCTCTTCCTCACAGTTTTTTTTATTTTTTGTATGCAGGGAAAGATCTTTAAATCTATTTTGAGTATGTAATCATTATCTTAATCATAATTTTATAACTAAATTTCATTTTTACACCTGTTAATGCGTTTTGGAGTAATTAATTTTACCAGTAACACCTATGAATTTAACCTTTTGACAATGACTGTAGCGGTTGAAAATTTTTTGCAATAGATAAGGTAATTTTCTTATTTTTGTCAACTGAAAGTGTGTATTTCTGTATAGTGTTTTTAAGTGAAGATTCATTTTGTTTTTAGTTACTATGCATTTGATATTTGCAGAAAATGTTATCGTTTTTTCTGTATGTTCGGTGTTGCTATTGGTTACCTCAGAAAGAAAAGGTTTAATATTTAATAGATGAGATAATTTGGAAAACGGTTATTAACAAGCGTTTGTTTCGCGTCATTAAATTCTTTAAAGAAAAACGGGTGAGAGTATGATTTCCCCCATAAAGAAATTTTTAATAACATATATTACATATTTAAGAAGACATTAACTAGTAAAATCAAATTTACTTGTGTTTTCTTTTTAGTTTATTATACAATGAAATAGTGAATGTATTAGACTCCAGAAAAACATCGAAGAATTAGTATTTATCTTTTAATTAAATTCATAGATAAAATGACGAGGGAACTTTTTTCGAATGTAGATTTAGAATGATCAATTTCGTTGTACTTATCAGCTAAAATAAAAATGCTATCTACATATCGGATATATATTTTCTGTTTAGTAAATTAAAAAAAAAACTTCATTTCTACGAGCGGCATGTATTATTTAGAGAAGCACAGACCGAGAGGTTTTCCTATTTTTCATTTTGACTGTAAATACTGTCATTATGGTCTGAGAAATTAACTTTAATATTGAAAGCGTGCAAATTTTTTTTCAAAATAATGGGTTGAAAGATGAAGTTAGGATATTGGTTTTGTGTAGTAGTTTTTGCACTGAAGGTTATAATCGTACTATGTCGATTGCTAATCGACTTAACGTACCCCAAATGTTAAGAACTTGGTAATCTTCCACTGAAAGCTGACTCTTTAGTACAGGGCTAACTGCCGACTAATATCAACTGCCTAGTAGTTCTACTAAACTTAAATGGAAGTTTAAAGAACTCATATGAATTTTTCAATTGTTTCTCAAGAACTTCTTCCGTTAACTTCCTGTTAAATCTTATTAATATAGGAGGGAGAATCCATTATCTGAAGAATAGGTGTATTTCCCCATAACAATTAGTAATTAAATTTTCTACGTCAGGTGATGCTTTTTGCTGCTGTTGAAATTTTAAGGGATTGTAGGAGTTCATCAGCTAAAATGAGGCTATTTTTCTCCTTCGTTTCTTCTTCACCTTTGGATCTTTGTTTTTCTTTTTCCATACTCTGCCAGGTATTTAAATTTCGGCACCTGTTAGATTTTAGTATCCATGACATGAAGGTGGCATTTTTTTCTTGATAACCATGCATTCGGTTTTCTTTAATTTCATGTTTAACCTTTCTTTTCTTTTCCCTTACTCCTTTTTGTAGCAGATCCTGTATTTTACTGTGTATGTTATCAGCACTGTATCGTCTGTGTATCTTATATTTTTCAAACTAACCGCAAATGAAAAATTTTGGTAGGAGTACTTGGTCTTTCAGAATTGTTTCACTGTACATGTTGAATAGATCCGGTGAGAAGACAAATCATTTCCTTTCACCATTTTCTATTTGGGTTAATCTGATCATTTCATATTCTGCCCGTATGCAGATGGTTTGCTACCTGCATAGCTTCGTAATAACTCTAATGTCTTTCCCGAATATATCAAGGTCTCCGAGCATCCCAAACAAGTTTTGTAGTGTATTTTCTCGAACACATTTTTCGTAGTCTATCTTCAATTTTTAATTCTTCTGGTCCGTCAGTAAATCTGTGTATTGGCATCTGATTTTTCGTTGGGGAAGAGTTTTCTAGTATATTTCTCTTAATCTTGGAAGTATCTTTTCTCTGCTATGAGATTTTGTATTTGGATTTTATTCATACTGATGCCGAGCATGTCTGTTGTCCTAGTAGTTCCCTTTATCTTTTAATACATATTACCTTTATTTATCGTAATTAATCTCTCTATTTCAGCACATTTGTTGTTGGCCCAGTGTTATGCTTTTGTCATATATTTCCTTGTGTAGATTCTTCTATTAGGTTTCATGTCATGGCATTGTTTTTTGTCTGCTTTGGATCATGTGAATAATAACTTATTTTTCTCTCACGTCCGTTTTCCGATGATAGCGTTTTCTGATATCACTAAAACTTCTCATAATGCGTCATCTTTAGAGTTTACTTTTCCAAATACTTTGTTATTTTCTTTTCAAGCTGTCTGGACATATTTCCTGCAGCTTTGGGTCATTTACGAGTTTGTTGTATTGCAACCTGCCTGATGTTTTAGACTTCTTCAATCTCCAGAGTTTCACCCTTAGTTTCCATATAACCGGGAGGTGGTCTCTTCGGCACTTGGATAGGTTTTGCAGTGGATAACTATATTCCTAAATCTCTTTTGACAGATATGTGACTAACATTTGTCAAGTGTTATGTTAAAGGTCTCACTAGTATTTGTCATAATCGATTTGGTTATTTGTTTCTCCACCTTGGCTTCTCTATGTCTATAATAACCTTTGATGCTTTTGAAACAAGCCAGTGAATTTTCCCAGTCCCAAATTCAGGTAGAATAATATTGTTGGGGAACATCGAAAGTTGATATAAAGTTATTGGAATCTGATGAAAAGAGTCGTCATGTGTATTCCGGTCTGTGTATTTTTATTTGATAAGCATTCTGGTTTCTAATCTAATAATTTTGTTAAAATTTATGGATTCTATAGCAGAATTGCGCAATATTACGAGTTTGCTAACATATATTTTAGAGTTTCCGTGGCGTCCTTAACTTTGTGAATTTGGACAATTTTTTAAATTTTTGTCATAAACAAAAATTAGATAATTCCAATTAACTACTAGTTATCTTTGATTTCATATTACACAGTATTTAATAACCTCAAGATAAAGCCACATATACTATAATATTACTGATTTAAGAAATTATAGAACCATTAATGTCCATTTTTTTGTTTTGAAATTTTGTAACAAAAACTTTTAATTTGTACAGATTTATTTAATACTAAACATATTAAAAAAATTCCATTGCATTTTTCTAAGAAAAGAAATTTAGTCTGTTTCTTATAGAGCCTGGTATATTTGAGAAAAAATATTTTCATACATTTTCCTGGCTTTATAGGACAGTTAAAGCATTCATACACTCCTGATCAAAATTTTCAGACCACTTAAAAATCTTTAAAAAGAAGTATTTGTAACGGATTGATTTTAAACTCGTCCCACTTAAGGTTACCAATACTACAATCTAAATGGTTATGGAAACAAAAAGCTATATTCCAAACATTTTATTTAGAAATTTACATTTTTATAAAATGAGGCAATTTATACATGATCAAAATTATAAGACCAGAGACAAAAATTCTACGAAATTGTACAAAAAGTGTATGAAAACATTCAACAACTAAATTTAATAATGAGTTCTACCTCCACTGCTTTTGATGACTTCAAAAATTCTGTCGGGAATGCTAGAAATAAGCGTTTCCATTAAGGTGCGGGGGATGTTGCTCCAGCTTCTGGAGATGGCTTCACGAAGTTCATTTTTTTGTTGAATATTGTTTGCCATTTGGAAAAACATCTCTTGTCATCCATTCTCAAACATTTTCAATTGGATTCAAGTCTGGAGAGCATGCAGCATATCCCAAGTGATGGACACCATTTTCTTGTGGAAATGTTAAGGTCCGTCTTACAGCGTAAATTGCAGCATTATTCTGTTGGAATAACCATCCATCCACACACAAAAGTTGGACTTCCATCATCAATGATGCTTTTTGTAGCATGCTAACCTAACCAGCCACTGTTTGACAAACTTGCACCACCTGGACCTATGACGTGTGGAGAAAATATCAGGAGGCATGTTTTTGTTATGCCAACATTGTTGGAAGCCATCAGGACCATCTAGATTGAATTTTCTTCTCATCAGAAAACAGAACTTTCTTCCACTTCTCAACGTCCCATGTTTGGTATTCACAACCAAACTTTAAGTAGTCAACCTTGTGACGTGGAAGCAGCTGAGGAATTTGTTTACGCTTTTTATTTACCATGCTTTTTGTCGTAAGTGTCATCTGATGGTTACAGGACTGCAATCAGCATCTGTGACTGCCTTAATTTGACGAGAAGAAAGCCCCATAACAACTCGTCTTATTCTCTTACTCTACCAGAGGATTTTGCTTTTCTATAATTCTCACTGCTTTTTTAGAAAGTTGCAAATCGCAGTTTTACTGCGATTTATCTTAGCTGCGATCGCCCCCTGTGACAAACTTTACTTATGGCATTCTAAATTCAAGAACGCTCAACTTTGGTAAGTTTGCTTGCTTTAGGCATGGTAACACCTTTACGCAGTGATTACTAATCTCTAACTGAACTAAAAACATTGGAATTACCATAGATCTAACAATTTATACCCATGGTCTTATAATTTTGATCATGCGTAAATCGCCTCATTTTATAAAAATGTAAATTTCTAAATAAAATGTTTGGAATGTAGCTAATTGTTTCCGTAACCTTTTAGATTGTAGTATTAGTAACCTTAAGTGGTAGGAGTTTAAAATCTATCTGTAAAAAAAAAAATTCTTTTTAAAGGTTTTTAAGTGGTCTTAAATTTTTGATCAGGAGTGTATATACTATATACAAATATGAGTGAGATATAATTAATACTTACTAAAAAGTTTTTGTTTGAATGATAGATGAACCTGTGTGTATCCTCCTCCTGTCATTATTTTAATTTTATGCTGAAAACTGAGTGTTACATCAGACAGTAAGTGATATATTTGAAAGACACTTCATCCTTTACGACTCACCAAAGATATACTTGAAATCTTCAGAGATTGCTAAAATATGGTAAAAAATAATTATGGTCGTAGAAAAAGACCATGGGTAATAATAGGTTAAAAACCTAACAAGCATAAGGTTATATAACACACACACACACACACACACACACACACACACACACACACACACACACACACAAAGAGAGAGAGAGAGAGAGACACACATACATATATATATGCTATAAACAGCACACACACATAAACCCACACACACACACATACACACACAGACACACACACATAAACCCACACACACACACACATACACACACAGACACACACACAAACACGCATGTATATATATATGCTATAAATAGCACACACACACAAATCCACACACACGCACACACACACACACACATATATATATATATGCTATAAATAACTATGAATTTTCATTTACAGGCTGTTTATGTAGTATCCACATTTTCTCTTTAAAAATAACTTAAACTCATTTCTTCAGATATTAGAAAAAACAACTTTATATTTTCATTTATCTATCTTTCATATGAGTTTCTTCACATATTATTTTAATATGATGAC
Organism: Ascarosepion bandense; assembly: GCA_037127315.1. NCBI lineage: Eukaryota > Metazoa > Mollusca > Cephalopoda > Sepiida > Sepiidae > Ascarosepion > Ascarosepion bandense. The sequence goes on along the minus strand of JBBBDQ010000256.1, from coordinate 6,314,629 downwards.
AATAATAATAATAGTAACTATGACATGCAAGACATGTTTCTCTCCAGAATCTATCATACCTATGTTTAAGTCTAATGTTCTTCTATACTTAGAATATATGCTCTGGTGCTTCTGAATTTAACTTGGTAATAGCATAAGAAAAAATGGAATATTATCGGTTCTTGCCTGGCAGTCAACTTTCAGACAACTTTCTAGTGTGACAAAGTTACCTCCCTGTACTTTTTCATAAAATCATTCATGGTAATTTATGGATTTATAGGCATTAAAAACTGGAGACGAGATCTCAACAATTTGCAGTTGCGGAAGCTAGATGCAACTGTAAATAGTTTAATAACTGTTTCTGTTCTCGCATTTATCGCGTATGGTACTCTCTTTCAGCTCCATACTTTCTAACCAAATTTAATATTGAAAATTATAAATTCAATGTCAATAACTAACTACTATCCTCAAGTGAAACAATTTTTGTTTCCGGTCATTAGGAATGGTTCTGCTTCTAATTCTTTCACACAGAGTAACCAATTTTGTGGTAGTAGCTTTACTGTCCTGCATGAAGAAATTGAAAAATCAAAAGTACTTATTGATATCTTTTCTTCTTTTATTGCAATCAAACTGTGATAATTATTTTTTTATACTATTTCATCATTTTCTGGCCGTGATGTGTGACCATTTATCTCTTACTCTACGGAAGACTGTTTTAATCGATTGTTTGTTTTTGTTTCATGATAATGCTAACCCTGTAGAAAACAAAGCAAGAAATATAGGACACTCTCATAAAAATATAACATTCAATACAAATTCAGGACTTCTACTAATTAAAGTTAGCGTTACATCATTGAATTTCTGTAGAAATATTTTTGTTTCTTATCAACTTTTCATAGTTAACTAAACGGAAATACGGATTTATCATACTTTTTAGCTTTTCTTTATTGCCATATTGGTTAATGCTTTCAAAATATGAATGCTTTGTTCACGAAAATGTCAATGTAATGAAATACATTTAATTTATTTTGTTTCCAGTAGGTGTTTTTTTTTTAATGTAGTTCAAGATATCAATATTTACATAGTTGATCTTATCAGGTATTATATGCATGGTTTTCAAAATGGGCAAATAATTGTGCAAAATACATAATATCTAAAATGCATGTTTACGTTTGTGTGATAAGGAAGTATTCACACTATCTACATTGTTCGGACTATTGTCCTCAACTTTACTATATCTATAATGTAGATATGTTTTCCACAAACGTCATTTTCTACAACGCTAAATAAGAATCGATGTGGGTGTTACAGTGTGTTACAGATAGGGTGTTATAAAATGAAAGAATTAGGTATGAATCCGATTCTTCTCCTTACAGTTATGCTTAAAGGCTGTGGCGAAACTTCGTCAACAATTTGTTGTGAAGTTGTTGTGGCTAAATTTTGCCGCAAAGTTCTAGGCACAGGTTTGCCCGGGAGTGAGACAGGGAAAACAGAAAGTAGCTTCAAAATAGTGTATTAGTATAATAAGAGCATATGTATAAAGTAAGTCTTAATAATCAGCAAATAAAAATAAATAAGTCCCAACGGTAGAGTTACGCTGCTTATTGCCTGATTAGTAGTTGGATATAATTATGTACGGTCGTACTACCTGCCTACAGGAAGCCACGCAGTAAGAGAAAGTGACCATAACAGTAAGCTAATAAAACTGTATCACTAAATCATTATTATCTACAAAACAATTTTTACTATCAAAAGCAATCTCTGTCTTTAAATTATCTGCTAAGAGTTAACAACTTGTTAAAAAAAGAATAAATCAATCAATAAAGCATGATTTCCTTCAACTATTTGTTGGGTTTTAGACGCACGGAATACGATGCTCAAGAGTCATTCAAATTAGTGTCCCAATTAAATGGCTATAATAATTTGGACTAATATTAGTAAAAATGAAAGTGATAAAGAGTGAATGTCGTGAGGATGAATAAAGATTGTTGTTTCATTTAAAGAGAATTGTGAACGTAGCATTCAGAGATGTATTTACGCTCAGTAACATTCAGTCTGTTAATTGCCAAACGTGATACATGCTTGGGCGACCAGGTTTCGAAAGAGAAATGACTGACTGAGCAGAAGATTATCACGCAGTAGATTGCCATTGTTTTCTGTGGTAGACTGGTAGCCCACCAAGGCTATAGAACCCAATCTGTTTTACTACTTAACCCATAACTGGAGGGAGGAGACTGATTATTACCTTTCCTAAGAGTATTTGTGCGTAAATGAATGCAAGGAATTCAACTGGAATTCGAAATCGGCTTCCCGATTTCTCGTTCAGAGCCGATAACAAATGCACCACAACGCACACGAGTAACATTACTCCACCCTTTAATAGTCTAAAATTTTATTATTCAAAGTGTTTCTTAACTGGACTTCTATAAACTAATAAAAACTATTATAAATAAAGGATAAAATTCGGAAATACACGACGTACCGCAGGACCTTGGATCAATCTTCATAACACTGCCTAAGTAACCAGATGCAAAATTATGCGTGCACCATTAGACGGTCAGCCTTATGAACCGGATATTTCAGCTTTACACAAGGAAGCTAACGAATAGAGTGATGTGGTTTTGATGAAGACGCTAGAAGTATTGTAATATTTGTTAATCAGTTTACCGCAAGCAAGAAATAAAGCCATTAAGACGTAATGGCTCTCTTGGTGTAAGAGAATATGAAGAAAACAAAACCTTATTAAAAAGAGTGAACGATAAAAGAAAAACATGTAAAAAAAAACAGGAGACGACGATTCACATTACATCTAAAATTTTGAAAATCAAACTTAACTGAAAAGCTAGAAACTGGAAGATATTTCAAAACAGTGAAGCACGAGAGAAGAAAATCTTAATAGAGAACTTACGGTTACATCTAGTAATTCTATCTGTAAAATGAGATCTAGCAGCCAATCGAGTAGTAACCTTAAATTTATAAAAGCTAGTTACCAAATAAGAAAGCTGAATACCATCAAATTATTTACAGACAAAGGTACAGACAAGCATCCTTATGATAGGTTTATGAGCCAAATAATATCAGAGAGTACAAGTCACAGGCGAAAGTTCCCAAAGATATGTTTTTAGATTACATGTAAGGATTTGATAAGTTAAGATATAACAAGCTATTTAAACTGATAGGAAAACTCGATTTATTTGGAAAAGACCAGCGAAAAATCCGAAATATATATTGAGAGCGAACTGTGTGCATATGGATGAAAAATTAATTGAGTCTGTCTGTAAATATAGAAACTTCAAGTAATACAAACTAGTAATAAATACTGCATCATGTCACCGCATTTATTGAGCTCGTATAGCGAGAAAAAGATTTAACATTCGTTGGTATAATCATAACCACCTAATCGCACAGTTTTGACAGAAAATGCATGCTAAAAACTTACAGTTGCTTCTAGCCAAGATAGGAAAGAAAAGCAGAAACAAATAAATGTAAACATAGAGTATATATTTCTGTTAGGAAGAAACTGTTCAAGGAAAACAAAAACTGTTTTGAATAACAAGTACTCTGGTTGAATTGATTTGGTGAGCTAGAACGCATCTCATAATTTATTTTGCGCCAAGCTCTACCCTCACTCGGGTGGTAGCACCTGTTAGGCTCCCAGTTATGGGAAAATAGTTATTTTACAAACTCCAGCCAATAAATTATAAAACCATTAAAATAAATGTTTAAAGTAAAACACTAGCAGTACATTTTTAATAAGAAATAATGCAATAAACTTAACTATCTCTCTTTTTAGGACACTGACCTACAAACCGATTTCTTACAAAGCATATATATATATATATATATATATATATATATATATATATATACAATTCATAGAAACATATTCTAAGAATCTTGTCAGCATTAAATACCACATTCAAGTTGATATAATTTAAAAGAAAATGAACCAAACCAAATCAACCACGAATAAGAAAACAAACAATGTGAAATATGAATTAAAATCAAGTACGAAAATAACTGTAAATATGAAGGAAACGATTTAACATACGACGAAAATGTGAAACGGTAATCGGGATGCGTAGAGAAAAGGGAAAGATTCCTTCTTTAAAAGCTGTGACTTTATGTCACTTCTTTATGCGTACAGTAGTTTCTTCACATATAAAGAAGTGTCATGAGATAATATTGCTACAGAAGAGTTTTGAGAAATCTGTAAAATAAACATATGTAAACAAATAGGAATTTTTCATGAAAATAACGCAAGGGTCAGATTGAATCCAAATCATTCCGTACATTCTGAGACATAATAATACTGAGCTGGCATAAAATTCTGACACTGACAGAAAAAAATGAAAATGCCGAATTATTTAAGATTATTTTTTTATTAAATGGAGATCAAGGTGTGAAACGATTGAAAAAAAACAGGCGTTACAAAAGAATGAAAGCTGTGAGGAGAATGGATTCTAGAGACATAACACATAAAATAAGTAACAATACACAATTTTTTTCCGAGGCAGATCCCATATGGTTAATCATTATTTTTTTGGTATTGTATCAGAGTTCTCAAATTGTGTTATAAGGAGATTTTTTGGTATTGTATCAGAGTTCTCAAATTGTGTTATAAGGAGATTTTTTGGTATTGTATCAGAGTTCTCAAATTGTGTTATAAGGAGATTTTTTGGTATTGTATCAGAGTTCTCAAATTGTGTTATAAGGAGATTTTTTGGTATTGTATCAGAGTTCTCAAATTGTGTTATAAGGAGATTTTTTGGTATTGTATCAGAGTTCTCAAATTGTGTTATAAGGAGATTTTTTGGTATTGTATCAGAGTTCTCAAATTGTGTTATAAGGAGATTTTTTGGTATTGTATCAGAGTTCTCAAATTGTGTTATAAGGAGATTTTTTGGTATTGTATCAGAGTTCTCAAATTGTGTTATAAGGAGATTTTTTGGTATTGTATCAGAGTTCTCAAATTGTGTTATAAGGAGATTTTTTGGTATTGTATCAGAGTTCTCAAATTGTGTTATAAGGAGATTTTTTGGTATTGTATCAGAGTTCTCAAATTGTGTTATAAGGAGATTTTTTGGTATTGTATCAGAGTTCTCAAATTGTGTTATAAGGAGATTTAAAGATTGGCAAGTATAAAGAATGAGAATATTCTACAGCCGTGGATTGAATAATTATTTTCTTTCGAAAGTCGAAGAATGTTATATACAGGTTTAAAAACAAATTAAAGGGGCCTAACTGATTTTATCTGTCAGTTATTTTAAGGAAAATATGTGACAATCTAATAAACATTTAAAAAGTTTAAAAAGCTAAAAGCGAAATCGATTAAATTAATTTTTTCGGAAAACTCACTAGTATGTAAAACAATTTTAATAAGTCTCTCTAAACAGGATAACATTATATCTATTACATGTTACTATTCAACAGTATTAGGCATTTTTCTAAATATTTTAATTATTTTATTTATGTAGAAAACTTTACTATAAACCTTTTTAACACTTACATTATATATATAATCCACATACAAGACTGTTTTGCTGTAACACAGCTCATCAGTGTGGATAGATATCTATTTGTTTCTGGTCCGGATCAAAAATCGTCCGATGCGGGAAGTGCGAGCAATGAAGCTGACAGAGTAGAAGTTACAGTTACATTTGATTGGTTTTACTGTAAAAGGATGGGACCTAGCCGCTAGTCTGGTAAATCGAAAAATTCATTCAGAAGGGGCACCAGTGACCTAAGCTCATCGTAGCACAAAAAGTATTTGTAGAATGACAGAGAGAAGAAACATTACGTCGGTAAGAAAGTGACTGGAGTTGAGCCAAGTGGTCGGGATCAATTACATTGCAGATTCTCCTTTGAAGTTTGTAAAGAAACCCGATATGAACAACAGGAGCATATGACCAAAAGTGACAGCGGTATTCAATGCACGGGCGGATGGTAGATTTATATATGTGAAAAATGTATTAAGAGGAAAAAATCTTACTGACCCTGCACTTATGTATGGGTGGACAGCCAATGCCCCTGACTTAATAACCTCTGAATCTTTCTTCGGCGTTGCTTAATATAGCGTTTCTGCTGTACCAAACGAGAACTTTAAAACAAATTAACGGGCAAATTAAAGAATTTAGGTCTTCTATATTACATGAGTTCCTGGTGAAATCAGTTGACACGATTTCTGGGGGACTCGAAAGCCTGTTAGCAAAATGTGGTATACATATCGAATTTTAAATAAGACTTCATGCTAACGGCTTTCTTCTTATACACAAGTCATAAAAATATAGTTCATGAATACATTATGAAGATTTTAAAAGTGGGAGTTACATTTCCAAAGCAAAGGCTAAAATGGTACTGGTTATTTAAAAGAAAATCTTATCCTCAGCGCACCATCCATTACAGCCTGAGGAAACTGATATAGTTTATACCTGGGTAGCAAATAGGAAATGAACATTTCTCTTTTTAATATAATTCTATCAAGACTGACAAAGCAAACTTCGCTGATTCTCTTGGAAAGAACCTCCAATCTGTGGTGAACTGATGTAAGAAATGGTTCGTAGATTTAAATGCTTCCAAAACAAAGGTGTTCTCCTTTAAGTTCCATAGAAACCTTTCTTACTTTCTATCAGTATGGATCATGCTAGTCTCCAAAAAAGCAGTACACTGCACCTCCTAGGCTTCACTCCCACATCCGATCTCAAATGGAACGACTCAACAGCTGCATTTACTGGGAGAAATATAGGGTCTCTCTCTGTTTGGACAGTAATTTTTTCTCGTCAAAATCCATCTTGCACATACACAAATCTACCATTTTTTTTGTGCATTGAATGCTGTTTTCATATCTCCTCAGGACCTCCTGCTATTAATATCGGTGTTCTCAACAACATACAACGGAAGATCTTAAATATAATCGATTTAATTATGGTTCTCGACTTTAGTGACTTTCTCACCAATTGAATGTAGTTCTCTCTGTCTCTGTCTTTTCTATAAAAGATTTTATGTCTAATTCTTTGATGAGATTAACTCCTAGGCGCTTTGTCTACCAAAATGTACTTGTATTAATAGACTGGCAATGATATCCCAATATTTTACCGTCAAAACAGTCAAATATCGTCACAACTTCTTCTATATCGGATTCTTTTCTGGCTCTTGCCTCCTGTGGATCTCCCTTCCGTATAGTTGCTTCCTTGATAGCTACGATCCTTTAAAGTTTAAGTGCAATGTCAGTTGGCATCCTTTATCGTCTTGATACCCATCATTCCTTAGTTTTCTTCCGACACCTCCTGCTTTATCCACACACACACACACACACACACACACACACACACACATATATATATATATATATATATATATATATAAATATATATATATATATATAGGATTAGCTTATCATAATATTTAGCGCCAAGAGTGTAGGTTTTAGTAGATTTTATGTAAAATGTATTTTTGCAAGCAGTATCCGTATCGTATAGTGCGTAAAGATAGAGTGCTGAGAGTATTAGTGCAAAGTATTTGCGATTTTAACTAAAGAGATTCATTCAAGGTTTGTGAGGACACCATTATGATTCCTTCACTCATAGGCTATAAGTTTCTTGCTGATGATACCTGCTGCGAAGCTGCTGAGCTTATATATATATATATATGCGTTACTCTTCAAACAAATTGAGTTCTTTTTCTGACTAACACCAGATCGGTCGCGTTTCGATCCTGGCCTGAAGCGGGTGAATGTCTCTAGCCACACTGATAAGCTGTGGTACAGCGGAACAGTCTTGTATGGTGATGACTAATATATATATATATATATATATATATATATATATATATATATATATATATATGGTAATATTTGTCAATTTCCTAAAAGGAAACTTTTGTCATTCACGGACAGAGTAGCCAGAAAGGTTATTGATTTGAATTTATATGAAACTTTTACACTTAAAATGAAATTCGAGATCAATATTCTTGCCAATTGTCGTATCCACTTTCACAATTTACAGTACTTCTGGCGTTTCCTTTTTAAACTATTCATTAAAGTTTTGCGAAATGTTGCTATCTTCATTATGTAGTTATTTTCTGCTCGATTTACATTTGGAATACAATTTCCTTTCTATTGCTGTTAATAGTCATCCATTGATATACTTTCTCTTATACATTACAAAACTCTTTAGTTGTTGCGTGGCGCAAATGCACTATGATCAACTAAGGGTGATCGTTACCATGACACACATGCTTCACACGCTCAAAGCTCTTTTGAACCATTCGGTTGCATTCGGTTGACATAAAAATACTTCCGTCTGACCTTCGTGCTATGCATGTCATCCACATAAATGTGTCGATTTGACAAGGTTATTTAAGTACATTTAATTTTTCTTTTTGTTAGGAATTTATGAGGTTTGGCGAAAATAATTTTGTACAGCCTATTTTATTTTCAATAGACTTTCTTCCCATACCAAAACTATAATCATATATCTATACCTAACCATATTTTATCATAAAATCTCAGGATGTAGAAATAGTAAATACAAATAATTTCATTTGTTTGGCATCTGGATAACTTATAACATATTAATTAGAGGAGAGAGAAAAGTGAACATAGAATATGTTGTATTAGAAGTGGTTTCGCCTATGTAGCATCTGTTGGTTTTTTGTAGAAATATTTTCATGATTTCTGCTCTGTCGAAATATTTTCATGGTGCCCTGACCACATGAATGCATTCGTACTATTAGATTGGCATCAATAGCCCAAAGTAGTCAAATATAAATGTCATTTCTACACCAATGATTTTCTTTTTTGTACATCCAGTCTGTGGAATTGCTTTTCGTATACTTGCTTACCTGGTCAAGGTTTAAATGCAACATCAGTTCCCTTTTTCTACCTCTCATCATCCTTGAATTTCCTTCATCTTTTATCCTTTTTTCGGTATTTCCTGTTTTTTTCTCCCACTTAAACACCCAATTCAACATATCTTGCCTGGGGTGAAATGATTCTAAAAAACATTTCCATAAAACAAAACCTGCAAACATATGCCATGTTTTTACATAACCTCATCAAGAATTTCCTATGGATGAAATTCAGTCTTATGTTTTGTGCATGTTTCTGTAACGGTAGTTATCCACCTTCCCACGTAAGGCGAAATGTGATCCAAGTTCTATTTAATGTGGATCTTCCTGGTCATATAGCTAGCCCCAAAATATATGTCTATCTTTCCCCACTCGTGATTCTACCCTTCGGCGGAACCACAACTGGACAGAGAGCGCTCGTCCCACGAAGGCAGAGTGCTGACAGTGTCATAGTAGCAGAGGTAAATGCCGACTGCAAGATGCATGTTTATGTAATTGTGAGTTGTAGTGCATGAATACCGGCTAGAAATGAGAAATCGGAGAGCTGTGTTCAAATTTCAGTTGAATTAATTGCATTCACTTACACTGGAATCCTTTGGAAAGTTATCATTTCCCTCCAACTATGGGTTGAACAGTACGGCAGATTGAGTTCTATAACCTTGGTTGGCAACCGGACTAACGCAAAATGAAATGGCAACCTACTACAAAAACATATCTTGGTCAAAATATATGTATCGAAAAAGACATGGTCGTCCAAGCGTGCATCCCCTATGGCACTTCACTGACTGACTGATATGTAATTAAGATTAGTGCTATTTACTTATTACACACTAGCAGTATAGCCCGGCGTTGCTCCGGTGTAATGAAAGCTTTAAAACTAATCCATGTTCCTGGAGCTCAGACACAGCCTAAATAATATTTGTGTGAAGTTTGGTGAGAATCGGATAAAAATTGTGGATTTGTATAAAAAACATACGAACAGATAAACAGACAGACGCACACAAACATCTTGCCTTATATATATATATATATATATATATATATATATATATATATATATATATATTATCGATTTTCTGCACTATTGTAAGAACTGCAACTTTGAAAGTTCTAAATATCGTTTCTTATGTCTTTGTGTATGAGTGTATGAAATTTGATTAAAACCGGACCACTCCTTCTATAACCCGAATTTTTCGATTATCGATTTTCGATATTTATCGGGGATACCTCAACACAAGATCTAGCTAAGAACACTGGCAGACGCGTATAGTACAACTGTGTAAATATTCAAGAAAATCGATTCAGCCGTTTCGGAGTCTATAGGTAACGGATACACACACAGACACACACACACACAGACAAAGTTCCATTTATAAATGAGTTTAGCTTCCTTCATTATTGAAATACTGAAGAAAATTAAATAGAATGAGTAGCATAAAATAAAATTTACTGAGGAATAGTTATCCGGCAATAATTATAAAAAAAAGTACACATTTTTCATATTCCCTGTACAATTATCAAATACATGAACAGTAAATTAACTGAAATCTACCCAAAATCAAGACTCGTTAGATACGATTAACTTCAGAATATTTTAACGCGGTGGGTAACTAAAATCACAAGGACGTCTTTTGTCCATCTGAAGATTAACGTATATATCGCGACTGATATAAATTACTCTTTGCACAGATGTAAAATCTTACCAATTTTTAGAACTTTGTACCGATGAGAAATTCACAGACGAGATGCCAATAAAGAAAATAAATAATGAAGAAAAACCAAGAATGAAAATGCCGAAAAGACGTTCATCGTTTTCTCTAAAACTTTTTCGAATCTATAAAATGTTTTTTAGAATACAATCATGTAGTTAGACAAAAAAAAAGCAGAAACATTTGCGAAACAAAAAGAAGATAGAACACGCTTTAAAAAGTGCCAACTGTTTTACATGCTGGTGAAGACATTTCTTATTTTTGCCACAGCATGTAACTGATCAAAATTGACATGAAAATGGATTTGCTCAAATATCAAACTATTCTTTGAAAAATATTTTCCTCTGTTCTATGCAGGTTAGTAACGGTATATGATCTTTTTGAAACTGAAATACGATTAAAAGCAGTGAACTGTTTTTGGAATAGCATTTTGGCCTATATTCTATCGCACATTTACAGCAGGATTTGTAAATAGCTATCCAAAAAAGGCAGACATCGGCTATTAACTATATCGTAAAACAATGAAAAATATACAATTTGAGAGTTAAGGAAGTCCAATATAGGACCAGAAAATATAGCTGTGGATGTCGTGAGAAAATATTTGAAAAGTAAGTTTAGTAATACAGTATGCATTATTATGGATATAAAAGAGTTAGATATCTTAATCAGGCTTATTATAAATTCATAAAAAAATATTTAATAACAGTAACTGGAGAAATGGTTTTTTTAGTGCAATAATAACTAACAGATACATACACGCACACGTTTTGTTAAACAGTATCGACAGGGTATGTCTAGTCAACTTTTTATCAAGTTTTTCTAACTTCCGCTTAAGTTGTATGTCAGAATTAAATTTGTAAACACTTTTTTTTTACATCCGAGTACTTTCCCTTATCACTACATTGGTTATTAAGAATTGCGTGTTTACACTGATTATGAAAGCGTGTTTACTTGACTCGGCTCATCCATAGTTTGCTGGAAATAGTCGAACCTATTCTCATAAACAAACTAAACACGCAACTCATGATAACCTCTGTAGTTACGGTCGAAAGTACTGAAATTCTGAAAATAATGAACATTGGTTTGTACCCTACCATATCCGATATATATATATATATATATATATATATATATATATATATATATATATATTACATAATAGCTGATTAACGTGGTAACATTTTCGATGTTAACATAAGCAACATTTTTATTGTATATTTAATCAATCTATTTTCTTTTGTAAAACAAATTCTACCAGAAAAAACATTCAGTTAGTCAGTTAAGTGCGATAGATGACGAACACTTGGGTCATCATGTCACGAAACTGACATAATTGACTGGGCAGAAGATTATCACGCAGTAGGTTGCCTATACTTTCTGCGGTAAACTGATTACCAGCCAATGCTCTAGAACCCAACCTATTCTGTCATTTAACCCATAAGTGGAGGGAAGAGATAGATCAATACCTTTCCCACGGGTATTTGCGCGTACATGAATGTGGGGAATTAAACTGGATTTCGAACTCAGCCCTCTGATTTCTCGTTCCAATCCGATATCCCCTGCACCAAAATGCACATTATTACGAAACGAAATAATTACTTCACGAGATTAATCGCGTCAACTACGCATTTCTCAATTTCGTTATTCATTCACAGAAGTATTCTTTTTTATGCGGTTATTCATTGTTTTAAAACCAAATCATCATTATAATTTTTAACAAAAACTTTTCCTGCCTATAAGATAGTACTTAGCCTAGCAGAAACGTGTCCCAGATGTAGACTGCTGCTGATTTTGCACAACATTAAAGCCACTAATATAATTCCTGTTTTTCATCGGTGAAAATCAACGTTTGTTCAAGACTTGCGAAATCAACTTGAATATAATACCTCTCTAACTGAAAAAAATATTGGTTGTCTAACCACTCAATGTGTTTTTCCAGGAAAGATTTCGAATGCTTTTATCTAAATTTATTGTTTTTGATTTTATGTGTAACTTGAAGTTATCGTACTCTAATAAAATACTGGAAAAAGGTAAAAAATAAGAGACTCCTAACTCATTGCAGCAATTCTATCTTGCTAACAAAGCCTCAGTGGTAATATGCTTAAAACATAGATACAATATATATATATATATATATATATATATATATAAACAGAAAAAGGAGTGTTCATAGGAGAGATCTTCGTATAGATTAAAAGGTCGAGTTAGCCGTGAACGTTTTGTTTAATATATACATTTATTATTATTATTATTATTATTATTATTATTATTATTATCATCATCTATATTACTCGCTTTTTATATGATACATTAGGTGTCCATAATGGTGTTTCGAGTCGAATGTTGACTCTCTTCAGGCGAGTAACTTGTGACCTCACTTATCGAGATCCGTTTGCTGATCCGTTGTCTAATGTATCATGTATAAATAGATATGCTAAGTGGTAATCAACCAAGTCAAAGCATTTAAGTATGCGCGGTTGGGTTTTTTTTTCATACTCGTACATTAAGTTTCTTCTGGCGATTTCCTTATCTGTAAAGAATTTCCTTTTTTCTTTTCAGTGACTTGCGAGTCTTTATAATTTATAATTGTTTTCAGCGATTTTTACTCTATGGGTCATCTAGTTCTTTTTATTGCTTTGGAGATACTATTTGAATTTAGTGTGTGTGTGTGTGTGTGTGTGTGTGTGTGTGTGTGTGTGTGTGTGTGTGTGTGTGTGTGTAAGAGCGTGTTTTTTCCGCATTCAAATTTTGTGTGTCTATGTGTTTGTCTTATGTTTTTCATGTTGTTTTGTTGCTTGATGGTTTTACTTTTTATGTATATTTCTTCCTGCATCATGAGTGTGTCATAATCAGCATTTTGGTAGATGGGCATTATTCTGAAGTTATCTCCATTCATGGAAAGTCTGAGAAACGTACAATTTCCTGTTATTAGCTAGTTCTGTGCACTTCTGTATTTAGGCCTTGTATCACCTCCAAGTACATTTTTGCGCATTTATAACATTTTAGAGCTGAAATTACATTTTTAAAGTTGCAGCTCAGATCTGTTTTTATTTCGAATGTAGATGTTTTTTCCAACTTGAAATGTTTTTCTTCTATAATTATGTATCATACTCCACATCATTTTTGTTGAATTTTGTGACCCCCTGTGTTGTGAGTGTCTCGAATTTTGATGATGTTATGATGCCTTTTAAATTTTTGGGTTAGCGGTTGCTATTAATTATTTTAATTTTCTTTAAGATTTCTTTTATATTTTCATTTTTATTGAGCAATTCTCTGTGTGGATATAATGCAAAAAACACGCTCTCTCTCACACACACACAGCAATCATTCATTTGGTATCTCCAAAGTAATAAGAACTAGATGCTTTGTAGATTAAATTTGCTGAAAACAATTTTAAAGTATAAAGATTCGCAAGAAAAAAAAAGAAAAAAATAACTTTACAGATAAAAAAGGCGCAAAAAAAAACGTGTGATTGTGAAAAAACCCAACCACACACTCAAATTCTTTGACCCGGTTGGTCAACACTTGATATATCTATTTATACATGATACCTTGGCCATAAGAAAACAAACGGATCTCGATAAGAGAAGTCACATATTTATTCGCTTGATGAGAGTCAACTTTAGACACAAAACACGTGTAGCATCACAGACGTCATTATGGAAACAATGTATCATACAAAAAGCAAATAATAATAATAATAATAATAATAATAATAATAATAATAATTGTACACATTAAACAGAACTTTCACGGCTTCGCACACTTTTATTCTTTCTGTCTCTCTCTCTCTATATATATATATATATTTTCTCTAATTTATATATATATATATATATATATATATATATATATATATATATATATATATAAATTAGAGAAAATTTTCAAAATTCAAAAGTGTCGGATGTATATTTCGACAAGAAATGTCTAACAGAGATTCCACATCACCTCAGCGAAATGGTTTCACTCCATGTCGCTGATTATCTATATTGTCAGAGATACTGTCTAGCAAGGATCAGTCCGCATATGAAGGGAACGATACAGAAATAAAAGATAGTTAACCGTTTGAGAGGTAAAAGACGGGGAAACATGTATGGGTGGTCAGGGGACTCGAGAAATGTCAGCCTCGCTAGAGAGAAGTTTTCACTGAAAAAAAAAACAAACCCTTAGACCATGCATATGTACAAAGGAGTCCTTCCTTAAGAGGGGAAGGTGGCCATGAAACGAGAAGTCAGAGGAGAGAATTGAGGGGTTAAGATTAGTCTCTCAAAGTGCAAAGAAATAAGGGGACTTTTTGTGGAGGAAATATTCTACGCTGCAAAAATTGGTACAAATGAAAATAGATACAAAGCTAAGAGGTATATATGTGTCTACACGCATATATGCATCAATAATCAGGTGTAAGTAGAAAAACGCTCAATGCGGTATAACAGCAAAAATATATACTAATAAATAGACATATTATCATACATTTTACAAGCAGGTCGATGTTTCATTCATTATTCAGCAAATATGATATGGAAATCAACCAATTATTGCTGAAAAATTCATGAAACCCCTATTCGTGCGCAAAGAGTAGAATAATATGTATACTTCTTAAATTATATATATGAGTGTCTGTGTAGGTGTGAGTGTGTGGGGTACAAAAAATTGTTAAGGCGTTAAGACAACAATTTTATTAAGATCGACTATGCCAAATATTGAAACAAAAACATCAGTCGAGAAGTTTCTTACTCATTTTTAAGAACTATAAACAAAGAAATACTATGACGAATATACAACTGTTATGAATAAAATAAATGAAAGTGAGGATAAATTATTTTTAAAAATTACTTTAATAAAGGTTATTACATCTGTTGATGCTAGATGCCTAGCAGAGCAAGCCTAAGCAAACGATCTCCTTTTTTTTCAAAGGTCTGATAAACCGATTCTTCAGCACCTTCAGATGAAACATTGAGCGTGATCTGCCCAAAACAGAGGACCAGAGGAATTCAACTGGAATTCGAAGTTGTCGTTCCGAATCGATATCCACTGACCCAAAACGCACATTGAGCTCTTATGTGGGTATCGTCACACATTGTTTACCACTTTCAAAAGCACTAAGTTTTTTAGTTTTACGTTTATTTCAAGTAAGATACAAAATAAATGAGCATTGGGTACAGATATTGTGCTAGAGATAAGAAACGAGATAATAATTTTTCTCTATTCTTGAAAAGAAAGAGTTAATGAACAAATTAGATCAGCAACCCATGTGCGGAATGAGCTTGCGATATTATATTTACATCTTATTTTTGTAGGAATAATTTCTGTCATTGGGCATTGGATGTATATCAGATTTAAGAAGTCGGACTGTATATGATAACAAATCAATAAAGCTGTAAAATACATGTATAATCATTAAAGAAATAAATATAAAGATGGTTTTACGTTACAGTGTACAAGATGCATGTAGATTGTATTCGCCAAAAATGATGTGTTTGGGTAAAAATGTGAAGACCATTGTTTCTTAGATGTAACGGCTTACATAGCATGGACAATGATAATCAGCTGACCTCGAACTGAGTGTGACGAAAACTACACCCAGCATCTAGTCCTCTGATCGAGATATTGGCGGTTTTGAAAAGTGTCGAATCCACTCTTCATTGCTGTTTTCACTAGTTCTACCCTGTCTAACAATGTTAACCCATGTAAAGAGATCTGAGCCATGGTAAAATCATCATTTGATTTTTTTTTGAGGGGTTGTTCAATATGTAAAAAACATAATTATTGTAAAAATATCGGCAATATATTTTTTAGAATTATTAATAGTATCAATATATTTATTAGCAAAATTGCAATAACAAATTCTATAGCAAATTTACCAATAATACATATTGTCTAATATATATATATATATATATATATATATATATATATATATATATATATATATATATATATATGAAGTCATCAATTGCGAACAATATGTTTAGATTCCGGCTTTAAATATCCGGTGTGTTGTTTTGCTGCCTAACAAAAAGCAATAAAAAATAATTAACCGTTTGTATATTGCTCATGATTATATATCTAAATATAGCAATGATTTACTTTCACATATTTAATACTGATTAAATTTTTATGTTTTAAAAATATCAAACTTTTTGAAAATGTACTGGACCTAGCAAAGTCACGTAAACCAAGAATTTGCAATTATCAAATTTAAAATGTTACCATACATCTGATAAACACAAACGTTAAAGGAACCAGTGACAAACATAAAATTAAATTTTCAGTTATTACTCGCGTGAATGTAATATTTTCAGAAGAAGGTAAATAAATCCTTACCTATTGGTTATGTTATATTTCGTCCTCAGAATTTCTTCATGAAATGAATAAATGGAAAGTTGAAATATGTTTTAGAAGATTATAATACGTGTGATAATATGCGTTATAACAAGTACAAAGAATAATACCAATTGCTACACTGGTCAGTATTCATCAGAGAAAACTATTGGCAATTGAAATGGTTAGAAGTTCCCTTGAGACAATTTCAGCAAGACCTCATGCTTCCATTTTCTGCCAACACTAATGTCTCAGTTTTCATATTTTCACGGGAAGAATACTAAACTGTGTGTAGGTCGAAATATATAAAAATTTAGCCATTAATATAATTAGAAGCAATGATCGTTTGAAACATTGGCCATGAATCAGAATTGATTCCTGTAAATTCATATTCGTTCTAGCGAATGCACTCTTTCGACTACATATTGATTTTTTCAAGATAAGAAACGTTATAAACTTGTTTTGATGTAATGAGTTCCTAAGCAGTTGTCAATGCAAATGACATCATTTGCTCCCCTCTCAGTGGTAATCTTCCAAGGCTGAGAAAGTAAACCTAGCTGTAATGCAATGGAGTAAGAAAATGACCCGCAAATTTGGATGTTTCAAAAACGAATCTGCTTCCCTTTTAACCATCATAGAGAAACGTGCCTCCCAACCATCTAAATAGATGAAGCAAATCTTATAGAGAGCAATTCACTGATCCTCCTTGGCCTCAAATATTTAACCTACCTGAATTTGACGTACGCCTGTTTTGCATGTGTTTTTCTTACCATTCATTTCCATGCACATACACAATTTATTTCACACTGGTGAATTATATGTTCAAGAATCTTTGTCACTCGCTAACTCCATGTCAGCTTCACATTCAAATATAGAAAAGTCAAGCAAGTACATAAAAAAATCATACTATTGTCTGTCTAAAATATTTTTGAGGAAATGGATTCTCGTGCACTATATTTGAATCAGAATTACGCAAATATACTCATAATTCCTTTTATAATCGTATAACCCCGAGCAAGGCGGAAACGCTACTGATGTGCAGGGGCTACATAAAAGTAAAAATATTAGATAGGAGGAGAGTAAAGAGAAAAACGAACCAGTTAGAAAGGAGCAAGCATAGCCATATTCAGGTGTGATGACAGTTGCAAAGGTGGAGAGAAAGGAAAGGATATATAGGGTGGTGTGAAAAGAACTTAATTCAAGTGGTTAAGAGATGAGTATTGATATTGCATTTAAATTCTTGTAGGTTGTCAAGAAAGCAAGTATATGGAAGCGATTTCCACAGGCGGGAAGTGCGATAAAAAAAGCTGCAGGAGTTGAATTGTCATATGCATTTAGTTGATCTAACTGTGAATGAGTGAGACCCAGTTGCCAGTCTGGTTGCACGAGTGACTACCTGTTGCAGGTGCACCAGTGACTTAAGTACCTTGGAGCAGAAGCCATGAAAGTATTTATAGAATAGACAGAGGGAATCCACATCCCGTCGGTGAGGAAGTGGCTGGAGTTGAACAACCATATCGGTAACTATGACATTACTGATTCTCCTTTAGAGTCTGTCAAGAACAATTAGATGAACAGCAGAGGCGCCTGACCATATATGACAGCAGTACTCCATGCAACGAAGAATGGTTGATTTAGATTAATGTGGCGAAAAATTTCATCAATTGAGTTCTTAGTGACGATTAACATGAGTGTACAACCGAAAGATGCGCCAGCTGAATTTTTTATTGACAAAGAAGAAACATCCATCATCGAAGTTTTAATACGCGATGGCAATTTAAAGAATGTCATCGCCTTCGTGTTTGAAGGCTATAAAATATAAGAAACACTTTCAAGCATTATCTGATGAAAATTATATGGCCATCAAAATGTCACTGACTATTTTTAATATAAACTTTCAGCTTAATGAATTGATATTACAGACAATCACGCAAAAATATTTTTAAATAATTTAAAAGCTGCATGCAATAATACTTTCCATGAGCAGCAAATAGTAAAACTTTGATAAAAGTCACAAAAATGTGTAAAAAATCAATGTACTGATTGTGGTAAGAGTAATCATTAAGATTTAAAATGATATTTATACATATATCCAAATGAATAAGGAACGACGAAAATATTTGCAACGTTTAAAACATTAAATTAAAACAGTGCCCAATATAAAAATAGAGCAATGAATATTTATTATATATTATACTTTAGAACATGTACAATCTACAAGCTACTAAAAATTCTACATTATGTTTTGACAAAGAAAGAAGAGTGTCTCATCAGTTACTTAATAATGGTGTCAACAAACGTTAAAAAATAACGTTTGATTATCATTATAATTAACAACCTGATGAGATATTTTTCCTCCAATGTCGAAACAAAATGCACAATTTTTAGTAGATTGTAGTTTGTACATGTTCTAATATATATATATATATATATATATATATATATATATATATATATATATATATATATATATATATTATTGGGACTTACCTATTTGACACATGAAGTCGAGCAAACTACATATAAGTAGCAGTTCTCCTTTGTAGAAGCAGAATGTGTGAGAGCGAAATCTATTCCAGCAGATAAATTTGAAAGCCGTACTCACCATCACGCTAATAATCTCTCATTGGCATACGTTTGTACTACTGTCTCTGTTAAATATATTTGTTTATTCAATTCCTTTTTGTGTCTTTATTTCTGACCCCAACACTGCCACAACTACAATTGCCCACGGAGATGAGATCCAGTTTTCAGACTTGTCTACTCAGTCAGTTAAGTGCCATACGTGGTAAGCTCTTAAGCGATCATATCTCGAAGAAACATGATTGAATGTTTAGAAAATTTTCCTACGCTAGGTTGCCTTGAGGATTATAGAACTCAATCTGTTCTACTATTTAACCCATAGATTGAGGAAGAATTGTCGGATTCATGTCTTTCCAACGGGTAATTGCTCGTATTTCGAATTCTAGTTAAAATCGATGCTGTCTCTTACGCGCAAATATTCTCTTTAGCAAACCTTTTTACGTAATTACTATTAAAATAAGTTTTGACTGTATTGGTTATCTTAAGAAAATCAACAAAAAACATAATAATTGAATTTTACACCAATATAACAACTTAAGTAAACTTAAATATTAAAGATAATAATATCAATACTTGCAATTGACGAAAACTGATTGAGTCTCCATTATAAAAGAAATGTCTAACTGACTCTGTAGTCTATATATGCCCTCTTTTTACCACAGAAAATTCTACATTTTAAAAAATAATATTGGTTGTACGAAGAGATCGTTTAAAACTTGCTGGTATTAGCACATATTATATTTTGATATTAAAGAATACCGCAGAAGCGCATCACTTTCCAGATATGGCGTTTAAAAGAAGTAAATTAAATTTAGTAAAAACTGGAAATCATTACATGAAAAATGTTTTCTATGTTTAGATTATAAATTTCAAATTATTAAATTCCTCAAATTAAACCTGTTAAACAAATGTAACAATTTAACTTCTATCTGCCACCATCGCATTATATATACTCTGAAGTATAGTGAATTTAATTTCTAGTATGATATAAATAAATTCGATAATCTATACCCTACCTGCTCAATTTAATACATTGATTCTATCATCTTTATGATAAATAATTTTCTTCAGTTAACTGACATATCACATACTAGATCGTCTACATAGGTTTGATGTACATTATGTTTAACATATATCTGTTCTTATAAAAATTCTACTTCTTTAATTAATAAATTCCGAACACTTATACGAACACATTCGATATCATTACCGACATGTCAAAATACAATTGTATACATTTAAATGTTTAATAAATCACACCAAAATATCTAGTTTTCCCGAAAGTCTTAATTCTCTACCCTACCTCACCCGATTACCTCATTCCACTACACTTTATTGCCTTACTTTCTACTGGTTAACGTAATCTTAACTTTTGAATTTCGCGCCTCACTCAAATTACTGTATATAGTAAGAACAGGGTAGGTTCTAATATTTTTATATAAGGATTCTTAACAGAAAAAAAATTCTCTGTCTGATGTGGTGCTAATAAGTAGTAATGAAGCATATCAGCACTTACATCTCAGTCAACTATGTTTTATTATAAACATTTATAATATATACAGTACCGGCCATAATTATTAGGTCACTCCAGTTTTTTATAAGAAATGATGTATTTCATTTGCATTTTTGGCCAAGTGGATAAAATTAAATGTAAAAATAACGATTTCTTTGTTATTAATAATGTGCAAAATTTTAGAAAGCAAAGAAGCAAAGATGAACTCCACCGAATCACTCTAAATTTCCTTCATTCTTTCATTGACGAAACTGCAATATAGGTAATTATTAAATATTGATAAATTCATTTAATGCAAATATTATTGCACAATGTTAAGAAAAGAACTATTTTATTTTCATTTACAATTTTTTATTTGGCAATAAATACTAAAAAATATTATGAAATACATAAGTTTTTAAAACACTAGAGTAGACTAATAATTATGGTCTGTAGTATATATATATATATATATATATATATATATATATATATTTGTGCTGTATTTCCTTTCATTGTTCGTGGTTTTGTAACAAAAACAGAAAGGTACACAAACAGCACAATTATATGAAAATATATATTGACGAAATGAGAAAATGAGAAAATAATACACACTCCTAAATTAAATTGGAAACTATAATAAGGCAACTCCAAATAATAACAATCGCAGACATTAATATATATATATATATATATATATATATATATATATATATATATATATATATATTAAAATGAATATTTTCTTAATCCGATATAGTTTAATCACATTCACGTTTTCTTTTAATAAGTCTTATCTGACACTGAGGCGGGTAAAAAAATAAATAAAGAAACTGTTTAATAAACAAGCAGACAGTCTGCTCAAATAAATTTATTAAATAAAAATAACGTTTTAAATTAATAAAAATCTGTCGGTTTAGTAGAAGAATTTATTTTAACAAAAATGTAATTTTACACTTTGGATATAAAACTGAGGAGGTTTGAAAAATTTCGAGCGTTCTAAGTCAGGTGAAATATCGCTGGATAAACCAAATTTAGCGTCCCTCCGATAAAGCAAGCTGGGTTGCACGGATCTTCCTTGATCCAGGCGTTCGATTCCTGCCGAAACTCGGAAATTCAATTATATAAAACAGTGCTCGATATATAATATAGATCTGTGAATATTTATTATAAATTATAGTTTACAATATGTACAATTTTTTATCCACTACAAAGTGTACATTTTATTTCGACATTGAAATTACAATGTCGTATCAGGTGGTGTTGAAAGAAATGGAAAGTTTCTTTTTTTAAATTTGGCGAGTTGTCTGTAGGATTTTGTTGGTGTTTAGCGACGAGGAAATAAGTCTTGTAAATTGTCCGTTAGAACTTTGGAAAGAGGGATGTGTAGGGAATATAGTTGATTAATGAATGTTTCGGGAATTTTGTAAACAGATTTAACATTAGAAAATGGGGTATAGCTTTATGGCCTAATAGTTGAACTTTATTCTTTGAGTTTAGTAGAAGTGGGGAGTAAGGAAGTGTAAGAGTGGAGAGGAATAGGATTGGCCCTATATTTAATGTTTATTTGTACAACTATGCAATATTTTTGTATTTAAACTCAGTTATTATAACTAATCTAATTTTGTATATTTATCTTTAATCTTAAATTTAGGAAACCACTTTTTCTATAAAACTTTTAACCCACAGTAAACTGAAAACACATTAAAGAACTAACCTTACAATCATGCTAACAATATTACAAGATCCAAAGCTAGGACCCTTAGAAAAGATAAACCATTATAATATTAAGAACACTCTTACATCAAACTGTGATATATTTTAACGTTTTTAATATAATAAAAGACACATTTTCAAAACTATATATATATATATATATATATATATATATATATATATATATATATATAACCATCTGTAGACAAGCCTGTTTCGCAGCTCTTCAGTTCAGATAGATTATCTGTATATCTCCAGATCTGGATCAAAATCCAACTAATTTGTTATTAGACGAACATCTTACCACTGAGCCATCTGCGTAAACGGAAAAGACATGCAACCTTCACAACAGGTAATTCACAGGAAGTAAGCAAATCCCAATGACTGATAGGTTCAGTCTGATAGCCGAGCCAAACTCTGTATTCAAAACGTATCGTAAAGTCATAGTCACCGTTTGCATGAAGTCTACTCTCTAAAGTGGTCTATCGACTAGCAAGAACAATATATATATATATACTTTTGAATAAACAGGAAGAGACAATTGCTATGTTTCGTCACCGTAATAAATATAAATTTCAATAAATATCTCCTTGTCCCATTTATTCGTAATAAAGAATCGTAATTTCTACATAAATTAGATTTTAAATTTTGGCGAATAAGTAAACTTTTCCATCCTACCTATTACTACGAACATCACAATGGTTAAATCACATGCTTCCCATTACCGAAGTAGAATTTACTACTACGATTCCTCTCGGCTTAACCCTATAGTACCCAACATTCCTCACCCCTTCCATTAATCGCACCTGCTTCTGACATAAGAATTTTTCTCCATTCTTTTATTAAATGGGTTGACAATGCATGTCTCGAATAGACATGTTGAAATGAAATGGCTATTGCCCACAAATATTTTCTGAATTTACAGATAAATTTATATATATATACATATATATATATATATATATATATGAAGAGAGAGATAGAGAGAGAGAGAGAGAGAGTGTGTGTGTGTGTGTGTGTGTAAGTGTGTGTGTGTGTGTGTAAGTGTGTGTGTGTGTGTGTAAGTGTGTGTGTGTGTGTGTAAGTGTGTGTAAGAGAGCGGAGGAAAAGATAGCTAAACTGTTAGCATTTAATATTTTTAATGTCGCACATACGGGTGTTTTTCTTTTTTTCCTTAGTCGACTGCACAGTCTAGTAGAATCAGTTGGGAAGCGCCTCTGAGATTAAAAGCACCCTGACGCAATTTAATCCACCAGAAAGCTTGAAAAAGGCATGCTGAACTGCTTTGCATTTCGGGAAGAATGCAGTGAATTCGGAAAGATTTAGATGAGTCTAATCGTGATTACGAAGGTACGACAGCTCAGAAAACTTACTCATTTTGACCTGATGAGCATCAAACTCCCGAAATTTTTAGTGAGAAAATCAGACTCAACACGGAGGTCTAAAGGAAGTGTCTCGAGGTGTTAGTGATACTGTGGGACGAGGAGGCGTCGGCTGAAACAACCTATGGAACATGACTCATCATGCCACACAAACAGAAAACCAGTCATGGCTGTCAGTCAATTCCTGCGACCAAAGCAATCCTTATATTTTGCATTTAACTCCTCAGAAAATATTCCCCTTGATTATATGTGAGACGCAGCTGAACAAGAACAACAAATGTTTGGAACAGAAAGGAGGAAGTGAGGTGGAGGAATATAGTAGGATTTACCTTAGTTAAATCTGAGCATATCCAGAAATTTGGCAGATTATGAAGTCCTCTAGAAGCAAATGGCGATTTTATAGAATACAATTACCCTGTAGTATTTTAAAATATTTTGTGTCATTTTGGAAAATACATCTGTTAAAAACAAATGTCATGCTTTTTTATGCTTAAATTAGACATTCACTCATCATTCTTTGTATGAAGTATTAAAATATATATGAAAAGATAGAACTAATTCTTATAATATTAATTAATAAAATCATATTGATATTAATAGAATCGGAGCAAATGGGCACTGCATGAAACAAGAAAATTCTCATGAGTTTTCGATCACTGTACGCTAAAACTTAATCTTTATATACATTATATAATTTATATATATATATAAATCTTTATATACATTATATACTTTATATATATATATATCGGGTTTCAATCCTGGGTAAAAAGCAATCAGAGTCTAACCGTACTGATGAGCTGTGATATAGCGAAACAGATCTGTCTGCGGATGACTATAGTATTTACGCTCTCACACCCTGATTGAGCACTCTGGAAGAATGGGAGACTTTGAAAACAGTAGCTACACCGGCATATACGTATCGCTCATTCAATCATGAATTAGAGCAATCTGTCTATTGGCCGTGTATAATGATATACGCGCTAAAAAGTATGCTTCCTTCTACGAAACGCTCGTAGCCCAGAGGTAGAAACGCCGACTGACGCCAATTCGGTCGGGTTTCAATCGTGGGTAAAAAAGCAATCGGTGACTATAGTATATATATATATATATATATATATATACTCTTAAAAATTTTGGTTACTCTAAAAATCCATGAGTAATAATATTTCGCAGCCAAGCCGCCGCTGTTCAGACTCAAAATATACAACAGTTAATGTTTAAAATCATCCAGAAAAGAGTCACATACAGACACTCACGCGCTTATTTCGAGAATAGATATTTGTAAAAGAAATCTGCAAAAAATTCTTCCCGATCATTCAAAAACCGAAAGAGAAAAAGAAAATATAGAAAAGAATTTTAAAAGGAAAAAGAGAAAGAAAAAGAAAACAAACATTACAAGGTGAAAGGTTGTTCAATTAACGTATAATATCGACACGCAGCGTCTATGGTCTAGATACATAAAAAATATACGTTAATGAAAGCGAGAGTATTAACCATTTTTGTAATTTGTCTGTTTTCCTTTCAATGTAAATTTCTCTGTTAAATTTAATAAAAAAATTACCATTGTGTTCTTCCTGAGTTTGTCTCTGTTTGAATATACCATACAAAAACACGAAATATTTTACGTTACATATATATATATATATATATATATGTGTGTGTGTGTGTGTGTGTGTGTGTGTGTGAATTATATACTTAATTATGAATTGCATATATAATTATGAAAATATATATAATTATGAATTGTATATATAATTATAAATAATATATACATATCATTATGAATTATATATATATAATTTTAATATATATATATGTATACTGATACATTGGTATTGTATATATATATATATATATTAAAAATGAAACATATCTATTAAAAATAAAACTTATCTTTTCATCTAAGTATCATAGCTGTTACTTATCA
This sequence comes from Ascarosepion bandense, assembly GCA_037127315.1. Lineage (NCBI taxonomy): Eukaryota > Metazoa > Mollusca > Cephalopoda > Sepiida > Sepiidae > Ascarosepion > Ascarosepion bandense. The sequence goes on along the minus strand of JBBBDQ010000256.1, from coordinate 6,288,667 downwards.
CGTGTCTTAACTTGTACATCAAGTGCTATTTCATTGTGCGATATTATATATATATATATATAAACGTACACAAACGTAGACACATGTATATACATATGTAAAACTTTGAACTTTTTAACTAGGCACATATTTATATGATTATAATGTATATATAATTATGTGTGTGTGGGGGGAATAGATATATAGATACATATCAGCGATTACCCTTGCAAATTCTCTGCTTTCCCGTACACTCAAACAAATCTTCAGGGAAATATCTGAAATCGTGGAAGAAAAATTTTCCTAGTGACAAAGTTGTACTTACAAATCATTTCTTTCTACTTAAAGCCAGTCAAATCCCGGCCCACATGTGATCTTTATATGCGTTGGCCGCATTATATCATTCGTTCCGATATTATAGGCCAGAAATGAGGCTGTCCAAGACACGTAATCTGAACACCTCCTGTAAGTAACCTTGCATTCACGATTGCGAGCAATGGCTTAATTCACAATCGAATTCGACTGCCATAATTAGGTTTCGAATAACATATGTGAAGGGTCGTTGCCATGTTCTGCAAACCAATTAGTCTTCAGGGGAATAAGACAATTCATCGCGCATACACACTCCTACTACAGTTGGGCCAAATGGACTAATGTAATATATAAGCGTTGCGGGACAGATGCTTAGTTCAAACGTTTACCACCAACGAGGCATGCCTAGCAAAGTGGGATTCAATTACGCCGAGAGCTGCGCTGCGATGCCTCGCGTTCGATTGATTATTTATTAATTTCCATAGATTCCCCGGTTCGGATCGTGATGAAAGCCTGCAAAACGTTTTCGTGTCTTCGCAAACTGTTATACAGATATTGATATGCCTGGATATGCGTTGATGTGGCATTGATAGATGCTGCGTAATTCAGAAAATTCACGCACACACAGACACACAGACACACAAATATATATATATATATATATATATATATATATATGGGCAACCATAAGTACTCACACACACATATATATATATATATTTATATTGATGCTTAATTGTGTAATTAGAAGAAATCATAATACATCACATGACGTTTTTATGGTCATCTTAATCCCATACAAATCACGAGAGTCATTCAAGTTAGAGTGTTTTTGTTGAAACACTTATGACATATGAGGTGCGTGAATGAAAGCGTTAAAGATAACATGAATAAAAAGTCCTACATATGATATTGCCTTGACATGAAAAGACCACGATTATAGAGTTCAAAGCCACATTCACGCTGGATCTTATTCCGTGAAATAGTCATTCTCGAGAGAATCTTAAAAGATAGACACTCTAAAGATGGATTTAGAATGCGGTTTATACTAACGAGATTCGACGCCGAGCAGTAGAACTATCTGAACTGGTGTAAATAAAGGAAGGAAGCTATAAAAACATATTTTCCCATTTGTAGTGCAACAAAGGTACTGAATGACAAAAAAGAAAAGAGATAACAAACTTTTTACTCAGAGAATTTTTTATATTCCTAAAACGCACACAAAAACTATATTCACGTACATACACTCGTCCCAACCGGAAAGCAATATTCATTATATACCTACACAGCCAAATCATATTGTGGAGATAAATAAAATGATACATCTTACACAAAATATGCAGATACTCCTGTATCTGGAAAAGGCATGTTTAGTATTCCAGATTTAAGCGGACTGGATGTATCTATATCCAAGCTGAGGACATGTATCACTGACGGGAATTAGTGAGTTTGAGATTTTGCAAAATCGGAACTGACAGATGCTTTCGTCAATTCATAGGAAGATGTCACTTAGTGATCCACCAAGTGACCCATGTGATTTATTTCCACCAAATGAAGATAAGATTCGTTTGTAACATTACGAAATAAAAGACAGTTAAATATTTCACATTGGATAAAAAGTTAAAATAGTGATAATTTTGTCAGGATATTACAGAGTTAATTTTCCCCCTAAGGGACTGCATAAGGATTTCAATCTTCAGCAAGCCTAGAATGTCATGTTTGAGCAACTACATTAAGAAACAATTGAAATATTTCATGGTTAATCCAAACTGACTCGTATAAAAATGAAGTATAGCATAACCACTCTGGAACCACTTAAGGCAATAGAATGAGACACGTAACAGCATATGTGACAACAGATCTTATACATCATGAGTAGATTGAACTTACAACTCAGTTGTCCATCCTTGACACCATTATTAAAATTAGAAAACTGAATCTGCAACACTATATTAAAATCGACCTGAGATAGTGTGCGTGAAATTCGCTCTAAAAGCCTTGGCATAGACAATATTCCATTACGTCATTCTTTAAAAACTTTGTAAATTAGGAGGGAAAACTAGGATTCTCTAGCTATATGAAGACAACAACATCAGAAGAATGATACTTTTGATCACAACTTACACCGATGTCTATAAGCCATTACACCTCTAGAAGTGGGCTTGTTGAAAGACAAGTTTAGCAACTGATAATAGACCTTTAATCAACATTCTACATGGTAGCCCTGAAAAAATTTGAGCAGAAATTTTGATGTCAAGATGTTATTGAGTTATACGAAACGCGTTGCTTTGACCGGCTACGAGAAGCAATGGGATGTACGTTGAGGTGCAATGAATCGGAAAGCCGAGTTCGAATTCCCCGAATTCCACACAAGAAAGTATGAATCCCTCGCTTATCCCTCCAGTTTTGAGCTAAAAAGCATAACACTTTGGGTTCTATAGCTCTTTTAAACAACCAGTCTACCGCAGAAAATAATGGCAAACTACTGCAGGAAAATATTCTGCCCAGCCAGTTATGTCTCTTTCGAGATATGATCTAAGCGTGTAACATTTATGGTACTTAACTGACTGACTGACATTTTTTTAAATTTTTTTATGATCATATCGCCCCAAGCAAGGCATTTTACTGCCATTGTTTTGCAGGGGGTAACATTAGAGGAAAGTTATGTGAAAGAGTGACAGGTTACAGGGGTGTTAGGAAGTAAGAGAACGATAAGAATACTGATTAGAGTGGACGTAGAAAGGAGCATGAGAGAGAGAATGCTGGTTAGTGAGATAGGAGATGACTCTTGACTTTACATTTAAATTCTTGGAAACATAAAATGCGATCTATATTTAACTATAAACGCCAACACAATCATAATACATTTTCTCCTATTTTCAAGTAGAAACAAGACAAAATATCACCGGTAATTATTTGATGTTGCGCGTTAACAAATATTTACATTCTTTTCTGGAGAAAACGTGGCAAAGTTCAACTGAAAATGGTGTTGGATTATTAATGACTTCAAAAATAACTTTACTTTTTTGCTCTCCTTTCTACAAACTGTTTTGTTAAAAATTCTAGTAACTGTTATTTGTTTAAATTCAATTAATTGTACCAATTTTTGGTTTCACCTGGACTCACATGATTCTTTAAAATATTGATTTCAGAAGAAATACTTCATAGAGTCGTAAAAGTATAATTATTTCAGTTCCACTAAAATTGAACAAAATTTGGTGTTTCGAAAAATATTCCATCTATATAATCGATGGAACCAATAGTGCCATATAATTTAATAATTTTAAGTTTATGAAAATTCTCCAACGCTAGTAAAGAACAAGCTATAAAAACATTTTTTGCTTGAAACATTTGCAGTCATTTTATAATTGGCAAACTATCAAATAAATTTAATGTTCCATCTCAAGAGAAGTAATTTCAAGTTACGTTTCGTTTTTAACATAAAATTTATACACGTTTAGATAAGTTAGACGTCGGAAGAAATCGATGTTAAATTAACCCTTGGCACAACATAAATATCATTTCATCTTAGCTACGATGATATCAGATTTCACTCATAAAAGTGTATTTACTGAAACTCTTTATTATTATGTTTGTTGCGAACTGGAGTAGCACGAAACTAATTTCAACCTTCAAGCTAAGATAATTCTGACTAAAAGAATATTTTTTATGGAATACGGAGATGTTTAATAATTATCAAAATATCTTTACAATAGAAGAATTCACTCGTGTTACTTTTTCACAAGCAACGATTGACATTTCTCATATATTTATCACGTATTTTTATGTAAGTTTCTGTGTTTCATATGTTTAAACAATGAACTTATCAAGATGTGTAAGTATGTAAAAATATCATTTTAAATTAAGATCAACTTTCGAGATGATGTGAACCGTAAAGAATCTAAGTGGCAGATTTTATTGTAGATCACCCTGCAAATTAAAAACTAAGCAAAGACTCTGCAGAGAAAGGATTTCCCGTTTGAAACACGATCAGAAAAGAAAATCATTTTACTTTAAATGGAAAGTTTTGAAATGAAATTAAGTAAACTGAGATACTTTAAAAGAAAACGCGCTAAAAAATGTGTATCAAGATAACTACGCAAAAAATAACAAAATCCAGAACTAATGAAATTTCATGAGTTGAGTCAATTACCCACAACATCAACGAGAAATAGGATTCTTCATATCATAAAGAGAATTCAGCTTAACTCAAATAGGCAACAGTAAAAATGATCTTTATAATCGACTTTATTTCGTCAACTAGTATTTATCAAACAATTTAAGTTCTAATAAGGAAATAATGTCAGTAGACAAGTGTATTATTTGCAATATGTCCTTGTAGCTCTTCTATTTTTCAGTTCAAATGCAAATATCCGAAATTCTAATTAGGTAAACCTAATTTTATGTTAAAGAAGAAAAATTTAAAAAAAAATTAAAATTTATTCAAATCTGAACAATGCTTGGATAATATTACATCTTGTTAATTTTGCCGTTGGAGGTATAATGATATCACTTTCATATTCCCTAGAGGTGACTTGAATATAAGAATGCTGAAATACTTTATATCATTAATAAAAAAATAATAGGCTTTAAAGCATTTAGGTTAACTAATACAGATTTTTTTCTTAGTAGAAAATTATTTAGATGATTTATTTGAATGAAGAGCCATTTAATGATATTGAATATTTTAGTGATATGGGCGCAATAGATGGAAGTATAAAAGAAAGATTACGGCCATAACGAGAAAAGATCAGGATTGACCCAGGATTTGGAGAGATTAATTGAGTCTATTTAAGAAAGTACTCGTGCATGCGGGATACTGAAGAAACGTAAATAATACCGTTCTGTAGACATGGCATAGTGTGTTTCAGCTCTAACTGTGAAAATTAGTAGATCCTACGCTTCTTTGTCACTATTTCCGTGGGTAATGTTCTGACGAATTGCACCTGTTTGATATTTTTCAATTTATAGACATGATACTCCAAGTTTCGAAATGTATAATCTTCCTCGAGACAGCGTAAACGATTTCGAACACAAAGCTAGAAATTGAAGAGTATGTATCTCCAAACCAGACAAAGCAGCAATAGTAAATCATTTTGTCTGATTCATTTGTTTTAAAGTTAGAATATGGGAAGAGAAGTTGGGTATATCCTGGACGTTTACAAAGACACGACTATTTTTTCCAGGATCCTTGCTGATTAATCGTATATATCTGCTTTACTTGAAGTGCAGGGGAACTTGTGTCTCAATAAAAGTCTAAAGATGGGAACTTAAATTAAAATGAAACTGTTTAGGAGAAAATTTAGTCTTAACTTTGCAACTTTATTTAGCATATTTTGCATAAGATAATTATGTTTTGAATATCCAGTCAAGTAGGAAGTCATTTCGATTTCATTCAATTAATCTACAACATGAACTCATAGTCAGTCATGGATGCGATGATCTCAGGTAAACATTATTTCACTATCTTGAAATTGTCAAATTCAACCAAATTACGAATAAGCTAGAATTGTTTTTCTTACATTCTTTCGGTTATTGTATCATTTTTTAAATATATATGATTGCATTGCGGGAATGATATATTTCTGAAGAAGCCCTTTTTCGCAACTACGCACTTTTTTGTAGTCATAACACAGTATCTTCTCAGAAAGGTTCACTATTTTTAAATATTTATCTCCCTTGAATCGGAATCCATTTTTCTGAATGCAGATTATACTCAAACTGACAACCGAGACAGGCTAATTCTTCGTTACGGAAAAACGTTTGCAAATGCAAAAGTGTTATGTTTTGCTATTTGCTGCATTCGTTGTAATAAATAATTACTCTCATCATCCGTCGCCATCGGTTGGATGTGTACTTAATGACTTCAGATGCACCTGCGCAAAATAGAAAAAAATTAAACAAAATTACAAGAGATTACAGTTTATTTTTCTTGACAATTAAAATAGGAAATAATGAAAAACATGATTAATATAACCGAACAGAAGCATTCAGGTAATTGCATATTGTTACACTAATTCAAAATTAACATTTACGAAAAATTCGGATCGCTTAGAAATATTTGACAATTTAAAGATTTTCACAACTAAAAAAATAATGGATGGCTTGAAATTAACCAAATTAATTTAATTTAATATTTAGTTCAGAAAATCTGCATTTGCTGTTCAACTTCCCAAAATAATTACAAACGGTTAACTTTTGCAGAAACACAAGACTTAGCCATAAATACATGCTTTGTTTATTAGTTCCGGATTTCTTTTGATCAATCAATTTACAGTACAGTCAAAATGATATGCATCAATCAATCAAGAACTTCTGATTTACAAATATTTAAACAAATCATATTTATTCAAATGTTTTTTATGTAATGAATAGGTAATGAATATGTATACAGCTTGGTTCCCCCTCACTGGAATGTGATTGGCTGGTGTCAGCCATAAATATAGACTACGGCGAGGACGTTGAGAGATCCAGAGTTTTAATGGTATACCACTAAAGATCTACGATTATCGACTACGCCTATGTCTTAGGATACTGCATACGACTAGTACCGTCACTAAGTCTGCACAATAGATTGCCTAAACTGCTTAACTAACTCGAATGATATATATATATCCCTTTCCGGGACATATCCGTTTTTTTTCTAACTGCATGTATTTCAATCACATATTCGGATCCAGTAAGTTCTAATTTTGTTTCACATTATACATACGGGATACTGCTATGCTGTCATCATTTAAATTGACTCTCCACCAATAGCAATTAAGAATGTTCGATCAGTTATGACAATACAGAATTTGCTTAAAGGCTTCAAGATCATAAAACAGCTACAAATACGCTCATACAAAAAATCTTCTGATAAAAATATATACGGACTCGGCTCCATGGACTGTACGATGAGACAAATGAAAGTCTAAAATTTTGGATTTCATTCAACAAAGAGGAACCAGCTAAAAATTCAGAAGCCAAAAAAAAACTCATAAAATTAGTTATTTTAAGACACCGGTGAGAGTCTGCATATATACCCAAAACGGAATGCTACCCCATATGGAAACCAATCAATTTTATGAATGATTCCTTTGAGTAAAACAGAATATGTCGCAAGATTTCCCAAAAACTTCTATACCTGGATTAATATAGACCGACGCTTGATGTCCCTGGCATTCGTTGGATACCGACACACAGTCAATTGAGCCACCGTAAGAAAATGAAATGGTTATGTAAGGTAATAATCTGTAAGTATTTGGTTGATTTCTGAGAGGCGATAAAACTAACGCATGCCCATATTGAATTTCTAAATGCCAGCATTGAGCAATAACTTAACTATAAATGAGCTGGATCGAAAAGAGAGTTTGTTTTCATGCAGGACAACAGTCCACTTGACACTGAGGCAATTAATTTTTTCATTTTTTGTGATTTTTCAAAATTAGTTTTAGAATTACTTAGTTTAATGCTATTACAACAAATACAGAAAAGAGAGAAAAGTAAAGAGAAGATATATTGTGAATTCACCTCCAAAACAGAAAATATATTAAGAAGTAGAAAACAGGGAAAATACGGAATTTGATTTATGAATCGTCTCCATATCATACTCTTAATTCCATACATACGCGCTCTCCGTTTTTTATTTGATCCACTGTATAGCATTGTAGGTTCAGTTGGGCACTATCTGTGAGAAAAATAGCACCATGACGCAATTCAGTCAAACAGTTAAGTACCATAGGTGATAAATACTTTGGGAGATCATGTCTCGAAAGTGACATAAATGACTAGGCAGAAGATTATCCCGCAGTAGTTTGCCATTGCTTTCTGTGGCAGACTGGTTACCGACCAAGGCTATAGAACCCAATCTGTCCTAGTTGTTTACCCCATGACTAGAGGGAAGAGACGGATTAATACATTTGCCAAGGCTATTTGTGCGCAAGTTAATGCAACGAATTCAACTGGAATTCGAACACAGCACGCCGATTTTTAGCTCCATGTAAATATCTACTGCAACACAACGCACATCCAACGGCATGCTGTACTGCTTAGTATTCGCACCGGAAGATCCAACGTGAACATTTCAGAATGTTTGGGTGTTAACCTGAGGAGAGTGCAGAAGATTTTGAAAGGGTTTGATAATATATCTAGTCAACATTAGGTGCCTGATGTATTCACTAGTGATCGGAACGTCATGCCATCATTCATCATCCAAAAGTACCTCAGATGCTACTCTGAGTCAAAAGCGCAATAGCGGTTTGGCAAAAGAATTCTGCAGCATGCTACAATCCAAGACATGGCTATCAGGCAATTTCTGCGATCAGATGACATTTAGCCACCTACCTTCCCAGACTGCCACTTTTTTGATTATTACATGTGGGACGCGATAAGAAAGATACTAACAAAAAAATTTGTAGCACTAAAGATGAATGTAAAGCAAGAATTATTGCAGAATTATCTAATTTAAGCAATAAAACCGTTCAGAAGTGGTGCAGAACTTTTCGAAATCGTCTGCAGATTGTAGTTGTAGCAAATGGTGATCAATTTTATTTAATAAATTTATTCTCTAATATTTCAAGATATATTTTTGTGCAGTTATGTTTATTGTTTATAGTCAAATAAGCTGCTCGTATTATTTTCATTTTTGAGTAATTTAGACGACAATTTTTCCACTCCACCTTGTATGAGAAAAATCTGACGGGTTCTTGCTCCTATTTCAAATCTAAATAGCATTCCCGTGGTAAATAAAACAAAATTGCTGCTTCATCGCAAAGAAGTCAAGATAGAATTAAAATATAAATATATTGACATATTATGAACATAAAGTATCACCGAAAAATAAACATATATTTACAGTATAATAATATAGCGCGTTCTTGTTCAAATGATTTCAAATTTTTAAAATTATGCAAAACTACTTAGATTACATGTGTCGAATGAGAATCTGCCAGCAATGCTGAGAAAAATGAACGGGCTATTACGTTAACATCTCTTGAGAACATATGCTTTGTTTTTATAGATGTATGTGAAAATATAGATTTAATTCCCTCACTTCTTACAAACCTAATGGAAATTAATTATAGTATCGCCGGAGAATGATACGCCATTGCATGCTACAGCGTGTTTGACATGAGATTGACAACCGACATTATGCGTATCGTGTCACAGGTGATGCACATATTGACAGTTTGTGATTCTTTGTGAAATCACTTATAAAATCTACATCGATTTGTATATCTTGTTCGAATTTAATAAATATTTTTTATTGTTCAACATGAAGATTATTTAATTTCATTTCGTTGGGATATGCAGTTATTTAGATATTCAAACTTTAAATCAGTTCAAGTTTGGTGGGGCACCCGGTATATTTATTTCTAATTCGCCGTTTCACAATTTTGTGTCGTGGTGCACGGCTATATAATTTCCTCTGTTAAGGACTTAGCATAGACGTGAAGTCGTAGGGAGATGATTAATGTTTATTGAATTGGCCTTGTGTTAAACATAACAAATTCGTAAAACTTACAGGTTTTATCCAGAATTCTCATCAGAAAGTTATCAGATGGTGTGGATTTGTGGAAGAATAAAAGTATACCTTTTGCATGTTTAAATAGAAATTTATTAATGGAAAAGAATAACATGAATCGGTAGAATTTAATGTTCAATGATAAACAATCTTAAGAATTTACGGGTATCAAAAGTTCGTATTAGACCTTGCAGGAGTGAGTTTATGTGTACGTAGGAAGGAACGTATGTATGTATATATGAGCGTTTATTGTTGTGTAGAATTGTTTTTAAATTTATCTGTCATGGCGATTGGTAAGAAGAGGAATGTAAGAGGTGAGACAGAAAGATAGAGACAATAATAGCGATCTCTTGACGTTTGTCAAGGGACGTGTTAATTACGCTTGTCTCCTTTCCCTCTGGCGACAGCTTATTTTGCTCCGTCTTTCATTTCGTTTGTAGAGACCAAAACGTAATTTGGGAATTCAATCACGGATGTGATTCTGGCCTTTCTATTTTGGTTTTAGATGTTTACTTGTTTCATATTGGCCGAAAACATTTCCCATCGAGGTGTGAAATTTCGCAAGTTTTGTATGTGTTAAACAAAGTTTGTGAATTCAAGTAAATTCATTTATTTTTAGCAAAATCAATGAGACAATGCTTAGCATTTGAATTTTAAATCTTGAACTTTTTTGTTCTCTACAGACGAAAAAACCTGTGAGATTTTTCTAACATAATTATGTCTCTATATTTCATTTATTAATATTTTATTTTATTTTTTCGAAGAGATCTTTACGTTTATTTGAGAAAAATATCCTCCCTGTTCAATTTTAATTTTATCCTTTCATCCCAAGCAAGGCATTCCACTGTCACTATTGCGCAGGGTGTTACATAGGAGAAAGTGATGAGAAAGAGTGGTTAGATATAGGAAATGTCAGAAGAAAGGTGATAGACGGGTATGAGATTTGGGTAGATGGGAAGAGTGTTTAAGAGAATGGATGCGAGTTAGTGTGTTACGAGGTGTCTATTGACCTTACATTTAAAATCCTGGAGATTCTAGCTGTCGAGGAAGCAAGTATGCGGAAGGGAATCCCACAGGCGTGAAGTGCAAAAAAAGAAGCTGTTGGAGTAGAAATTGCGTTTACATTTTATCGATTTAACTATAAAAGGGTGGGACCTCGTAGCTAATTTAGTAAATCGTGCAAATTCGTACCTGGTGGGCACCAGTGATCTAAGTTCATCGGAACAGAAGCCGTGAAAGTATTTATAGAAGAGGCACAGAGAAGTCACATCACGCCGGTGAGAGAGTGACTGCAGCCAGTCTGCCAAGTCGATATCGATCACATCACGGATTCTACGTTGTATTTTGTCAAGAACCCCGAGGAGAATAGGAGGGGCACCCGAACAGATGTGGCAGCAGTATTCAATACAATTATTCCGGTGAGCAATGGCGGCCGAGCAAGCGGGAGAGAACCAGGGAGACGAATGGGATGTAACATTGAAATTTCCTGGATTTCCAGCATTTTTTAATTGATATGTTTTGATAGATTTTAATTTAATTATGTAACATCCCGCCTAATAAGAAATATATATAATTTATATAAACACTATAACCATATATAATTACTGGTTATCACTATTAGGAAGTGTTCACCTTCCTTCATATATATTCTCAAATAATTGATCCCTAAAAAATCTAAATAGACAGAAGCAACGAAATTATAGACTCGATTCACTTGGACTGTTGCCTTCATCTTTATATTCAAGATTTTTCTGCCTTTGTAAGCTCTGTTGATCTTCGGTCAATATGCGTTGGAACTTCGGATTTTGAATTTATACTATTATATTGGGGGTTCGTTCTTTTGAAGGGTAGTTGCATATTGTTGCAGATTAATGGAATTTGGTCTCGTTGTAGACAGCCCACTATAAGTTATAAAAAGATTATAATTCAAGCAAAGCAAATTGAGTTGAGAAATAGCATTTTATATATACACATATCAATTTAGGTTTTTACAATTAAAGTAATCCATTAAATATGGGTCCAATGTTGATGGCAATAAAATGCTGAAAAGAGAATTAATGCTTAGGAATGTTGGAGCGTTGTAATAAGGAATGTCTTTGGTGTATCCGCTCCTCTGCTCTGGAAGTAGGTTTGAAACAGCGAGGAAGGAAAAGATAGGTAAGGGAGGCGAGCATAGTAAGCCACTTGACTTGGTTAAGCGAGATACTAATAAATAAAATTCGCGTAGGCTCGCGAAATGGAATTTAATATTTAATTAATTTTTACTTTTCAGCCGGAACATCTGCGTTGATCCGGATGCACACCAACTTTTTGGTCGTGAGAGTGCAAACATCCGGTCCATCGCTTTTGCTCGGTCGGTATCACCACACTATTATCCCTTATCAAACTTACAAATCTTTGGGTTAAGGTTCTGGGGTTGACGATAAACTACAACCGGTAGCAAAGCCTTAGATTTGCAGACTTTAAGGAGCATGAAATCTTCTATTAATTGCTGTTGTCCCCATGTCCACTCTTACTTAGGGTAGTTGCACCTGTTAGGGTCCCTGCTATTGGCAAATAGTTAGCCCTTATTCTGGGAACAAAACACTATGAAAATATGAAAATGAACTTTCAGAGTGAAAATGCCAGCAATACCTTTTTGAAGAAAAATATTATAAGCAATAAAATATTTAAGGAAATAATATTACCAGTAATATGTTTTTGATGGAAAAAAATATTAACTTAAATAATTTTTTTAAGAAAATTATTACCAGCAAGATGTTTTAAGAATAAGAATATTACTAGCAATATATCTGACTTTAAAAAAATAAGTCGATAAAACCTGACGTAAAAATGAGCTTTCCAAACAATATGCACACATCCGAATCTATTACAAAAATCATATTGATATGTCGTAAATCAAACGAAATCAATTCTGGATCAATCACTGGATGACTTCAACCAAAGCTTTTATATACTGGGCCTGTCCGAATTATGTAAATCGTGCAAATAGTTACAATAACTCATATCATATATATAGACAGATAGAGAATTAAATATATATGAAACTTACTATCTACGGAAAGAACACAACAGGACTGTTTATTAAATGGAAAAAGTTGTCAGTTCGTTTAACCCCACTAAAAAGACAAACACTATCAGCGTGTGACGATGTTGAAGTGTCAGTGAGTGATCTGTGTTGTAATTTCACCAAATTTTTTAGGAAAAAAAAGAATATGACAAAAACAGAAGAAATTAATATTGTTAATAATAATGATGATAAAAAGTTGCTTGTCATTTTCCTGACCATAACCCTTTATGCATATCACTTAAGTATTAACTGCCTATTTTTCTCTGTGATTGAAAGCAATATTAACGAATCATAAGCGGCTGTCAAGCAATGTTGTCATTTTTTATTTTATTTTGAAATATAAGGACGTCATGGCTATTTAGAAGTGATATGCAAGAAGTTAAGAACATATTTACTAGGTGACTGTCAGCGTAGTTTTAATCGAACTGAAGATATTTCTAACTGAGCTGCAACTGTAATTATTTGTTTTTTATCCGAACCTGATACTCTGCTGCGTACATTTGGCTGTGATGTATGTACCTAATATAATATTATATGTCAGCAAATCATGATGGATATATTGATCTTCGTATATTTGAGTTCGACCATCAATTTGTTAGTATGCAGGAACCTCAAACAGAATAATAAAATAATAAGACAGAAAATTATAATAGAGCAATCTAAAATAAATGCTGAAGTCCACAGCCAACTGGCAAGCAGTCTTCGTCTTTTTGCATAACCATAATAACAGTATGTAACTGTTTTGATTTGCAAACCTATTTCGGTCTATTTTTCTCTATTCACTTATCTGGGGAGGCAATTTCCGCCCTGGGGCTTTTTTCTTAACGGTTCATACGGGAGAAACTTTTCTTTGTCAGTCGCTGTTGTCTGTTCTTATTCTTCGTTTTCCATCACTTATCACTGGCCTGAAGCACTATTTATATTTGGAAATTGGGCGTAATGCTGTACAAAGGAAATGATATATTTATTATTCAAAATAAACAATTGTGGCACAAGGCCTGAGTGGATGTGAAATAAGGCATTTAGATATTATCTATTCTATACCTAGCTAACTAGAATCACGACCCTTTCATGAGTTAAAATTTTCACATTCACCACAACAACTGATACACAATCATTCAAAACCGACATGTATCACAATACAAACCGGGGAACCTACAAAACCCCATGGTATAAAATCCTAACATTTTTATGAAAAAATATTAAAAAATTGCATAAGGAAAAAGAAAGGGAACGAAACCGATAAACAGAATATCAAATCGAGAATAAACTAAAATAAAATATTTTAGTAGGACCATCAATCCAACAAATTTAAGGTAAGTCCCTGTAATCTGCATTTATGCAGAATGAAGCGTCTCTGTTGAACGGAAATCATAAAACTACTGCAATGTTTAACCGTTCGTCGGAATCACCACCAATAACAACATAAACTCAGGAGAAAGATATCCGGGGAATATTTTAAGCTAATTACTTATTGTTTTTTTATTTTGTATATTTATTATGTAAACATGACATATTGGGCTTCTTTTTTAAAAATATAATCCCCGAAAGTACGAGAGTGAACAAAATTATTTGATTGTTTCGCTTACAAACAACACATTTTTTCTGTAGACGCTCAATGATTCATTTTCGTCTGAACTTGTAATGAATCTCCAGCATTTTTATTGCATTGTTTACAATAAAAAATATAGAAAGCAAACGGAAAAATAAGTTAACTTTTTCTCAAAAATAGCAAATGTGCAATTTGTAATAAGAAAAGTGGTAAATATTAACAGAATATCACTTTTCTATCATCTTTGCTTTAGATATGTATATGAGTGAATAATAGAATAGATATAGACAATTTCCCAATTACATTAGTCTTATTTTAGCTTGTTAAATCTATGATACTCCTTCGTTTGTATGGCCAAATCTGTTTTCACATATGAAAAATAAATTACCATTTCAATTGATTAAATGAAATTATCCTTAAAAGTGAGCTGTAGATCAAAGAAATGAAAGACGAATTATTAGTATGTTGCTCTCGTATTCACTAATGGGATTCTCACATACTGGTATCAAGTGATGCTTCGTATAGTTAATTATTTGTAGGTACGGTATTTTTGGGCAGTATGAAATTTCTGACAATAAATTGCATTTACGCTTAATAACACAGGTATTTTGAAATTTGAATAAACATTGCTTATTTGGACTGCCAAGCACTTGCAATGCGTTTGAATTTGGGATTTTTATTTCATCTACGGGGATCAAATGTCAACTCATGCCCAAGATTCAGGTTTGTACTGGAAGACAGCTGTCAATGACGCCGAATTGCCATTAGCCAATAGTGAGAAAGTTTTGAGAAGTAATTTTAATTTTGATTGGAAAGAGTCTGACTTCACCCGATGAAGCGAACAGATGTCCTAAAATCAAGTCATACTGACGGGAGATGGGTGCTGACAACTCTGACCAAAGAACTTTCTTTAGCTTCATGCCATGTTTGAAGGAATGTCACTGATTTGTTTAAGAAGATGTCATTCTATTTTTATACAAAGACATCTTCTTAGGAGAATAAAATACATTTCATATTTTATTTATATTTGCGCCCGGTTCATTGTTTTTCGATATTGCCGTTTTTGCAGATTGTATTTGTTGTTGTAGACGGGGACAAGTAATTGAAGCAGAATAACTGTGAAATATTTATGTGAAAATGAATTTTGTGAAAAGTCGGGTTGAGTGTTCCCTGACGTAATGAAATTGAATTATTTGTGTAAAGAACTCGGGTTGACTGGTTCCCGATATGATAATCTATGAGGTGAGGTTCAAATTTCGAATCACACAAGAAGTTTAAGAATAATTACTGTAGAGGTCGTTGTGAAAACCGACGAATTTATACAGTTTAATTTTCGTCGCCATTCTTCGATCCTCGTTATAGCAGCACTATTCCAATTGCCATTACTGATCCAGACAACGTTGGTTCCAAATAAACAGTAGTGTTTTTGAAAGAAAAATATGTATTTAGAATGGCTATATATGTCTTGCGATAACATCGTGGTATTTAATTAAGAAAAGGAGGAGATCATATTGCGTGCCTGGTCCTATTCATAATTCAATTTCAACTTAATTTTTAATTTTATAAGTTGTTAGTTCGCCCGACAATGACGACCTACCAATCTATACAATTTTGAAATACATCTATTCAAATAGAAAAAGACAGAGGAAATACATCTGTTCAGTTTTGAAAAGACAGAGGAAATACACAAATTGATCTCTGTGAGAAAAAAAAATTATGAAGTGTTTAACGTCTTCATAAATAAATGGCTATTCTGTTTTGAACCATTAGAGAAAGGAAAATATATTTCATTAAACTGGAAAATGGTGTCATGTTCTCAGATAAGTACGCCAGTTCGAGACATTTTAATGTGAATTTTGTGTATGGCGCTAAATATTTAAGACATATCAAAACTGTCATCTGTATGCAAATGCTTTTTTTAGCTTAAGGGATAAAAATTATTTGATTGAACGAACTTAGAAGATCTTTAAACGTTTGGAAGTGGTGCTAGATAATCTCAAACGAAGAATCGTTCTAAATCACAAATATCACGTTACAAGTAGACATTCAACAGCAGCAACAGCGAAAAATGATATCACATGAAACAAAAAAAGAACAAACTAATGATATAATCAAGGTGTTGTTTCAAGTCAGATTTAACTAAAATATTGGATGAGAAACCCATAATTATTAGAAAAGGCAATAGCAGCCCATCGATTATTTTTCTGAAAAATTGTTTTAAGAGAAAGATTTTATAAATCTTATCTGTCTTACTGTAGTAGATCTATTGAATATGAATACGGAAAGTTCCTTTATAAGGAAACATTTAATATAATCATTACAATATATATATATATATATATATATATATATATATATATGAAATTTCTTCTTTATGTTCTTTCAGGACGTAGGCGAACATGGACTTCACTTCTCTCCGACTCTTGTCGATCACGTGCTCTGTCCATGTTATCCTCAGAATCATTCTGCTGCCTGAAGCCTCTCTTTTCTCCTTGATGAGATCGTTCAGCATTCATTTCCATTAAGAAGGACCAGCAGTATTTCTTTGTTTCCAATCAGATTTTCATGACTTTCTTTAATCTAGTTAGCTTCCGACGTTCGTATTTGGCAATGCCAATGCGTCTTTGGATCCCGCTGTCGCACTTTCCATCCTCTGTCAAAACAGGTCCCTAGTATTTCAATTTTTGTACTTGTTCTATTATAGTTTCTCCGAATTGTAGATGGCATATTGAGCTCCTCTTTTTGCTGATGACCATAATTTCACTTTCTTTAAGTTTATGCTCACTCCTTTCTTCTTACTTTCTTTCGCTACTTTCCGTAGAAGGTCAGGCATTTTCTTTACATCTCTGCTACCAGCACCGTGTCGTCTGCGTATCTGATATGGTTGAGATTGTGGTCACCAATGACGAAACCTGGCAAGGCATTTTTTTTTCATAATTGCTTTGCTGTACAGTTGAAAAGATCCGGTGAGGAAACACATCTTTGTCTTATGCCTTTTTCTTTTTGTATACCTGCTGAAATTCACTTCCTATTCGTACACAAGTAGTTTGCTTCCAATATATATTCTTGATTATTTTAAAGTTTTTCTCGCATATGTCGAGTTTGTCGATCATTTCTATCAAGTGCATGTGTGCATGTTTGTGTGAGAGTGTATGTGAGTGTTTGTGTGTGTGTGTATGTGAGTGTGTGTGTGTGTGAGTGTGAATGTGTTTATAAATGTGTGTGGGTGTGTCTGTCTTTGTGTGTGTGCATAGAATTGCACTGTTTAAATTCTTCTTCTTTAGGTTCTGAACATTTTCCTACCCATTCTATCTCTTAATAAATTTTGTCTTTCTATTATTTATCATTTATATTTTTGTATATCTGCTGAAATCATTTTCTATCCGGATGCAGGCGGTTTGCTTCCAATATAGTTTCTTCATTGTTCTAATATTCTTTCTAAATATTTCAAGATAGCTGAGCAGTTTTTATAACAAATTTATGAATGTGAAATAGGCACTCGTATAAGAATACTTTTCATACTTGTCAATTATTAAATTTCCAAATATTTGGGTCAATGTTCTGGAGTTGACGATAAACTACACCCAGATGTTACCAGAGTTTAAAAGAAATTAGTTATACAAATAATCTAAAATATCAGACGTAATCAACACATTTAGAAGGATGATATATCTCAATTCTCTATATCACTAGAGGCTTAAATATAGGGCCTACACAAATCGGTATAACTATTTCTCTGATGATCTTTGTTACATGCATTGTTCATCCCGATGTAGAGATGTATAACTCAGCGTTATATACATATATATATATATATATATATATATATATATATATATATATATATATATGTGTGAGGGCTCGGTGGAGAAAGGCGGACTTTAGTTTGTTATATACAATGTAAACACACTCCAATAACCGAGAGTGTTCAAATTCAATAATGAGTGAACGTTGCGCAGATTCGTGAGTAGATACTGCTTTTCAAAGTCAACCATTCCTCCATATTGATTAATGGGGGTGTGAGAATGTTATATATATATATCAGTTACAAAGTATGTATTTTATTACAAAACAAGTTCGACAGATATAGAAAGTGAAACATAAAGCTCAGGAAATAGCTAAGACTGGAATTGATGTTTCACAGAATTTTGCACAGGAATTGACTAGGCGGTTACAATTAAAAAAAAATTCTGCTAAAATACTATTAGAAGAGAGATTGGTGTCCACAAAAGACAACATGAAGGAGTGTGGCATTTGATCAGAACAGACATAACAAGAATTTATTACCTATGCAGATGTTACTTCAGTTTGGAGAAAAAAGACTGTCTAATAACCAAGAATACATCGTTCGCATAGTGAAACAGGGCTGTGACAGTATCAGAATCGAGGTGATGCAGTTGAACAGGGATTCTTGGGAGGATAGAAGAATAATGAAAAAAATATCAACATGAGAAAATGTGGAAAGAATGCCTGAAGCAATCAACAGCAATATTTAGCCATTTCTCTCTTCTAAAAGGACAACGATCCGAAAGTTTACGACTCATCTTGTAAGCAAATAACTTTAAAAATCAATAGTGGATGTTATTATATTGACTGAAAAGCAATGACATAAATGCTCTAAAAATATCTAATGAACATGTCTCATGCCGGAAGACCATTACATTTGGATTACTTTGAATGACTTGCTAAATATAAATTCCACGTGAATCTGCAGAAGTCTTGCTTAAAGCATGTTAATATATATATATATATATATATATATATATATATATATATATATAGTCATCCGCAGACAGATTTGTTTCCCTGTATCGCAGTTAGACTCCGATTGCTTTTAACCCAGGATTGAAACCCGGCAGAAGTGGCGTCAGTCGGCGATTCTACCTCTGAGCTATGGGCGCAGGGTAGAAGAAGGAATACTTTTTGGCGCGTATATTATCATTATTCACGCCCAATAGCTGACAGTGTTCTAATTCATTGCTGAATGAACGATGCGTATTTGCTAGAATAGCTACAGTTTTTCAAAGTCCACGATTCCGTCAGAGTGTTCAATCAGGGTGTGAAAGCGTAAATAGAATAAATAGAATTTTTTGAACAATATTTCTGTTATTTCTCATTCATATTGCAAGTATATATTAGAATCAGAAATATTGTTAGAAAAAATTCTATGTAAATGTTACTTGCATGATGTATGAGACTCCTCTATCTAACAGTTTCTTTTTTCCATTTCTTATCAGTGGAACCTTCTTCAGATTTCTTTCTTCCACGATGACTACGATTCCTAAATATTTCAATATATCAACCACTATCTTCTTATTGAAATCTGTTTCTTTTCGTTTTTCCTCAGTCTTTTCCCCATTTTACATTCTTCTAATTCCCTGTTACCTTCACTCACTGTACCCACCTGCGTTTCAGTGGCATTACCGGCTCGATTGGGTTTACAACCCACTTTAACCAGTCCGCACACATTGTGTTTGAGTTGATCTCGTGTCAGCCATATAACATTGCCCGTTATCACATGGCTACCTGACAAACGAGGCGTTGAGTATAGTATCAAAACCAGAGGTACACGATCATCGATACGGTGTATAATCAAAAGACCACTGCAATACCATGGACACCTGAAATAGCACGACTTATAATCAGGGGGGTTGTTTCTTTATATATATATATATATCGATTATATGCACCGAAATAATAAGCAAGTCAAAGATGGTGACGCTAAACTGTTGGCTGGTATTTTAAAAATACTTCAGTAACAATGTTCTTTGAGTTGGTGTTTACTCAATTCTCTTTTTGCAGCACTCCCATTTCAGTCCGACCGTATTATTCAGACAGCTATTTAAATCACTAGACCCAAATTATCTCTTCTATCAGCAGGCTCCGAACTAACTAATTTCGTCATGCACCCTGGTTTTGTTAAACAAACAAAAAACTGGTATGGTAAAGGATTGTCACGAGAATGGGGGGGTTTATTCTTCTCTCACTGTATAACTTATACCAGCTCGAAATGTAAAATATAACAGTTATCCATTTTGAATGAGTCTATGGGCTCTTCACTAATGAAGGTGACTAAACTCACTCTCTGTTGTCCCTAGCCTGTTCGTTTCCAAAATCCGACAGCTCGAGATAGGAAATTCTCAAAGTCCAATTTTGACCTAAAAAAGGTCGAAAAAAAGGTTGACAATACTTTGACTAAAATCGTTTCAGTTGGATTCAATCAATTCTGTTACTCTTCCCGACAGAATTAATTGTATTTTTCAATTTTATCACTTCGGTTACTTTTCCCGACAAATGTATGTATTCTCCCATTTTAGCTAAATATATTCTTATCATTAAAACTAGCAGGATAATTCGGCGTTGCTCGGATGTAATGAAAGCTTTAAAACTAATCCATGGTCCTAGAGCTCAGACTCAGCCTAAAGAATATTTCTGTGAAGTTTGGTGAGAATCGGATAAAAATTGTGAATTTTTATAAAGGACATACAGACAGACAAAGAGACACACTCACAAACACCTTGACTTTTATATATATATATTATCGATTTTCTGCACTATTGTTAGAACTGCAATCTTGAAACTTCAGAATATCGTTTCTTATGTTTTTGTCTATGAGTGTATCAAATTTGATTACAATCGAACCACTCCTACTATAACCCGATTTTTTCGATAATCGATTTTCGATATTTATCGGGGGTACCTCGACACAAAACCTAGCTAAGAACACTAGCAGACGCTTATAGTACAATTGTGTAAATG
Source organism: Ascarosepion bandense (assembly GCA_037127315.1). Taxonomy (NCBI): domain Eukaryota; kingdom Metazoa; phylum Mollusca; class Cephalopoda; order Sepiida; family Sepiidae; genus Ascarosepion; species Ascarosepion bandense. Next base: position 6,267,490 of record JBBBDQ010000256.1, on the reverse strand, counting down.
TTCAAGAAAATCGGTTCAGTAGTTTCGGAGTCTATAGGTAATGGACACGCACATTAATAAAAAAATTAATACCAGCCATCTGGAAATAGGGTTACAGGTTGAAACAACTAAAAAAATTAAGAAATAATTAAATATTCAGGGAGTTTAAAAATGTTATCCTTAATCGTATACACAGATACACCCAAAAGCGCGCACACACACACAAATAACACACAAACAGAGACACAAGCGATGGATCGAGTATGTGTGCGCATTTACTTTAATGCTTAATAGATTTCCTCTTCCATCTAATTAAGAAAAAGTCTGATGTCTTCATATAGACGAGACACCCACTGATGTCTTCATCTCACAAATATATCCAGGTGCGCTTGAATACATCACCAACTAGGTAAGAAAATATTTATAGTAAGATTGCCGTGAAGAAAATATTTGAAGAAATATACATGAACATTTGAAAATCTCTCTGTAAACATAACACCAAAAACATTCATTGTAAAAGTTATGAAATACTGAAACATCACAAAGAGCATGCTTGTACAGTTTAGATATAAATATATGAATCTACATATGCATGGTTATTAATAATAATAACAATAATAATAATAATAATAATAATAATAATAATAATAATAATATGGTATACTGCAACTCAAAAGCAATTAAGTTTCAGTGGTCATACACCAACATCCTCTTCTTTTATAGGACTTGTCCTTTCAGGACCTAGGCGATCATTTCCTGCCACGTCTCCATATCCCTGGTGGCCCTTAACACGCTTTCTCCTACAATATCTCACAGCCCCCGTTCTATGATCTACCTGCTGAGGCCCTTCACATATGTTATCCGCTGCTTTCCTTTATCTCTTTTTCCCTCTATCTGGCATGTTAGCATCATGTTCCCAACTCCCTCCTTCCTCATTGCATGTCCAAGAAATTTCGGTTGTCTCTTCCTGATGCTCAATTTTAATTTCCTTTTCGTTTCCATTCTTTCCAACACCTCGACATTGCTCACATGCTCGGTCCATGATATACGTAGCACCCTTCTGTAGAATCACATTTAAGCTGCTTCGTCTAACACTCACTGCTATATTGAAGAACTGACATCACATAGCAATCCAGTACTCTCTTCTTTGTTTCTAGTGAAAATTTCCTGTGTCTTAATACTTTAATCAGCTTCTGGAACGCGTCCTTCGCCATGCCAATTTGCCATTGGATCTCTGTGTCGTACTTTCTGTCTTCGGTTAGAACATTTCCTAGATATTTAAATTTACCTGCTTGATTTTAAAATCCCCCACCTGTATTTGGCATTTGGGGCTGTTAATTTTGCTGATGAGCCTGTGAGAATTCTGTATTAAACACCGAAATTTCATAATATTTGAGTTGCAGTATGATATTATAATACCAAAAATATTTTTTTATCTATGCTCTACTTCTGTATTAAGCATATTTTAAAAGTAAATATCAAACTGTGGATTATATAACCATTAATTTATGCTAGTCATATTATTGCATATACATATGCATAATTGATTTTATGTGCATGCGTGTGTGTGTTTCGTTTATTAATGATATAAATAGTTCCAGACTATAAATATGCAAAACTAACTGATATTTTTAAAAATTCCTTCCTCGTTTCTGAAGTCCTTGGTTAATTGAAAGAGCATACATAGATCATTCTAATGAAACAAGCGCGCACGAATACACATACATACAGATACTACCCAACACACACACACACACACACACACACACACACACACATATATATATATATATATATATATATATATATATATATATATATACATACATACACACACAACCGGAAATGAATGTTAGGATACTTCAGTGTTTTAAAAAAATATGTATGTCATACTATTTTATGGAAGTGACCACGTCCCAGTCATCTGCAAACTAAAAGTGAAACTCTGAAGACTGAAGAAGCCCAGCACATCACCAAGGCTGCAATACGACACGCTTGTGAATGATCTCACTCTGCAGAAGGAATACAATAACAGCGTGAGAAGGAAATATGAAGAACAAATTGGAAAAGGGCATTCAAAATGAGAATCACTAAAGGAAGCGATGGTGACCTCAGCGAACAACATTGCCCAAAAGGAAATCAGACGCAGAAGAAAAAACGAGTGGATGACCGAAGAGATTGTCCACATGATGCAAAGGAGACAAAAAATAATGCCAAGACATGGAGGAGAGTACAAGAAACTACACAGGGAGATAAGGAACAAATGCAGACAAACTAAAGAGGAATGGCTCAACAACAAATGCGCAGAACTAGAGAGACTGAGCAGGACCAATAAAGCAGAGATAGATAAAGCGATAAGAGAACTGACAGGAAACAAAACCTATTCTCCAACAGGATGCATAAAATCCAAGGATGGAAGAATAATACTGGAGAAAGAGGAAATACTCTAACGATGGGAAGAGTATATAAAGGATCTTTTTGCGACAGGAGAAAACAACAGAGAATACACAAGGAGGTGGATGGACCGGAAATACTAAAATCAGAAGTGGAAGCTGCAATGGCTAAACTGAACAGAAACAAAGCAGCTGGTCCAGACGACATAGTGATAGAGCTGCTGATAGCCTTGGATTAATATGGCATAGAAAAAATTACGACATAATAAACGAAATTTATAGCAGTGGAATAATACCAGGCGACCTAAGCAAATCGATATTTATAGCACTGCCGGAGAAACCAGGTGCAAAAGTGTGTGAACTACACAGAACTATCAGCTTAATGAGTCACATTATAAAACTGATTGTCAGAATCCTGATGAATAGAGCGAGAAGAAGTATCAGGCCAGAAATAGGGCAGGAATAGTGCAGGTTCGTTAAAACACTGGAACAAGGAACGCGATATTCATGATTAGGATGCTCTTCGATAGGGCAATACAAATTAAGAAAGACTTGTACCGATGTTTCATTGACTATGCGAAGGCATTCGACAAGATACAACACAAAGAATTGATAGAAATGCTCGGCAGCCTCGACATTTTGGGGAAAGACATAAGAGCAATCAAGAATCTCTACTGGCAGCAAACGGCCTGCATACGGACAGGTAACGATTTCACTAGATTTACAAAGATAGAAAGAGTCGTAAGACAAGGATGTGTCTTTTCACTGGATTTGTTCAACTTCTACAGCGAGATTATTTTGAGAACCCTAGATCACACGCCAGGATTGGTTATTGAAGGCCACAACTTGAACAACATAAGTTATGCAGATGATACAGTGCTGATTGCAGACACGGAAAGGAAACTACAAGACCTACAGAAGGTAGCGGTGGAGAGTGACAAAAAAGGACTACAAATAAAAATCAAGAAAACTGAATGCATGGTCATCAGCAAAAGGTGCAACCCAAAATGCCAAATACAGGTTGTGAATACCAGAATCAAGCAAGTACAAAATGTAAATACCTAGGAAGTGTTCTAACAAGAGATGGAAGTGCAACACAGAGATCCGAAGGCGAATTGGCAATGCAAATGACGCCTTTCAGAAGCTGAGTAAAGTACTAACACACAGGAAAATTTCACTAGAAACAAAGAAAAGAGGGCTGGATTGCTATGTGATGTCAGTTCTTCAATACGGCAGTGAATGCTGGACAATATCATCAAAAATGAGGACAAAACTGGAAGCAGCGGAAATGTGGTTCTACACAAGGATGCTGCAACGATGAGGTGTTGGAAAGCAATGACAACAAAAAGGAAATTAATACCGAACATCAGGAAAAGACAACTGAAGTTCCTAGGACACGCAATGAGGAATGAGAGCTTGGAGAACCTGATACTGACTGGCCAGATTGAAGGAAAGAGAGACAGAGGAAGACAGCAGAAAACATATTTGCAGGGCCTGATCAGGTGGTTGAGGCTTGCCAGGAGTAACAGGAGCAAACATACTAAGAGCCACAAGGGATAAGGAGACGTGGAGAACCATGATCGCCTACGTCCTGAAGGGACAGGGCACATAGAATAATAATAATAAGAAGAAGAAGAATTGAAAAGGAAACTAAAATAATTCTTTTGTTAATATTGCACAATAACATTTGCATCAAATGAATTTATACATATTTAAAAATTACATATATTGTAGTTTCATCAATGAAAGAATGTAGAAATTTAGGGTGATTCGAACGAGTTCATCTTTACTTCCTTATTTTGTAAAATTTTGCAAGGTAATAATAACAAAAGAACCATTCTATTTCATTTTGGTAATAAATAAATAAAAAGAAAACAATATTAAATACATAATTTCTTTTAAAATATCTGGTGTGGCCTAATAATTATGGCCGTAGTATCATATATATATATAATGTTCCAAGCTCAAACCGTTCCCTTGGATATTTCCAAAACGTTTGACAGAGTCTGGCATGCTCACTTCCTATGCAAACTACAGAGCTAATGTATAACTGAACATTTGTTTCCGGTTCACACTCCACTTTCCGGCTTTCTCTTTTCCAATCTTTTCACTATTACGTAGACCCGTGCACATCAGTGGCGTTACCGCCTTGCTCGGGGTGATACGATTTTAAAAAATTCAGTCATTCCTCTCTAATCGCACAATCAAGTTAGTATTAAACGGACATGCCTCCCAAAACTACCATACGAACGCGGGTGTCTCTCAATGCTCTATCCTAGGTCTTACGGTCTTTCTGATCTACATTAACGATCTACGCCGACAATACTACAGTTTACTCTCGCTTCGATCAAAAATCTGCTGTGGGCAACAAAGCGAACCTCGCTGCCGAGTTTGAGAAGGACTTCTAATCCGTGGTGAACTTGGGTAAGAAATGGCTCGTTAATATTGATGCTTCCAAAACGAATCTACTATCAATTAACAATCATAGACAATCGCACCTACCTCCCATTAGCAAGTATATGGAATTCCCTTCCATATACTTGCTTCTCCGACAGCTACAATCTCCAGAAATTTAAATGTATTGTCAATAGACATCTCCTATCACACTAACACGCATCCCTTTCTCTCAAACACTCTTCCCATCTAACCAACCCCCATCCTTATCCTTCTATCACCCTCCTTCCGACATTTCCTTTAACTCACCACTATTTCTCATCAGCTTCCCCTATGTAATCCCCTGTACATTCTTATAACCAACCACTCTTTCTCATCTCCTTCTACTATGCAACCCCCTGCGCAATAATGGCAGTGGAATGCTTTGATTGGGGTGAAAGGATTAATATATATATATATATATATATATATATATATATAATACTTCTAAGATGTGCAGATGCTTAGCCGACCAAAAATGGGAAACCACATATCACTGTATTTATACGTACACTCTGGATTATCCAAAATATGTTGACCTATTGCTGAATCCTATGATGTCAGCATAAATCGCTGAATGAGTTATGATTATTATTCCGCGATTCTCTTTAAATTATTCTATTTTTCAAAGGATTCTTTTGATAACCTCTTAGTCAAAAAGAGTTTACCATTTCAACAGAAAATATGTGGTTTTATAAATATATATATATATATATATATATATATTGTATGTGTGTTTAAGAAGTATTTTGCATTGATGAATGTTTCATTAAATAATATAGACAAGTTTTGTCAATTTATTTTATGTAATGTTTCATAGCATTATCGTTGAAAGAGGAAAGAAAATCACAATATTGATACCTATTTTTATTAAAACCCTTTCTGAGTTCTCGGCTTACATCAGCCATTATCAAAGGTGAAGATAGTGTTGGTTGTAACGGGCGGTGTTAAGTATGGCTTTCCATACATAATGCTGCTCGCTCTCACTCTCGTGTGGTCATGTGAGACGCCACAAGCTCTAGTGCGATTTTCGCTTCCAGAATGCACGCACGTGTTTGCCCGTTACCACAAACACTATTTCCATCTTTGATAATGGCTGATGTAAGCCGAAAGTTTTAGACAGAATTAAATAAAAACATGTATCAATATTGTGATTTTCTTTCTTTCTTCTTTCAGCGATAATGCTATGAAGTTTATCAGACAATATGAAAAAATTTGCATACAATAAATCTAAAAAACTTGTCTATATTATTTAATAAAACATGCATCACTATATATATATATATATATATATATATATATAGATTGTTTAATACTTAGTTTTTAGTTCTAATAGCGTTAGACCAGTTCACATTTGAATTAAAAAGTGTTCTATACAATTATATTGTAGAACTTTTGAATATTTTTCATTGATAAGCAAGTTATTTCGCTACCTTGGTATCCACCATGAGTGCTTTCTTCAGGTGATTTTTAATAACTTAAAAATTAAAATTTATCAAAAATCCCCTGAAGAAACCACTCATGGTAAAAATCAAGGTAGCGAAATAAGTCGTTTATAAATGAATATATATATATATATATATATATATATATATATATATATATATATATAGTTTAGAAGTACCCCTTAAACAAGTGTTTAATGGAAGAAAAGCGTTTTAATCGGAAAGAAATTTTTGACATGATGTGCTCGGTGTCGAGATAAGGATGGGATGTTAATAGACTTAAGATGGAAAAGGTTTACATTAAGCCAATCAGTGTTATTTCATACTGACTGCCAAATCTCGAAAAGGTTTTTTTGTAATAATTTCCCTCTTCAAGGTCATTTTCATCTGCACTGTTTCTTATTTTTTATGTATTTACAAAACTTCGAAGTCGGAACAAATTCAGCTAAGTGATAAAATCCACCACAATATATATATATATATATATATATATATATATATATATATATATATCCTTGTTTTAAAACAGTGAAAAATTGTGCCTTCTAATAAGGATATCTATGCAAACACGTGTATCCACAAAATATGACGTTTAAAGTTTCAATATTAGTTTTGTAAAAATAATCATGTAATTCGTTAGGAATTATTTGTTTACGTTATAAGTATGAAAATAAACGTTACACTATAAAAGATCACCTAGGACTATCGATTTTTGATTCTAATCTAGTCCAGTGAAAATCTTGTCATCATCTTGATATTGTTGGCAGTAATGCGTTTAAATACGCGTAGATTTAACATGCACCCTGTTGAAATTTGCTGTTGTTTGTATTACTCAGTTAAACTCCTAATTGCGGACATACACGAAAACCACTACATGTAGTTGTTTTGGGGATTAACGTTTTCTTTTTATTTGCCAGTAATTGGATAAATGAACAGAAGAAAAATATAATAATAATTTGTATTATTTTCAAAATGATAATAATTATATGAATAATATATGAAAAAATAATAGAAAATATTCATCAAAATATGTAAAGCCAAATAATATTCGTAATATTGATGGCTATTCTGTTCCATCGCTGCTGTGAAATAACAGGGAATATCGAGAGTAAATGATAAATAGAATAAGTATTACAAAATCAACATTATGATTCCAAAAGCCTTTCCTACATTTTCGAATATAACCGTTTTTCTTAAGCCAAAATATATAAATAAATTTCATAATGGTACTATATATTGACTTACAATATATGCAATCACATTTACTATAATAAATAATTATACTAATCATTTTTAAAATAATTTCAAACCAAACAAATTCAGACCGCCACTTGTACACAGGGGTTACAGCGAGAGAAAACACTAGGTATATACAGGATTAAAGATGAATAGGATTCAAGAAGAAAAAGATGGCAACTGAAGTTGAATTTAAATTTTGGAGTGTTTTCCTTTATCATGAAAGCAATTAAACCACAAATGAGAGGAAAGAAAGTAGAAGTGGAAGTTACATTTAACTAATTCAATGGTAAAAATGTGGGATCTAGATGCCAATCTAGTAGCACACTTAAATTCTCGTAGAATTTCAGTGTGCTACAGGAGAGAAAATCTCATATTGCTAAAAAATACTAGGGGAAGCCACGTCACTTATAATAATGTTTCTGCAGAACTGCATTCCATATTTATGGACACGTGAATTTATTTACTATATCTAAATGGTCCTGTTGCAATAGATATATTGTATAGATAGGCCATAGTATATATATATATATATATATATATATATATATATATATATAGACTTAAAAGTGTGATAAGATGTGAATGTTTGATAATAGATTATTACCTAAGAGTAAATTACATGTTTCTAAACAGTGATGGCAATTTTACTGTCGCACCACTTTAGCGAAATACAGAATATGAAATATTATTAATGCAGAAAGAAAGATTCATAGGAAAATACAAAACTTCTCTCAACAAAACATGAAAACACACACACCGAAAAACATACAGAAACACGCATACATACACACACACATACACAGCCCACATACATATACACACACACCATGGAAAACAAACACCGAAAAACATACAGAAACACGCATACATACACACAGATACACAATCTACATACATACACACACACACCAAACTCAAAAACAAATCCAAAACATACAGACGAAATAAAACACACACACACACACACACACACCAAATTCAATACACCGTCAAAGAAATAAAAAACAACTAAATGAGATATTAAAACACTAAACACACTAAACAATAACACATACACAACCCACATACATGTACACACACACCAAACTCAGAAGATAACTCCAAACGGAACCCATTAAAATAAATCCAAAACATACAGACGAAATAAATAAAAACTCCCACACACACAGACACACACAGACACGCCAAATTCAAAACACCGTCAAATCTATAAAAAACAATTAAATGACCGATTAAAAGATAAACCACGCAGACAATAGGATACCAGACCAAAACAACTTTAAATTGGGATAAACACTTGACTTTTTCATCTGTTGATTTATTTATCTCTTTATCCATTTAGACACATGCTGATGTGAAAACAGACAAGTAAACGTGCCAGCATTTAATTTATGTTATTTTGATTTATTTTATTTTATCTAATTTTATCTTACCTTTATTTTGTTTTACTGATTTTATTTATTTTCCTATTCTTCTTATTAATTTTATAAAACAACAACCAGATATTCAAAGATACTGAAACGTAAAAACCACAAATTTATTCGCTGAAGAGAGTCAATTTTAGACTCGAAACACGTGTAGCGTCACAAACACCATTATGGACAATTACTATTTCATAACATCTATTATTACAAAAACAATAAGTATGCACTTTAAAGAAAACGTTCACGGCTTCTCACACTTTTTATTCTATACTAATTTCTCTCGTTGGAACAACCCTATTTCTTATATATATATATATATATATATATATATATATATATATATATATAAGTATTGTTAGAATAATATTCCTTGTCCAAAGAAACACTATTTTTTTAAAAAGTGCTCAATGCAAAAGTAGAGCTAATAATATTATTTATTCATAAATTATAACATGGATATGTTACAATATCACTACAAAAGTAGCCATTTTGTTTTAACACTTTTGTGTCTTGTCAAGTGATGTGATGGTTCTTAAATGAATGGTTTAAAAGTCTGAAAACGAGCGTGTCCCCTTTAATCAGGGAGGTATTATTGTATATACTTGTGGACCAATCAAAGTAGAGCAACTTCTCATTTGAAAAATATGCGGGCAGGCTTAAGGTTGATTTTGGTGGGTATTGTTATTAATATTTGTTTGAACTCAGATTATTATTATTAATTAGTACTTAAATCTACTTTGTTCTTGTTGCTAAAATTATAATTCAATAATAGTATACACACTTGTATGTATTTTGCACTGAATACGAGTACACAGATACACGCACTCACGCCACGGCCGTGACATATAAACATTCAGATGAACCAGATAGATAAGGCGATGTTCATGAAATTGATACTCTTTAGCCAGGTCAACAAGTCAAAAGAAAACGTCGTCCCGCACTGAGGTGAGATACATATATAGGCAGACTAATGTTGTTGGTCAACCGGGGCCCTAACTGGAATACGCACACGTATACACGCGGAAACACGTCCAGCGGTTGGGATACCTACACACATGCATGCACGCAGATATGCATACATGCACACACACTTACTCACACATACATATATATATATATATATATATATATATATATATATATATATACATACACACATACATATACATACACATACATATATATATATACATATATATATACACACACATACATATACATACACACACACATACACATAGACACATATACATACCCATAGACATATATATATACACACACATATACACATACATACACACACATACATATATAGGCATATATACACATACACATACACGTATGCACATATACACGTACTCGCACGCGTGTGCGTTCACATACATGCACACACACACACATGTACATATACTCATACACAACATCAGCAAATAGCCCTGAACTGCTGTTCATAGGGGGGTCTATAATATTTTGTATTCATATTTTAGTTACTACAGTTTGTTAGACGATCGAAAGGCGTGAGACCTGATATAATATCTGTCAGACTATCAAATGTTCATACATGCATACATACAACACACGTACATACATATATATATATATGAATAAACATATGTACACATATTCACGTACGTATAGGCATCCATATCCATCCATACGAGCACACACATGTGCCCGCGCAAGAGCATATGTACATCCGAGCCAGATATACATACATAATCCAACAAGTAAAGGGAATACGCGTATATACACATCAGTAAGTGGTGCGGATACTTGTATACTTGACCAGTATGGGAGGACAGACGTGTGCCCAAGTGCACACACTCTCATTCGTGCATAAAAATACATACATAGGCATGCATGCACATACACATGCGTACACACATACACGCACAAACATACACAAGTACACACATACATATGCATATATACAGCCACGCATATATATCCCTCTCTATAGGTTTACTCATATACACATACATATACATATGTATACAATAACATTTAGACATTAATCTACCTATACTTGATGGGTACTCCCGTTCGACCCGAACGCACAAAGAGGCTCCCATTGGTGCACGATCCGACATACATCAATACCATAAAGCTTTGTAAATACCAAACCCAATGGTTAACGCATACCTGAACAGCTATGGGGCATCCAAAGTGATATAGATTATCACGCTAATGCATGACAGCGTTCATACCAATACCGATTGGTCGGCCAGAGTCATCATGCTTCGCCATAGCAACGACTGTCTTACCAATGACAGATAACCGTGATTCTTAGGGCCTTTGTCTCACACAGTTTTTTTTCACCATTTATAGATCCCTGGCTCCCCGAAAATCAATGTCGAGTGGAGTACCGCGCGCCCGCACACGCGCGTGCATGTGTATGTGTATTTGTGTGTATATATATATATATATATATATATATATATACACATACATGCACACATATATACATATATATATATACACACATATATATATACACATACACATATACACACACATACATATATATATTTTTTTTTATCACTATAACCAGGACTTTAATGTAAATGCTGAGCTATGCTTACAGTGGACCGTGAGCTCATTTCTCTGGGTTAACAGTTTAACATTGTCCACAAATTTGATGATTTCTATTTTTTCATTGAGACAAAGGTAGCAATGTGCATGTAGGGAGTTGTAGGTTCTAGCCCTTGCGAGGATTTTCCATTTAACCGTGGGTGTTTTATTTTTTTCCTTTAGAGACCAGTAGTATTTTCATAATGAAGTACTGTATTTATAAGAATTATTATTGAAGGATAGTGTGTTGATACCAGCGGGTTTTGAACGGGTTTTGAGTGGAACCTATGTAGAACTTTACAGTTTTGGGATTCTCAATTGTGGAAATGTTGGAGTGATAAACTATGGAGTCAACCAGACACTTGTTATGTAAAGGGCAATCTTGAGGGTTTCTACAGTTACAATATTTGGTGTTGGTTCCTGTGTCCTTGGTGCGATTTCTTTGAGCATTGCGATTTACAATGTTTTTTTTTGTTATAATATTTATTGAGGATTTTGTTGTTGTGTTTTTAATAATTTTTTCCAGGTTAGCAGTGTAGCTGTAGCTTAACTTGCGTGTATTATTGTTAAATATTTGACTAAGAGGATTGGTTTTTGGAAAGTGTTTGTCGACTAAGCTTAAGAATTTATGTCCTAATTTAGTTTTAAGCATCAAATTGTAGGCAGGGGTAACCCATATGATTTTTCTAGATTTTCTTTACTTCGTGCTATTAGTATTGTTAGTAGGGTTTCTGTATTTTATGTTAGCATTCTTATAGCCGCTGTTTCTAATTGCAGAATTATAAAATATATTATGTTTGTCAAACATTACTTTGCTAGATGAGTTGTTGCTGAGTCTAGATTCAATAGAGGATGACATATGTTTAATGACCGATGGAGGATGGTTAGAATTAGGGTTCATGCATATTGGGTTGGCGTTGGCCTTCATGTAAGGTTGGAAAGAATTGTTATTACGGTTCAGATTAACATCCAAGAAGTCTACTTGTTTAATATTGGTGGTAATTTCAGCTTTAAGCCCTAAAAACTTTAATTCTCTGTGTATAGTCTTCCTAATACGATCTACCTTAATTTTAGTGGAACCTCTGAAAACCATTAAACCATCGTCTCTATATAGCCCTATACTATCCGTATTTATATCCTCGTAAGCGGTTAAATTGTAGAAAATAAATAGTCCTACAAGATCAGAGATTTCTGCTGAGACTAGGTAACACATTGCTATGTCAAAATATTAATCAGAGGTCTTTTTAGTCCATTCTTCATCATTACAGATTAGAACAGAACTTCTATATTTTAGAATAATAGCCATTTCGCCAGTAGAAATATCGGAGTACTCTTTGGCGAATTCCAAAGCCAAGGTAAAGCGGTCATTAGAAATGGATGGGTAAAATTCCATAATGTCAAATTGGATAAAGGTACAGTTACCTTTATTCTGAATAGTCTTAAACCAGTTTATGACAACTGTGGTATTAATTTATTGCACGAGTCCGATGGTACTCGGAATGAATGGTATATATATATATATATATATATAGACAGTGAGAGTGAGACAGAGAGACAGAGACAGAGATAGATAGATAGATAGATAGATAGATAGATAGATAGATAGATAGATAGATAGATAGTTTTTTTATATAGATACATATTTTCTTTAGGAGATGAATATTATTCATTTTTTTTTACGCAATAGACAGATAACGTTTTTTACCTTTTTTCTTCAGCAAACTCAGATTGCACAACTTCTGTCAGTTGAAAAGGATTATCCTAAGAGATGTTTATTCTTGCTCATTTCGATTTTTATTCTTCTTTACAAAAATGTTAAAATATATTAATCGATATTTTATAGCTGTTATACAAATGTATAGAATTTAAAATTGCAATAATTACCTATGTATTGTTAGTGGGTAGTTCAGGTTTCGTCTGAATTTCTTATACTGTTAGGTATCTCTGAAATTGAGAACAATGACCCAGTGATCCATGCACGTCTTTTTAAATAATTGTTTAAAAACCATGTGGTCTATGTTACAGTTTTTCATGAGAAATGCCCGTCATTCTATACTAATTTTCTGGCGTTTATTCTTGAATGGGATCATTGAGCTCAGAACATTTTAAGTCAATAATCAGCTAATCTTTAGACGGGTGTTACCTTAAAATAAATTATAGATCTAGAAAGTATTCGCCAAAATCCTGCGAAATCATTTCGATATGTGCAGAGATGATAGTTATAATCTGAAATGAATGAGTTCTGAAAACAGCCTCCTCAGACTTATAGACAAAGCCTACAGATGCATACTGTTATTTTGTCTTAACCAATAAACTGAGGAGATTTCTTCGTTTTATTACCTTGAAATCAAAAGTCTATGACAAATTTAGTGTATCATTTTTGCGTGGGAATGCTATACTGCCTGTGAGAATTTTTTAAAAAGAATATATTTTTGAAAAACAATATATTTTTAAAAAAATATTTTTTTATGCTTTTGAATTGCATTATATATATTTATTTTTCATTTCTTCTACTTATCGCATTATTCCGATATTTTCCAATTTTGTCAATTTTAGAATTTTGACAAACATCATTAACGTTCTTCTCATATTATACATTCATTTAAAAGTTTTAGGTAAGAATTTTCGTTGCCCGAAATTATTAGTTTTCCTGAAGATCGCATGCCGTTTCTGAACCTATTTGCAATATCTCACAGAAACCCGATAAAAAAAAGGAAAACGAAAAAGAGTACGTTGCTTAATAATGACTGTTAACTGAGTGCAGATTTCAGTTGAAAATGTTTCCTGAGCATGACGATGAACTATATCCGGTAGCCAGAATTATGATCAAGAGATTTGAATATTTGATGAGCGTGGAAACAAATCATAATTGCTGTTGTTCCCAGGTCTGCCCTGAAACAAAAAATCTTCTTCGTGTTACTTCAAGACGTAGGTAATTAGTGACTTACACTTTTCTCTGTCTCTTGTTGCTCTCAATATTTTATCTTTTTGTATCTCTCTCAAACCCGACCTGTCATATATTTGCTTAAGCCTATCAAATATTTCTCACGTTTCTTTCCCCTGTCTTTCTTTGCTTCTATCCCTATTGTGAGTATTAGGTTCTCCAGACCCTCCTTCCTCATTACATGTGCCAAGAACCTCAGCTATCTCTTGTTAAGTATGAATTTTCTTGTTTGAGTCCTCTAACACGTCATCGTTGATCACCTGTTTAGTCCATGATATCCTAAGAAACCTTCTGCAGAACCACATTATGTTGCTTTGAGCTACTCTTTCGTCCTTGTTATCATTCAGCACTCACAGCCACACAGGAGGACGGATATCATACAGCAGTTCAGCACTTTTTTCTTCTAATGAAATTTTCATAATTGTCAATAATTTGGTTAGATTTTGAAATGCGTTCTTGACCATCAATTTCGGATCTCAATGTCGCACTTTCTACTCTCTGACTAAACGCTTCCCAAGTATTGAAGTTTCTTTACTTATTTTATTTTAGTTTATTCGTACCTGTAATTGGTATTTTAGGGTTTTCTTTTTCCTGATGACCATACATTCAGGTTTCTTCAATTTCATGTTTAGTCCTTTTTCCCCGCTTTTATCTTGTTAGCTTTTGTAGGAAGGCCTACATTTTATTTCCGTGACTGCTATCACCCCTGTATCATCAGATTATCTTAAAGTTGAGATTGTAGTCGCCATTGATGGATCTGGGTAAGAATATATCTCAAAATTATTTCGGACTTTAAGAATGTAAAAACATTATATTTTTATAATAAAAGTACTAGAAATAACATGATGAAGAATACATTTTATCTACAGGTTAAGACATAACATTGCATTCAAATTATTTATCATGTTAGCATTACATGATCTATACATGTTGATACGCCTCGAAACAAAAACGTATAAAATAGAACTGCCAAGGAATGAAAAGAAATCTTTGTCAGCATTACTAGAATATCACCCCATTTTACTCAAACTCTATGGCTTACCCAAAATTCATGAACCAAACATTCCCATTAGAATTAATATATCTGGTATTAAAAGTGCTCTGCATAAATTTGGCTAGAGCTTTCACTAAAATTATTATATGATTTCTAGGAAACATTAGCCCTACTTTTATCAGATTTTCAGGTAACTTACTCCATCAAATAAGAAACATTAATATGACTAACTTATCTACAGCAAGTTTGGATATTAAATTATTCTATACTAACATACCACTGAAACAATCATAACATTCTTAGAAGCTACCACAAAAATCCAATGAAAAGCTTCCACTACCTATTCACAAATCATGAAAAATGTACATTAATCAGTAATTATTGTTATTTCTCTTTTAACAACACTTTTATAAACAAAGATTTTGCTTACTCATTGTGTCATCTATCATTGGTGTTCTCGTTTGCCTATTTCTAGAGTTCTTTGAATCCAATTCTTTCAAATATATTTTACCTAAGTGTTTTACTTACTTGGGATATATAGATGACGTTCTTTTATTTTACTCTCCCATGAAACTTCCTTTGTAACCTTAGTAACTAAATTCAATAAGGAAAGAACGTACCATCGAATTCACATATTAAATTAAAAATAACAATGCTTTATATTTTCTTGATATCTTAATAATACGTAGTAACGATAAATTAGAATATAAATTTTACCCATAACCTACTAACAAAAACGACCTTATTAATTTTTATTCCCACTACAATCAAAGATTTAAATCTGGTTTAATTATAGTTTTCTAAGCCCTCAAGATATGCAACCCCAATTATTTATTTGAAGAAGAGTAATTTACTGAACAAAGATTTAAACAGCTCCACTACCCACAACATTTCATCCTTAATTCAAAACATGCTTATAAAATTCACAAAACCGAAAAAGCGAATAGTCCATAAAATTATGCAAGTTTCAGAGTGCTACCTTCCAACACCCTTTCATATGAACTCACTCATAAATTAGCTATTTATATACAATATAATCGTTACCAAAAACTACAAGATGGTGATATTATCAGATTTAAGTTTACACTAATTTAAATGCCGGTATTTACAAAATACAGTGTCTACAATGCAAACAAACTATATATAGAGGTGACATTATCAAATCTAAAAACGCGAATCTACGAATACAAAAGAGTCTGAAACGTTCCAACTCTCTTGTATTACATTGAAATCCTGAAAGACATAATTTTTATTTCTCTGATTTAGTTTACTTAAAAAGGAAGATAATCTTTTACGGATAAAGTACATTAAAAATATATTAATACAATTACTACCAACTAAAAACACTCGTTAAAAATATTACATCACTTCTGCATCTTTCTACAAAACTATAGTCCATGAATCCAAAATGTGTTTATTAATAGGTATAAATATTCAAAGATACTTTCATATATTCATAAAATTATAATAGTGTTTTATTTATATGAACTACATTCTATTTTACTTCATAGTTAATAAATTATAATTATGTATTCTCCGTATCATTTCCTATTATGATACATTATTGTATTTTTCTCCCTATTATTATATTTTATCATTATTATATTTATTATTATTATATATTATTATATTTTCTCCCATTTATTATATATTATTATATGTTATTTATATTGTTTAATTGTAATATTGTTGTGATCTTATATATTACTTTATCTGAATCAAATTATAATATATAATACTTTAATATATGTCTTAATATTTCAGGATGTGCGTTGTGGCAGTGGCAGTGGATATCGGCTCGGAACGAGAAATCGGGGAACCGAGTTCGAATTCCAGTTGAATTCCTTGCATTCACTTACGCGCAAATACCCTTGGGAAAGGTATTAATCCGACTCTTCCCTCCAGTTATGGGTTAAATAATAGGACGGATTGGCTTCTATAGCCTGGGTCGGCAACCAGTCTACCGCAGAAAGCAATGGCAACCTACTGCGGGATAATCTTCTGCCCAGTCAGTCATGCCTCTTTCGAGACATGATCGCCCAAAGCGTGTATCGCTTATGGCACTAAACTGACTGACTTAATATTACTTACATTAATTATTTATAAGAATTTTAATACATAGTATTTAGTATTTTAATGCATATTATTTCATTGAAATATTCTGTTAAAAGCCTATGTTTTAAAAAATATTTACTTATTCATATAAAATCTCTTAATACTTGTATACATTATTCACTAAAATTTAAACGAAAGTGTATTTTGTTTTTTCATTCACACATATTAACATTATCAACTTATAATCACACACACATATATATAGTATTCTCGCATAGATATATTTAATTTTAGAAAATTCGTCCATCGTTTTAAACTGTATACATTATTTCACTACAATCTTGAACGGAAATGTCAACTGTTTTGTCATTCACACACACTAATATTACCGAGATAGCAGTTAATTCTTCTATAGTTTAAATACGCTTGACACATACATTATGTTCGGATAACATATAAACAAGCATATTTATTTTATTTCTACATTTAAAAAGTTTATTTATTGCTTTAATATACGTGACACGGAGCTGACCAATGAAATCCAACTTCAAACAATATAGTGTCTTTTTTAATTTAAAGCAAAAATTTTAAGAACTATTAAATCATTCATCTGTAAAAAAATTTCTGAAGAAGCTTGTTAAAGTGAAACATTTTAGATTAAAGAAACTTTTTCTAACTGCTCTTTATATATTCTACTCATTTTGTCAGATTTTCATCTATCTATCTATGTATGTATATATATATATATATATATATATATATATATATATATATATATATATACTAAAATTTCTCACAGAAAACAATATATATTCCGAAATATAACTTCAACGCAAATTCAACGAGATGCACACATATCATCGCCTCTAGTCATTATATTCATGTAACCATGCGTATCACCTACCCTGTATTTAATTGTGAAAGAAAATAAGAAAATATAAGAAAATTATATTTCGGTGTCATATGACCCATAAAAAGTTGATATACCGTTAAACAAGCTAATCAGCAAACAACTATTGAACGGTGCAATTACAGGCAAATATAGTCGGTAAATTGCCTTTACTATAGCATACAAAAAGATATCCACGTTTCCGTGTGAATGAAGATATTTCGAACGACTTTCTATTTTCAATAATCATAAAAATAAAACAAAACAATGCCGATTTTTGCTACGCTAAACCACTTCATTGTATCCATAAATTTACCACGTAATATATATGGAAGCATTGTCAAATGTTTATCTTGATATATTTTATTTTCTCTTACAACGAATACGAGTTTTATCGTTCAAGCAGACTTATTTCTAAAATCAGATCCTAATGAGAATCTGATTATCTCAGAACTAAAAGATATTTGCAGTTAGATCAACCAAATGAAGCCGACAATTCTACTGCACAGCTTCTTTTCTCGCACTTTCCGCCTGTGGAACACCCTTCTATCCGACCGTGCATTGAATATTGTTGTCATATTTAGGCGGAAGACCATGCTATTCATTTCACAGTTCTCGATAGGCTCCAAAGAAGAATCTGTAATATGATCGGTCCCAACCTAGCAGTTCAACTCTAGCCACTTGCACACGGACGGGGATGTGTTTTTCTTTGTTGCTTCTACAAATATTTTCATGGTTACTGCTCCAACAATCTTAGCTCACTGACGCCCACTCCGGAAGAATTTATTCTAGAAACCAGACTGGTAAAAAGTTCCCAACCTTTTACAGTTAAATCAACTAACTGCAGCCGCCACTTCTACACCTTTAGCTTCTTTTCTCGCAATTTCCGCATGTGAAACTCCCTTTCATAATCTGGCGTTCCTGCGGTTACAACCTCCAGGTACTTAAATGCTATGTCAATACCCATATCTTAACTACTTGACCACAGTTCTTTCTATATCACCCTATATATTTTAACCTTTCTCTCTACCTTCGCAACTGTCTTCACACCTGTGTCCCCATCTTTCTCTTTCCATTTCTCTGACACTCCCTGTAACTTGTCTGTCTTTCTCTTCACTATCCTCCTGTCTGAACTTTTACTCTTATGTAGCCGCCCTGCGCATCAGTGGCGGTACCGCCTTGCTTGGGGTGAAACGATTAAAAAATATATCAGAAAATAAGAACGCATTTATAGAGGTTTTGTTACATATCTGAATATGATTCATAATTTCGGCATGTGTGCTAAATTGTTGCACTCGCATAGTTCAATTAAATCCTTTATGGTTTTTCGTATTCAATCGATTCTGAATAATTCCCTAAATAAATTATTCTGTATTCTGATCGCAAATTCTAACAGAAAACTTTTATAGTCTTATTATTCGAATTGAATCCAATAGGACGCTTTGAATATCTTCCACGAATGAAAGAAGTCATTTTAACATACAAGGCGTGTACGGCAAAACAGCAACGCCGAAACCTAGACAGAGAGGCGACAGCAAATAGACAGGGTAGAGTTATTATCGTCGAACAAGGTAGCAATTGCACAACACGATTAATCGGAAAAAAAGAAGCGAAGCCCCGATATGGCTTATTGCGATTACAGAAGTAATACAAGCTGTGAATTAACGGAGATTTAGTGCCAGTGGAAGAAGAAAAAGGATGCATTTGACATTAACTATTTGCCTATTTTTAACATTTCTACTTTCAGCACGTCCTGCTGTAAGTTATGATTCATTTTTTATTTACAGACAAAGGATGAGAGGTCAGCGTTGCGGCATGAAGTATATAACGCGAAAAGCCTACTATGCAAATGTATAGTTCACAAAAATGCCTGTGAATAGGAAGACGCGAAACGTCTAGTTTTAAAACAATCAGAAGTGAAACGGTTTGCAAGTTATATTTTAGAAGTTATAGAATGCAAAATTATAACGTTTTATGAATTCGTTAAAGATTTAAATACTCGCCGTAATTTAAAGATATACTGACGAGTGTAATTGCAGATAGAGAAATGTTTTGGGATCAACGTTGAAATTTCCACCAACACTTTTACAATATATCGGTGAAATACAACGATAGAGTGAATTACATAGTCTCTGTTTCCAATTTTGTTTTAAGATAAGAGAACTCTGAAAACAATGAAGATGGCAGCAGGTTATCACTTCACTATTTTTTAAAAGAAACTATGTTTATTTACAGATAATAAAAATGGAATCTACGAGGACATCAATTAGAGTCAGTGATAGGAGATTGAATGCAGTAAACAATTCAAATACTTTTATATTTTCAATCATGATATAAAATAAATCCAAATCAGAAGTCAATATGAAAATTGCGCTGACAAGAACTACGATCGCTTACCTGAAACCGATTTTAAAGAGGCAAAAATCTCACTCTAAAAACCAAACAAACTAGGATTGTTTCATATAATATTTCTGTGGGTCTTTTGTAAAAACACTTCGAGAAAATCTTAAAGTGAAAGTTACAAAAAAAAACAAGAATGAAACGCTGAAGATTTCCTAGTACATATATTGGTTTTACTACAACTACGCTCTCGCGTAGACTTACATGTCATCTTTCTAATCAGAGTACTATTAAACAACATTTCTCTGAAAAACATAAACATGTAGGTAATATCAGACAGATTTTGGTCAACAATACGGTGATCCTTACTCATACACACAGTAAGAGGAACCTGCAGATATTGGTGGCCATGTACATCAAATCAAAACAACCAACACTCAATAAAATCAACTTCAAAACAGGAAATAACATATTACATTGCATTTGACTACATGTTTTGTTGTCATTTCGCGCTATCCCGCGGTGTGACGTCATAAACCCGCATCGCAAACTTAAGAACTGCGTTTATTATTTTTGGTAACTATTGCCGTTGCCAAGCGGAGTTTTATGTCAACACAAAATAAAATCGTCGGTGATGGTGGATTTTATAATATTTCAGTTTAAACTACCTCTCTGAAGATGGCTCATGTGAGCCAAAATCTTAGAAGAAAACCAATAAATAATTATCCAAATGTTGGAGAATTTTTGTCTTTTTTTCAACTGAAATTAGAGCAAAAATACGACGTTTAGAACGGCTCATGATTAAACATAATAGACTTTCATTGTCTCTTATATGTAACAGCATATGTTTAGAACATACATATATATATATATATATATATATATATATATATATATATATACATGTATATATATATATATATATATAAAGATAGATAGATAGATAGATAGATAGATAGATAGATAGATAGATAATAACGCCAGAAAAGATATAATTATTGCTTAAGGGGTAATGAATTCATCGTCCATTGTTGTTTTTCATAATCATCTTTATCTATCTATCTATCTATCTATCTATCTATCTATCTATCTATCTATCTATCTATGTTTCACTTTATACACACACATACAACACACACACACACACATATATACACACACACACACACACACATATATATATATATTGTGTGTATTTTGGCACCATTTTTTCATTAATGCAGGTTTCATTGAATAATATAGACAAGTTTTGTCTATTAATTTTGTGTAGGATCCGTTCATACCGTCTGATATACTTGATGGTGATGTCGTTTAAAGACAACAAAAAATCACAGTATTTGTTGAATTTTTTATCGGGTCTAAGCTTTCGGCTCACATAAGCCATTATCAAAGAGTAAATATTAACACACAGTAAACAGAACATTTTATTAAACTTAGACCCGATAAAAAATTCAACAAATACTGTGATTTTTTGTTGTTTTTCAACGACATAACCATCAAATATATATATATATATATATTTACATATATATATATATATATATATATATATATATATATATATTCTAAATTATATTTTAGAACATGTACAATGTTTTTTATATATCCACTACAAATCGTAAATTTGTTTCGACATTGAAACTACAATGTCTCATCAGGTTATGTGGACAGGAATGGAAAGCCTATTTTCTTATATTTGGTGAGTTTTGTGTGGGATGTTGGTGGGGGCCAGTGATAAGGAAACAAGTCTTCTGAATTGTCCGTTTGAATTTTGAAAAAAGTGGTATGGTTAGTGGGTAGTTTAATACACCATTCAATCGTAAAAGCCAAACGAATATCGGAAGAATTTTCCTGAATTTATCACATAAGCACTTCAGTCGTTCACCAAGATATTTATGAATAATGTTATAGCTGCATTTAGTAACATCGATAAATCCATATCCTAACATATCAATATTATATTCATGACGTAAGCTTAAAAGATTACTGCATAATTAATCACCAAACGGAAGGAATAATCGTATATCACAAATACAAAACTCCATTGCTGGATAAAACAGACAAACTGCTAGTAAGTCAGTATAATCACTTTACGGCATTTACCACCTTCCCACCTAGGTGGATGTGACACAAGGTCAATAAACATTTGTCCATGTTTCTGAGCTTAGGTAGTATTTACAGTATTTGTATTATACGGAATATTGTCCTTATCTTCGTTGCCATTTGTACAAAGTTTCGGCCGTTGTATGCTCCGGCTTTTTTCAGGTGCTAGGAATTTCGAACCTAACCCTTTATTACAATTTTAATAAAGGATTCTGTTCAAAATTCCTAACACCTGAAGAAGGCCGAGCATACAACGGACGAGACATCGTACAAATGGTAACAAAAATGAGTACTATAGTTCGAATAATGTAAATACTGTAAGTTCAAATAATTTGGGAATTCTGAGCCTTAAACTTAGCCAAAAATATCCTGTTGACCCAACTTAAGGCTGGGTCCGACTCTTGTCTATCACCGCAAATGAGTCTTTACCTATCGACAGAGCCTCTTTTGGGTCCCTCTCAGCTCGGAAGAAGTGAGTTGATCAAGAGAGAGATTCATAAAGAAGATACACTGTACACTTTTACTTCAATAATGCCCATGTATATAAGAAAATTGGAATATTCATTTTCTGTATACAAGTAGGAATACAACTATTAAACAGACAATGAACATTTTTTTTATTTTAAATGTAACTCCTGAAAAATATGAAGTTTCCCTTGAAAGGTTAATATATAAATTATAATTTTGGTTTCTGGCGCGAATGCCAAGCGGAACAATTTATTTCGGAGCAAACATGTGTCATGGCGCATTTCCGTACGGATGTTAGCCAACTGAACATGCAATACTCTGTTGTCCAAGAAACGTTCATGTGGAAAATAAAAATAAAAAGTGATGACAATTTACCCATTAATTAATATAATCCCACCAGTCAAATAAGAAAAACGAAAAATACGTGTCTACGTGTACTTTGCGCGTGTAAGGACATATCAGTATCTGCGGGCGTGAAAGCATGTGTCTATGTGCATACATACATGTGTGTGCACGTATATACTTATATACATAATTCAACATTGAAACGTTGAAAACGGTGACACACCTACGAACAATAACAATAACTCAGCACATGACAAATTCCTTAAAAAGTGGGAAAAACTAAAAGGAAACTGTAAAAAAGAATACTGACAGTGGCATACTACACACAAACGCACACTTGCAAAAAAAGAAGAAATAATCACACGTACACATATTCACACAGGCGCATACACAAAAAAGTTATACAACATATAAAAACGGACAAATAGGAAAATATTAACAGTATATTTAAAAATAAAAACACTTGATAAATCCGCCTACGAATCTCTGGTGTCGTGATACTGAAGGTACCACTAATCGGCTATGTTTATCATTGATTGTTTAGTGTTTAGATTTAAATAAAAATGGTGCTGCGATGTTTTCCACTCAATATTGTTATATAATTTGGAGTCTCAATTTATTTATGAAAGCAATCAATCTTGAGGTTATTACACAATACTTTCTCTGTTAAGATTTAGTGATGTTGACTCTAACAAGTTTACTTACAAAATATGACGTTGATAGTAATAAGAACACGTTTCATAATTTGCGAGTTACAGCTTCAAACATTCATGCATGCATATATACAAATTATAATCAATTGGATAAAATTATGAATTGAATTCTCTTTAGCTAAGTAAGAAGCATGTTGGTAATCAACCATCCTAAATCTCTATCCGACCCAGATATAATTACACCAAAAACCATATTTTCGGATCATACACACTTCGATGAAAGTGTTTAAAATCCTTAAAAAATCTGCATTAATTTTTAAAATATCAATCACTTTAAAATTCCAGTTGAGCTTTCGTAAGAATTCCTGTCGAAAACGGTGAAAAATTGGTTATTATAAATCGCGTGTACATACTATAAGTGGTTGAAAACATCTTTGCGCAAATAACCGGTTTTCAAATGAATATATATATATATATATATATATATATATATATATAATGACACATGCTTTTAGTTCAAATTATTCCTCCTCCTGCTTAACAAATGGTCATTTCAAATTTACATATAATCCGAAAACTAAACATTTTTTATCGACAGAACATTTAGAGAATACGAATTTATTAATATTTATGATGTAATCTATTCAACATTATTAAATTCATTAACTATATAAAATAAATAATTATAAACAAATTTTAGTCATATTAATGTGATTGCATCCACTATTTTGTCAAACAGGAGCTAAGTAATGGCATACACTAGTTGTTTCATATTAAAATAGATAGTAATTATGTTCCAGCCATCCAGATAATGAAAATAGGTTTTTACCTTTAATCCGAAAAAAAAAACGAAAAAATTAAAAACGTAAAATTTCAACTAAGAATTATAAGAAAAATTATTAACGAATTTTTAAAAACCCATTTGTTTCGCAAGGAAAGCTACTTCAGGAAAAAGTAATAGGATTTATTATTTATTTTACGAAGCACAAATACATATACATACATTTCACTTTAACGTTTTTAGATCTGATGTAGCCTTGAATGGCGAAATGTATTATTTAGGATCAAATTTCTTTTTATGAAAAGTTTCCACTTATCAAATATGAAACTTGATGTTGTACATTTAGGAATCTTTTGGTGCCTTAGCAAAACTAAATAAAAACGAAATAAAAAGAAATGAATGGCAATGTTTGATTTGGGATTATTTTGCGTTGCTATGGTACGTTTAAAATTGAGATGAGTTTTACAATGCAATTAGTTGTGGTTTTATTATTTATAATTTACGCTTTCTTTTGAAAACTTGGCTATATAAAATGCAACACATGATTTGGAGGCAACTAAGAACACTCGAGCGCAGAAATAATGTTGGAGAGCAAAGAAAATGTATGTATATCCATTTGTTTTATACTACCTTTTGGCGGCGCGATCTCTCGGTCGTTTAAATTTATTGGTTCATATGTACGATAATTTTACATGACCTATTCCAACACGCACACGCGCAAACTCGAGCGCACGCACACGCACACACACACAGATACACACACATACACGTATATATATATTCCAATCTTGTTCATTATCATGCCTATTGTTTCCACCAGACAAAATGTTTAATCAGTTCTATGATTATTCCAGTGATTGATATATATATATATATATATATATATATATATATATATATTATTGTTTTTCTTATTCATAATAAGAAATCACCGTAAGAGCCAGATTTGGGCAGTTGTTACATTGCAGTAGTAGAGTGGACAAAGTTTAAACGAGAAAAGAAAATTATTGTTACTAAAATATATTATTGCTGACGTTTCTTAGCTGAAGATGCCTCAACCTCACTTTCTAGTCTTGATGTAAATCAAAATCGCTTGCCCAGAGATATACCTATCGCCTCAGTATGTACCCTGTTCACTGCAGATGAAAGAGCAAAACTACATTTTCATAGCAAACGTACAAATGTCTTTCATTCTTAATTTCAACCAATTCAAACCTTTGAGGCTGGAACACGCCATATTCCATTTAGGTAAGCACCATACGTGATACACGCTTCGGCAATCATGCTTTGTAAGGGATATGACAGACTTGGCAGAATTTTTCTTTCGCAGTAGGTTGCCATTGATTTCTGTAGTTTGCTAGATGCCAACCAAGGCTATAGATCCTAATATGTCTTGTTATTTAACCTATAGCTAGAGAGAAGAGACATATTAATCAACTTTCTAAGGCCATTTTGCGTTTAAGTGAATGCAACGAATTAAACTGGAATTCGAACACGATTCTACGATTTTTCGTTACGAACCAATATCCACTGCACCACAACGCACATGCTCCTGCACAACAACGCGTACCACCACCCGTAGCACCACGCGCACTACAAAGCACATACGATGTTTAATTCCGCGAATTTCCTCCGTGTACCACACTTAATAAAATTTAGCCTATATATCATTTTTCCCCAAGAACATACATTTTCTTTGAAAAATTCTCGCGTAACTGCTTTGCTGAACATTTTAAATTGAAACTCTTCAACTATCGTCTTAATCACTATCTGCACACTCTTAACCTCATAACCTACATTTTTTCCTCCTATTAAATTATTCATATTACCCAACACATACTTCATTGTCAGTTTAACACCAGCTTCTAACTTGAATGACTCTTGAGCCTTGCATTGCGCGAATTGTAGCATAATCATCTAAATGACTTCTAAATCGATATGGCAAAATAAAATTTTTAAAGGTTGAAGAAAATATCATCTGAAATCTTCTTAGAAAATGGAGGAAAATAATTTGAAAAAAATACATGAAATAACCAAATGTTTTTCTCATAATTCTTTTCTTCTAAAGGAAAGAATGCGTTTCGCCAGAAGAATTAGTTGCATTGGCGCAGCCGTGAAGGAATCGAACAGATTCTGCAAAGCAAAAAGCAGCAAAAGAAAGTGACATAAACGCGGTAAAAATAAGCAACATGGTGCCAGTCAAACAGGAAATAAAAGTTTCGAATCATTAACAAAAAAAAACGTAAGGAAAAGATAACGAAAAGAAAAGAAAAAATTAACAGAAAATAAGCTGAAATGAATTTTGTATGGTTAATGATGAGAAAATAAAGTGTAGCAATAAATCGGATTTCGGAGTGAACAGGATTTTTCGGTATCAAAAAAAAAAATCAGAGAACATTTTTAAAAAATGCAACATACTGGAAATTTAACGGCATATGGTGAAAAGGAAGAGAGAAAAAAGTGCGAGAAACTTGAGTACCTCTTCGAGTTGCAGTTGTTATAAATCAGGAAGTAATTCGCTGTCAGTCATAAAAAAGCAGTGTTAATGGACATTACTTGGGACAGAAAAAGAGATGAGTTCTTAGTTGCCGCCCGCACAGGCATTCAGACCGAGATGATGATTTGGTCGTAAGTGTAAAAAAATGGGTGAATATATAAATGAAATGTACATTTCACTTATTTACACATACTGAATTTTCACTTTCAGTTTCTATTCACCAATAAATATCCGTACGTTTTTACATTAAGGCAACAAAGAAATCTGATTGAGATGAGTTTTAAATTGAAAAAAAAAAACTATTTTAATTCTTAACAAAAAATTTAGTTAAACATGCTTTATGTTGTCGTAATGCGGCACAGTTTAATTAAATTCTATCATGTCAAGTCTCTTGATATACGCTTGCATTTAATGATGTCTGGAAAGTTATGAGTTAAGTATCTAGTACAGATAGTTAACTTAAATCGTGCACCAACAGTCAGTGATTAGCAATTTATTCACTTGAATTAAAAATAGCAAAATCAAGTTACGGTATTTTGATATCTTGTGAGCAAACAACCATTCAGTATTTGTGACGTAGTTTTCGAACAACAATTAGAAAATAATGTCAATAAGAATGTACGTCATTTTTCACGAAGACGCTCTTCAACGATGATAGGCGTATTTTTTCACCAGATGCCAAATAGTAAATATTTCTAGAAATATTATCGAGGACATGGAGTTGCTGTGACATTCAAACTTCGCGGATCAAAATTCGATTGAGCACTGATCGGAGATGTGAAAACTACAACTTTTCCCGACACAATCTGCACTAATTCTAACTGAATCTCGGAAGGAATTATTTGGCTCCTTTTGCCATAAGAAAAAAAAAACAATACTCTATTTTCTAATCTGCCTGTAAAAGTGTCAGTTTGATCCAAATAATGTATTGCTGGGCAGTCAGCATTTTCCTGGATCCAAATTCGTTTACGCGGTCTTGTTAGGAAAACATATTTTACATCGTGCAGGTTCTCTCCCAGGGACGCAACAGCGCAAATCTATCACTACACCCTAGCTATTTCCATGGGAAATGGCATGGCAAGATCTAAATACCAGACCTTAAAATGTTCACAACAAATATCCACCCTGTTGTACAGATGGAGTCCAAATACCGTCAAACCTTCTATATTCAAACTGTAAATTAAAAGTTTCTAGTGTTACAACTGTTGGCAAAAACTACTACAGTGTGCATCAGACTCTCGCGGTGTCTCCCTCCCTGAACAAAATGAAATTTCTTCTTCAATCATGTGTTGATGGTTCAAAACTCAGCCTAATAAAATGATTCATAACTTTCCAGGTGGGACGGGTAGTGAAATGTATAACATTTTGTATAGAAACCCAAAGAGCCTATTTCAAATTTCATTTGAGATCCTTACATTCATATACGCGCAATTATCTTTCGAAAAATCATAAATTAATTCTCCCCAACTATGAACAAATACAAATTTTTTCATTAAAAAACATCAATGAGATATTCGAAAGAAAATGTTCTCTTCTAAGAGAACAATTATTCTCAAAAGTCGCAATATATTTCAGATTTAAAAAACACATACAATTATAAAAAAGGCTTTTATGAGCAAATGAATCAATTAATCTCTCTGTCTAATAATATATTAATTTCACACACCTTATTCAGTGTATCTTGGGGTTCTCTTGAGGTGTGTATCGAGTGAATATTCGTAAAAGTAATGATAAATAAATGCTTGTTTTAACATTGTTGAAGAAGTTCCCAAGTTGAAGTTTGAACACATGCTTCATATGAAAATATCATTTTTGCAGACAAATGTAAATTTGATATATTTAGACAGTTAACTATAATGTCTTGACTTACTTATTCTTACCTCACTTTACTTCACTTTTTTCACCAACTTGAATTGAAATGTTTTTCTGAGCTTAAAATAAAA
Source organism: Ascarosepion bandense (assembly GCA_037127315.1). NCBI lineage: Eukaryota > Metazoa > Mollusca > Cephalopoda > Sepiida > Sepiidae > Ascarosepion > Ascarosepion bandense. The sequence goes on along the minus strand of JBBBDQ010000256.1, from coordinate 6,237,994 downwards.
TATTTGAATAATGAATTTATTATTAGAATAACATTTATCATTTGTCAGCAAATGAACTAATGTGTTTCCAAGCATGACTTATTCAACCCTTGTAGTGAGTCAATCGTGAGAGAATTAGATGTCTTTATTAACGGCCACGATATTAACAAAACGACATGAAGATGACACATCAGTGATCACAACCACAGAAAGGAAACTGCAAGATATGTTAGAGAATGTAGTAAAAAAGATGAATGGATTAAACATCAATGTTAATAAGACATAATTTATAGTTTTCAACAAGAGAAACTTGGCAAAGATTATGACTACAAATAGGGATAATAATATCAAGTAAGTACGAAAAAATCTGAAAATTATTTTTAAATAAGTAAGGAAATTTAAAGCCGAAATCCAAAGCTGCATTGGAATGGCGAACCAAAAAATCCTATTTTAGACGTACAGAATATAGGAAGTTGTGAAAAAATAATTGTCTATTGAAGTCTGTGAATGATTTCTGGAACTTCTCGTAATAAATATTGTAAAAGCTAAACAAAATATTAATAATAATAAAATAATAATAATCGTACCTAATCGTCAAAACGTCATGACTTTGCAGTCCTTGCAGTCCTTACAGGTTGTAATGTATATTTTTGTTATATATTCTTGGTCGGTGGGGAATTTGTCAAGTACTGCAAACCCATTTTGTTGCAGGATGTGGAAAAATAAGGTTATTTTTCAGAAGTTACTGTGTATAGAATGCAGGAGACAAGCTGAATTTCGTTTACCCAGTCAAGGTCAAAGAAGTCATCGAACGAAAAAATAACAAAACGCAATTTAGGTGACAGGTGTCAGAGTTTAGGCTATTTAAGTAAAGTCATAAATCAGCCGAATCGGTTGAGCTTAGCAGTTTGCAGATGGCAGTTGAGATCACAACACAGGGAGGCGGGCTGTCCTCTGGCCGCTGCCCGCAATGCGTGTGTGCTAATCCTCCGATCCAACTGACCCATTCAAATTTACGTCATGTCACTAAAGAACGAATGAAAAATATTGTGTGTATATATTTTTTTTATATATATATATATAAGCGTTTCACCCCGAGCAAGGCATGTCACTGCCACTACTGCGCAGGGGGCTACGTAGAGTGGAGAAAGGCTGATTAAATATAGGAAATGTCAGAGGGTGGGTGATAGGCGGGTAAGGATACTGAGAATGAGTGTTGGGTAGATGAGAGTGTTCTGAGAATAGTTGGGAGTTAGTGTGATAGGAGGTGTCTATTGACCCTACATTTAAACACCTGGAGATTGTAACTGTCGGGAAAGCAGACTTGTGGAAGGGAGTTCCACAGACGGGAAGCGCGAGAAAAGAAGCTGTTGGAGTAGAATTTACGGTTACATCTTATTTGTTTAACTGTAAAAGGGTGGGACCTAGTTGCTAATCTAGTATCTCGTGTAAATTCGTGCTTGGGCGGCACCAGTGATCTAAGCTCATCGGAGCAGAAGCCATGAAAGTACTTGTAGAAGAGGCACAGGGAAGCCACATCACGCCGGTGAGAAAGCGGCTGCAGCCGGTCTGCCAAGTTAGTATCAACCACGTTACAGATCCTCCTTTGTATTTTGTTAAGAAGCCCAAGGAGAGCATCAGGGGCACCCGACCAGATATGGCAGCAATATTCAATACACGGGCGGATGGTAGATTTGTATATGTGCAGAATAGATTCAGGTGGGAAAAATTTCCGGGCCCTGCACAGGGAGCCGACTTTTATAGCAGCAGATTTGGCAATGGATTCAATATAGTCATTCCATTTGAGGTCCGCCGAGAGTGTAAGGCCAAGTAGGCGTAGTATTTTACTCTCTGGGAGGCTAGCCTGTCCCATGCTAATGGGAGGTAGATGCAATTGTCTGTGGTGGTTAGTTGATAACAGCTTTGTTTTAGAGGCATTGAAATTTACCAACCATTTCCTACCCCAGGGCGCTACGGATTGGAGGTCCCTTTTAAGTACGGCAGCGAGGTTCACTTTGTCGTCCAGACCTGGTATCTGATCAATGCGAGAGTAGATTGTTGTGTCGTCGGCATACATGCCAACTTGGGATCTAATGGTGTCGGGGAGATCATTAATGTTGATCAGAAAGAGCGTGGGTCCTAGGATGGATCCTTGAGGGACGCCCGCGTTCGTCTGGTAGTTTTGGGAGGCATGCCCATTTAATACCACCTTCAATGTGCGGTTAGAGAGGAAAGACTTGATGAGGTCAAACAGATGTCCAGTTATCCCATAGCTCCGCAGTTTGCACAATAGGCCCGCATGCCAGACCCTGTCGAATGCTTTGGAGATATCCAAGGCAACGGTTCGGGCTTCACCATTCTTGTCGAGTGCCTGGTATATGTACTCGGTAATGGTCGTTAGCATATCAGCAGTAGACCTGGTGAAGCGAAACCCGTACTGTTTGTCAGAGAGAAGCCCGTTAGCCATAAGATGCTGAATCACCTCGGCGTTGATAATGGCTTCGAAAACTTTGCCAAAGATTGGAAGGAGACTAATAGGACGGTAATTGGCGGGATCTGAGGGTTCGCCAGAATTCTTAAATATAGGAACTACGCAGGAGGACTTCCAACAGGCAGGAAAGCAGGAAGCAGATAGGCAGAGGTTATCAGTGTTGATGTCATTTCGCCAGAGAGAAAATCAAACTACATTGGGTCCAGTTTATTTTCGTAAATTTTAGCAGCGAAATGATCCTCATACTTTTTGTAGGACATTTATTGTCAAATGTCCTGAAAAATAATCAGCATTTGGTTCGAGCATATTCTCGCCGAATTTTTGCCAAGGCTTTGTATCGTCATTCTTTGAAAGAAAAACACTGTTATTTGGCTTGCAGATTATAATGTCTTTAAATTTCAGTTAAACTGATAAATAAAATCCGGTATTTATCAGAGATTAGGTCGTGTACGGTTAAAATCAAAATTGAAAGTTTTATTCTTGTGGCACAAAACCAATGATTAATAAATAAAAATTAGCAAGCATAAAATGAAAGAGAAATGTTAAAAATGCTGATTCGCTGATAAATATCCAGAAACAAGTGGCCAATTTGTATTAGGTCGCATAGTGTTAGAAATAACTAAATATACCAAAAACCCGGCATATTTCATGGGATAGAAACAGTAAGAAATTTTTATGAACATCACCCTGGCACGGTTACAGCTATAGAACCTGTTACAATTTATGGTACTTTACAATACGCAAAGACAGAACAATCAAAGCTGACTGTACACAGAAAGGAAATGTGCGTTTTTATTGAAATGTTAATCCTTGTAGTTTGTAATTTATCTTTGAAGATCTTTAAAAACTGTTAAAATTCAAAGACCTTGAATCTAAGAATATGGCGCATGAGAACGTCAATAATTCTATTTGTAGTTATAACCCACGGTATGACTAAAATATAACGGAATACTCATTGAATGTATTTGCCGTAGCCCACGCCTTAACGAAATGCAAAATCTCGAAAACACATGTACAGTTCAAACATTGCGAAGAGATTTATCTTTGTAATATGCGTGAAATCTTTTTTGATTTTTGTCTTTTTTTTTCTAAATTATGATAGAAAAATATTATAATGATGTTTTTGACTTTAGGCCTCGGCTTGTGACCTAGAACGAAATAAGTATACAAAATAAATCAAAATAATAATAATAATAATAATAATAATAATAATAAGAAGAAGAAGAAGAAGAAGAAGAAGAAGAAGAACTGTACACCTCATGATCGGGGACAATGTAACTATTTCAAAGTTATTTTGAAAATCTTGAAATTTAAAAAAGAATTAAAATCATCCTTGTGTCAGTGTATTAAATCCAGCAAGAATAAAGCGCAAAGATCTAAGTTTTTAAAGAGATGCACTGTCGATTGATCATTAAAGAGTTTTAGCAGATAACAAAATCGTACAATCTTAAGGATTACATTTTAATAATATGTAAATGAACATATTTTAAAAAATGTCATTCAGATCAATACTGAGAAATTAGATGAAATTAAAAACGCATTCATTTTGAAAAACGTGTCATGATAAAACATACAGATATTAAGATTTATGCAAAAGAACAAAAACTTATACGCAGAATTATGCATATATTTTAAAAATCTATCTTAACTATTATATTTTAAATAACTCGCGACTAAATTCATTTATGTATGGTCATTTATTATTCCTATACCAAAAATCAGTCTTAAAGGCTTTCAGAAAGTTTTACAATTTTGAACTGAACACTTTGTTTAATTACTAGAGTAGATTGTTCTCATTCCATGTGTCATGCTAATTCCGGAGGTATAGTTTATCTCCATTTAACCCAAATCTCTACCTCTTTAGCACACCATTAATAAAGCCAGGTAACGATCCCACAACTCTTTGGGTCAATTTACTGGGTCCAAGCTACTCTTTTATCCATCCAGCCTTTAAAATGTTCAGTTCAAAATTCCACACAACTGAAGAAGGTCAAACCGTTCAATACTCGAAACATCGTGAATATGGCAACAGAGTTGAAGACAACAGTCCGAACAATGCAAGGGTAAATAATTACAATAACTCATTCCAGACATATAGAAAGATTTTGACAGTAGTTTAAACATTTAAACCTTCAAGATAAATTAGATTTCTTTTAACACGGGAAATAATGTTTGCCGTTTTCTTTACTAATCTTCTTTACAGTTCTTTTTAGCTTATATTCATATTATATATTTTTCTTATCATTTATTTTATATATTTTATACTATTATATTCTGATCGATAAATATTTGTTCGAACGTTTAACATTTAATAGTGTTTTGTTTTTGTTCTATAGCACCTGTTCAGTATAAATTTTGTTTCCAATATATTTCACTAATCGGTGTAAAAATAAGTGATAATGTATTTTTAATAATGCACTTTTACGACAATACAATTTTAGGTATCAAAATTTTTTGAAAATATACTTTATTTTTAATCAATTTGGAAGTGTCTTCAAGCCAGCGTCGAAAATACTCACGTAAGAACACATCTTCCCAAATACATGAGAAAAGAAGTGATTGTAAATAAAGAAAAGAAATAACTTTCACCGTCGCCCGAAGACAATTTCTGGCTTTCAATGAAGAGCTAACAAAGGAATTGCGTTATTTTGAGGATTTTCCCGAAAAAAAAAATCGAATGCGTCCAAGTGAAGTCAGTATTTCAATCAGACGGCGTTGATGGTTTTTGGAAAGAGGTCGCTTCTTCAATCAAACTGAATTGATGGTTTTGGATTCCGGCCAAGCAACAGCCGTGTCGTGAATCCAAGAGATTCGTTGACGTAAGGTGAGCACAGGACACACAAGGAGAACTCTACAAAATTTATACACAATCCCCGGATGTTTGCCGAAAACTGTCGAAATGTTATTCAGTGAACGATTTTCGTACTTTTCTGATCATTATTTACTAGTGTCTTTTATATTGCTCGTTTCTTTCTCCACTTTCTTTTTTACTTTCATGCGTTTCTCATTCTTATTGTAAAAATTCCTTGACTTTTTCCTTACGTATCGTCTATTTAGAGAAAATTGAGTTTTTCCTTTCTTTCTAGCTATCTCTGTTTTAACAGTTCATTCATTCGTGTTTCTTTCTACTTTTAAGACATTGTCTTTTGAAATTGATACTATATAATCTGTATTTGTGTCTCACCTTTCTTTTCATTTACGCATTTTAAAAATTTATTCAGTTGTTGTTTTCTTAAATTATTACCGGAAACTATTATTAATTTATTACTTTTTTGTTTTGTTGTTTCTTGTTAGATTTATATACATATATTTTTTTTATTTTCAAGTCTAAATTTCTCAATATCTTTCTTACACGGTTTTATTCTTATTTTCTCGAATTTGGCTTTCCTTATTTGAAGGCTTTATTCAAATTTTCACTACTGTCTTCATAGCCTACAATATCAATTCTTTTTCTTTATTTCCGTTTCTATTTATTTAATCTTGTTTTCTCTGTCTTAAAACGTAGTTCATTTTTCGTTTCATTCTTCATATTTATATATATTTAGTGTTTCGAGGCAACAAGTTTCAAAACATATATTTTTAAATATAACAGACGATAAATGTCTATGATGTTTTATGTCCTAAACATCGTATTTTGGCTTTAATATAAGGTGAAAATAAAGAGAAAAATTGTCCAACATTTGGATTTTGTTTGTTATGCTGATTCTAAGCTTTCGGCTCACATGAGCCATGGTAATAGAAGTTACATGGACGTTAACATCCCCCATAAAAATGATTTTACATTGTGCTGACATAAAACATTGCTTTGAGACGATTACAGTCAACGAATGGCAGATGCAGGTAAATTTGTAATGCAGTTCTATGACGTCACACAGTGTGAAAGATCGAAATGTTAAGAGAACCATCTGTCTAAATTTTATATTGTGTTTTGATCAGATTGAAATGTGATTTTATTACGTGTTGGTTGCTTTGATTTAATGTAGATGGCCTTCAATATCTGAAGGTACTTTTAACTGTTTTAAAATACCTGCAACCTCTCGGAAAACTGTTTTAACATACTTGCAACCTCTCTGAAAATAGCTCATGTGGACTGAGAGCTTGGAGTCAGGTTAATGAAAAACTATCCTGCTATTGGACAATTTTTGTCTTTATTATCTCTTGAAATTAAAGCTACATTACAATGATTAGAACGGCTCATGAATAACCATAATAAATAGTCAGTGTCTGTTATATTTAACAATGTATATTTAGAAGATTTTATATTTCTTTTTAATTGCTATTTTTTCTTTTTTCCTTCCTTTTTTTCTTTCTTTCACTCTTTCGTTACATTGTAGTTTTTTTTTTAATTTTAAATTACTTTCTTACTTATATTCCTTGATGTATTTCTGCTATATTGTGTTTTCTGTTTTCGTTATTTCTATTCATTCACATTTTCTTTTCTTTCTTCATACGTAAACATACCTAATTTTGTATGGCATTTTTTCTTTTTTTTCATATTTTAATCTCTTTGTTTTCACATAAGAATTGTCAGTTTTATTGTTTGTCTCTTTTATTCATTCTTTCTTTTTAAATTTTCGTGTTATTTCTTTCATCTTTTTCTATGTCTTTCTTTAAAAAATATCATTGTTTTGTTTACCTACTTCGTTCTTTAATTTATGCTTTTTTTAATTTTAATGTTACTCTTTCTTTCTTTTCTCGTTCTTTATTAGTTTTAGTCCTATATTTAGTTTCATTTCTCTGCTCAAAATTCATTGATGATTAGTGTAAACATCTGAAAAAAATTATTTTTCTTGCTTGTTTTCTTTATTTTATTCTTTCTTGGTTCCTTTTATATTGTTTATTTCCTCCTTTTAAAATTTTATTGCTTATTCCCATTCTTTCAAAATTTATTCCTTTCTGTTTTTCTTTTCTCGGATTTCCTTCCTATTGCTTTTCTCAGTTCATTTTTAAGCTCCTACTTATGAACGTAGCGTTCTTTGCCCCTAGCCCATTGAGTCATCTTCGTCGCCGGCTTCTTTTATTTATTTTTGTATGTTTTAAATGTATTTTCTCTTTATAGTTTCATTTTTTTAAAGTATTGTCCATTTTTCTGCTTCATTTTACCTTTGTACTTACCATTTCCCGTCTTTCAGATTCATTTCTTTTAAGTATTTTGATGTTTTTTTTTCGTTTATATTTAATGTTACTTTTCTTTTTCTCACGAGCTTCTTATTTAATTTTTTTCAATTTTTTCAGCACCCCGTTTTAACCTCAAATTTTCACACCATTAATTCCTTATATCGTATTCAATTTTTTCATTGAGAATATATTTTGCTTTCTTTTTTTAGATTTCCTATTAGAAGTTAATTTCTACATCTTTAGAAATTTTTTTCACTATTCACAAAAATAACCTTGCTATTTTTCTAATTTTTCCTTTTCGATCTTATCGATTTGGTCTCTTTATTTTCTATGAATTTACCTTGATTTTTCTCTAGACTTTCCGGGTAAAAAATATTTTTCCCCGATTCTCATCTTCCTAAATGAACTTCAATTCTTTTTGTATTTGTTGACATGATTAAAAAGTGGTTTTGCTTAATTCTTTTTTACCACAGGTCACTTTCTGAAAATTTCTAAAATAATAAGTAATAATATTATGTTATACAATTTCTTCCTTTCCTTTCACCCGTCACAGATCAAAATAATAGCTTAGAAATAAAAAACAATATAATAAAACCAAGTTATCTTTGTCTCAGACAGACAAGAAACAAAAATGTCCTATGATGTTGGCAGAGGTATTAATTTCACTTTCCACATCAGTCTCAAATTCACTCATGTAATATATATATATATATATATATGTGTGTGTGTGTGTGTGTGTGTGTGTGTGTGTGTGTGTGTGTCTGTGTGTGTGTGTGTGTGTGTGTGTGTGTGTACATAGGAGTGAAATTAGATATTTCTTTTTTCTTTATCCTGCGAATCAAACAAAGAACATCAATCAAGATGCGTCAGCCAACTAGTCCATTTCAAAAAGTGGCCCAGAGTAGCTTATATAAAAGGACGTTACTTTGATGTTATAAATGCTTGACTTGAGATCTAGACGCCAAAAAATATAATACACACACACACACACACACGTGCGCGCGCACGCGTGTGTGTGTGTGTGTGTGTGTGTGCGTGCGTGAATTATGTATTTTATTCATCAAAAATACATCAAAATAAGTTTTTTTCAATTTCGCTAATATGTTATATGTATTCAAGTACCGAATGTGGTGTTATATATCGGGATTTAAATTATGAATAAACTGTTCAAGTACTTAGTGTTTTTTATTTTTGTTATATATATGTAATTTCCGATAAGCCTGTCATTGCCATGAACGTGTATTTGATTAAATTTTGGCGTATTTAGAATGCTAGGGTTTGATATATACAGACATACTCAAAAAAACAAAAACAAAACACACACACACACACACACACACAGGTTTTCTGGCTTTCTAGGAATTCTTTATTTATTCCGCTCTACCTAATTATTGAGCACTTTCTGTTAGTTGATTGCTAGTGTCGTTTTTTTTGGGGGGATACGTGCTGACTCGATCTGAACTCATTTGACTGATGTTCATCTACTTAGCTCTTTCTTTTTTAAAACCATGTTTCCCTTCTTCGTAGATACGTGGAGGGTTTTTCGACACGAGCATAGTTATTATCTTATATATATATATATATATATATATATATATATATATATATATATATATATATATTATCATTTACATGTTTCTCCCGTCATTGAATTCATATGAAAGTCTACCCATATTTATTTTAATATTATATTGAGAAATTATTACACTGAACAATACATACTTTTAGGAATGACTCATAACCGAGAAATGGCGCACAATGTACCACAAATTACCTAAACATCCAAGCTCAGTTTTTAAGTTCAGAGCTGTACTTCGGACGGATAGTCAAGTTGCCAATCAAGCTAAAACAGTACAATTTACATTGCATTTTAATACATAGTTACGGGTGAGAAAAGATTGATTAATGCTTTACCCATGAAAGTGAATATAGCCCTGGTGATATTCTGTGCCGACGGTATATTATGGGTTGTAACATGGGAATACTCAAGTTTTAGTCAGAAGCAGAAAGTGTCCAGCATGACGGATAGGTTTTACCGTGCCTGCTACAGAATAGAGATGTCAAAATTACTCGACATCATATTTTATTTTGGATAACTCTTCTTGAGAATGTAAAAAACAGGAAACATGACTTTTTTGTTGTTCAGAGTCTCAAGGTCTTATTCCTGAAGACACAAAATTAACATTGTTCGTCTTCCAGTAAGATTCTCATCTCTCGCAATGACTAAAATGGAAATGGTAATTGGTGAAGAATTTTCAGGTGTATGTTGTCACTAAAATTTGAATATTTTGGATTACCATACTGTTAACGTCGTCGAAAGTGTTGGAGTAATTGTCCTAAATAAAGACATTTTGGAAATTAAGTATTGGAATTCAATGTTAAAATGAGCAAGAAAATTTCCGTATGAAAATTAGTCGCTTTTTTCTTTTTCTATTTTTGTTTTTAATAATTTCATCCTAACTAAGGCGGGATCGCCACTAGTGCACAGCGGGATACATTGTGAGAAAAGACCCGGTACAAGATTTTTGAAGAAAGGATAAAATAAGAACATCATTCAAGAAGATAGATGTAATTGACGTTTCTTTGAGAGTTTTGTAGATAGTAGCTCTCAGGGAGGCGATTAATCAAGTTAGAGTTTCACAGGGGGGAAGTGCAAGAAAAGAATCTAATCGAGTAGAAGAGATGGCCCCACTTAAAAATTCCAACGGTAAAAGGGTGGGATGTATCTGCAAAATCTAATAGCATGCTTAAATTCACGTGTACGGGGCGCGAGGAAAAAAAAACCATCGTAGAAGTTGCCATGAAAATAGTTTTAGAAAAGACAAAGAGGAGCTACCATATGGTGAAAAAAATAACTGAATTCGAAATAACAAGTAAATATCGATTATATCGTAGATCATTCTGTGGATTTTATCGAAAATCTCGAGAGGAATAGCAAGAATGTTTCTACAATTTTTAATGTTTTTCTAAGTTAAGCATTTATACAGTCATTAATTTATATATACATTATTTTTTACGATATGTCATAATTCCATATATGTTATATTATAGCTATTTCGTAAAATTTTTATTATTATTACGGGAAACAGTATTAGCAACGTAAAATGCTCAAATGAGGCGGGTTTATTGCGGGTACAGAAAGAAGAATTTGAGGAAATTTTGCTTAAATTGTAATAGATGTCAGCATTAAATATTAATTATAAGAAGACATATTGTCGTTAGTATGACAACCCCTGATGTTTCAGACTTCAGAACGAAGGAATTACAGAAAAATTCTTAAAAAATACGTAGGGTGTTTCATTTATGGCACTTAACTGAATGAAACTCATATCCAAAGATTTCTTGCTAACGCAAAATATTCCAAAACCAAAAACATGTATTCCTAAAAATATAAAGTTTCTTTTACGATGGGAAATGCTGAAAAAGATCATCAAATATGAAGATTACCCATGATGCAACATGAATAACATTCAATCGAAGAATTCAGAGAATTTCATGGAAAGTATATGAGTAATGCCGAAGTTTGCAGGAAACTATAAACAATTAACCAAATAACATTGAGTAAGCGGTTAGTAGAACAAGGAAAATCAATTGCTGAAAGAGAACAAACGTTTTGCTTAGAGCGAGAATGAAGAGAGGAAGAAGAATTATTATCCATACCCTGAAGGAACGCGGTGTATAATAGATAATACGATAGGTAATAATATATAACAGAAGAAAATATCAAAGCATATTCCATGACTCTACTGCGTACATTATACTGGTTGCATGTGAAATTATCCTTAATCCGACTCAATTTCCAAACATATTAAATGACTAAATTCAACATTTTTAGAACAATTATTCAATATACAATACCGGCCGATAATTATTACGCGACACCATTTTTTTTTAAAAGAAATGATGTAATTCATACAATTCTTAATATTTATTGCTAAATGAAAGTAAAATGGTTCTTTTGTTATTATTATTAGCTAAATTTTACAAGGTAAGTAATCAAAGCTGGACTCGACCGAATCACCCTAAATTTTCTTCATTCTTTCATTGATGAAACTGCAATATACGTAAATAAACAATTTCTACAAATTCATTTGATGCACACGTTATTGTGCAATATTAACAAAAGAACCTTTCTATTCTCATTTACAATTATTTACTTGGCAATAAATAATAAAATAATAGTATGAAATACATCATTTTTTAAAACACTAGGTTGGCTTAATAATCATGGCCGGTAGTGTATATATTTGATAGAGTTAGCTGCGGCATTCAAGTGTCTCTCACGCTAACCAATACATTACTGCATCTAGCTCGGTAGGTAATTAGGGAGGTATACTGTGTCATATCATAAATGGTCAATGCATGTCGTTGCTGTGTAACCAAGCCGTGTTGCTCACATTCCTTATCTCCAGCAAAAACAGAACAGTGTGATGATGGAGGAAAAATTGAAGAAAATCTTTCTTTGTCGGTCGCATTCAACCTAGGACGGTTGAACGAAGAGTTGTTAATATATATATATATATATATATATATATATATATATATATATATATATATATTGAACTTTAAAAATACTTTTATAATTATCTCTCATTTTTACTTAAAACGTCAAACGAAATAACTTTTTAAATGTTTTTGGTAGCTAAAAGTGGACAATAAAATACCTAAAGTTAAATGGAAAATTCTAAAGCAAGCTAGAATCTCCAGATCGTTGAACGAGAAAAAATAGAAAATTATGAAGTACAAGAATAGTGTTATATTACTAAATGAAAGGCATGAATCTACTGTAAATTATAAGTATATTAAAGAATTAACTATAGTATTAACTAGTATTACTATATCTACTATATCGAAACTATAGCAATTGTGAACATTTTATATTATTAACCTTACTATCTTGATAATTTACTGTAATTACATACTATTCCTTCTCATGTTAACTTCATTTTCTATTACAAATTATAATGTATGTATTATTCTAAGTATTGTTATTACACTTGATAATTACTGTCACTAGTTTTAGCCATGTAATATGTATTCTATTTACTAGCTATCTATTATTTATTATTATTATTATTGTTATTATTATGTCATGTTTCATCATATTTCGATTTCTGCTATGGTCGCACTACCAACCAAGTCTGCGGGAAGATCTAAGGCAGGTCGTGGCGTGTTGTTATGGTTGTATTTCATGTTTTTTCTATCTTCCCCATCATCCCAAGCGTTACATAGACAAAGTTCTCCTTAGTGTGTGGTCTGTATTTATTAAGATAGTTTTTTGTATATCTTTTAAGCTGGGGTTTCCAGGGATTCTTTGAATGTGTTGTTTTGTTCCAATTTTCATCATTATAAGTGCACCTATGACTGGCACAACTCTTGTTTTCAATTTCCAGGTCTTTATATTTTGACAGTTATTCAAATTACTTGGTTGCTATGTTAGAATCCCCTAGACAAGCCATATAAATTAATAGACAAGTATTTTCGTTCTGCCTTTTAACAATAATGACCGGAATAGCTGGTTCTTGGCTTCTGTTTTGCTTTTCTACAGAATCGACTAACTGTAAATCTTGTTTGCATTTACTGCCTTCCTTTATTATTGAATTTTTTATTTCTTTCTTCATGTTGACTTACTAATCGTATCATGCTGTTCTTTGTTGTTTCTATGTATGTTAGTAAGCGCAATAATTGTTGTCTTATATGACAATTTTAGCTGAATAAGACCTCTTCCAACTTCTTTACGGTGAATGTATAGACGGTCTACATCAGCCTTTGGATGATGCATCTTATGCTTAGAAAAAAATTTTCTTGTTTTAGAATCCATTCGCCTGATATCGTTTAGAGTCCAGTTTAAGATGTTGAAACTATATTGGACAACTGGGATTGCAAGGCTATTAATGGCCATAATCCTGTTTTGATTATTCAATTCAGCTTTTAATATCAATCGTAGCCTTCTATAGTACTCTTTACGCGCTATTTCTTTCATTTTTATTTGGTGAATGTTTTCACCCTCATTTAAACCTAGGTTTTTATAAGCTTCTTCTGGCGTTAATTCTTTTATTGTTACAGCAGAGTCTAAGCTAATTGAGGATGTTTCTTGTAGTGATCCACGTAAAACTTAAGCTTTAGCACATTTATTCAGATTGAATTTTATTCCAATGTCTTCGCTGGAGCATTTTAAAGTTTGCAGAAGATCTTCCAGCTCATTATCATTCTTAGCATACAACTTTAATTCATCCATGTAAAATAGATGGCCAATTTTCTTTTGGCCTATTTCATATATAACATTCTGTCTTGTTAAGTTGACTGGTTGGTGCTATTAATGATATGCAGAATAGTAAGGGAGACAAAGAATCACCTTGAAATTTACCAATTGAAGTAGATAGATTAAATCCGGTTCATATTACACCCACGTCTATTGAACAGGTGAAGGGACTCATCCCTTGTTCCTTGTTTAGGATGTGGTTTCCGGCTTTTTCTTTCCCAATCTTTTCAGTTTTTTCTCTTTTTTTTCAATTGGAGTAGATAGACTGCACTATCGCCCAGTTCACACTCCACCCACGTCTATTGAACAGCTGAAGAGGCTCATCCCTTGTTCCTTGTTTAGGATGTGGTCTCCGGCTTTCTCTTTTCCAATCTTTTCACTCCTAGGTAGCCCCCTGCGCTTCAGTGGCGTTACAGGCATGCTCGGGGTGATAAGATTAAAAAAAAACCTCTTTTGATGTTATTATTGAATATTTTTCTTTCTTTCTTAATAATTGTATCATCCAGTCCTTTGTTGTTTCTGTGTATGTTAGTAAGCCAATAGTTGTTGTCTTGTATGACAATTCTAGCTGAATAAGACCTCTACCACCTTCTTTACGGGGTATGTATAGACGCCTTCTTTACGGGGTATGTATAAACGTTATTATTTTTTTTATTATTATTATTATTAATAATATTATTAAAAGTATTATTATTATTATTATTATTATTATTATTTTAATATCATCATTTTACTATTATTATTTTATTATAAGCATTATTATTATTTTACGTTTATTTTTATTTTATTTAATTATTTTTTATTATTTTGTTATATACAAAATTTTATAATAATAATAATAATAATAATAATAATAATTATTATTATTATTATTATTATTATTATTATTATTAGTTTAATGAATGTTTAAATTTATGTTCAATTTATTTATAATACTTAATTTTAATTTAATTTTAATTTAATTTAATTTAAATTTAAATGTTATTTTTTTTATTTTATCTTTCCGGATTTATTATATAAGGTCTAATGAGTTTATGTCTTCATGCCGTGTTTTCTTAAATATTCTTTAATTTACTTTTTATGAATAATTTTTCTACTTCTGTCTGTGATTTCATCCTTTTCTAAAAAAAAATTAAAAATGCCAAAAGATTTGAGCTCAACCACTGTAACCGATGTCAACATATGTATGCAATTTCTATCCAACAAAAAGTTAAAATTTCTCCCCATTAATTTTTTTCCCTTTCCTTCCCCTCTAAATATTCTTACTTTTTCTTCTTCATTTTCTATTTCTTCTCTACCTTTCCTTTCTTCTTTCTTTCCATTTTCTTCATAAAAGTGCAATACTACAAAAGTTTTGAGCTTAAACACTCTAAAGGATGTCATTATCTGTCTGCAATTCACTTCCAGAAAAAAAAATAATTTTCTCTTTTTTAGCCGTTTCCATTGTCTCTCCCCTCTCTACATTTTCTCTCATATTTTTTCATCATTTTCTATTTTTTGTATAGTTCTTTTTCTTTCGTTGATTTCTCATCTTATTTTCTGATCTTTCTTCTCTCTTTCTTTCCCTTTTTAAAAATTATTTTACCTCGTTCGGAAGAAACATACCAAAAATAAAGGGAAATGTTGATTTAAAGATTATTTTAAATGTAAAACATTTATTATTATGATTGTTAACTATCTGGTGAGATATTGTTTTTTCAATGTCGAAAGAAAATATACAATTTTGTAGTAGTTTTAGTCTGTACATGTTCTAACGTAATAATTAATAATAACCATCCACTGCGCTATTTTTATATTGAAAACCCTGTTAAATGTTTGTTATGAAAGCTGCAATTATTTTCTTTGTTCGCCATGTCACATTATGTTTTCTTTCGTTGTTTATTTAGTTGTTTCTTTGCCTTTTCCGTGTTCCTCTAAAGTTGACATCTAATGTTAAACCAATATCATCTACCAAACAAGATCACCCAAGATATCATCATTAATTTATTTTTATCTCAAAGATAATACATTTCACATACAATTGAAATATATAATATTTCGTCAGGAAATAAATTACGTTTTTGCAGAAAAATTATAAAATCATACCTAATTTATTTTTAGTTCGTCTTAAAAATATCAATAAATTTTATTTCCAATGACTGCTACCCAATGGGATATAGAATGATTGATATCATATTCGAAGAAATCTGGATTTTTTCAAAATAAATTGACAGGCTGTTTGTAAATATTCTGTCACTTAATCACCCAATGAGCAAAACAAATGGAAAGCTGTAACTCCTAAATATGCCGTGTATGGGAAATGTGAAACAACAGCAACACAACACTTTTATTTTTTTTTCGTTTGATTTTTCGAGGATGTACACTTGTTTTTTGTTTACATACGATACAAAAGTTTTATAAAACGATCGATCTTACAGTTCACTTTCATTTCTATTTTGTATAATAAGCTGATACCAATAAAATAAAGATTTGCTTTCCGAAAAACCTATTATATGTGATTTCTGTATTAGTCTATGGGATTAAAAGTCATCGTTATTTACCGTATTTATATTTAACCTTGTGTCTTTATATCACCGATATTGTCTCTATCACTACGTTTCTCCGGGCTTCTTCGTACAGTTTACTGATCAGGGTAACAAATCTGAAATTGAGAACAATATGTTACAAATATTAGGACAATATTAGTAGTCCATTAAAATAAATAATGCATAAAAACATTTCGTATGTTATAGAAAGAGATTCTATAATTTCTCAGCTTGTCCGAGAAACATTTATTAAACAATGTCTACCATTTCGGTTGCTTGATAATAAAGAGTGCTTATTATTTTTACTCTCAAATCTAAAGAACAAAAAAAATTGAATCATATGTCTGTGTGTTAAAAATAGAGACAATTAGAGAATTAATCTTAGTCGAGGAATTTTCTTCTCATCAAGTACAAATGTGTCTTTACACATGACTCAAAAATTTCGATTTTCATAGCAATCCCTAAGAAGGGAAGTGAAGATGAATCCGCACCCCATCGAACAATCAGTTTAATAAGTCACGTAAACAAAATACCTCATCCGATTTCGGTTGAAAAGAGCGCTCAGCAGAATCCGATCGGAAATAGGATAAGAACAGCGCAGATTCGTCAAAGACAATGGAAAAAGGAACGCGATATTTCTTCTTAGAGTGCTATCAGAAAGTACAATAGAAATGAAGAATGACATGTACCTGTGTTTCATCGACTATGAAAAGGAATTCAACAAATTATTACACCACAAAGATCTGATAGAGACGCTTAGCAACCTACATATATTCAAGAAAGATCTTAGAGTAATCAAGAAGCTTTACTTGCAGCAAACACCCTGCAGACGGACAGGAAACAATTTCAGAAGATACCCAGAAATAGAAAGGGTTGTAAGACAATAACATTTTTTCTCAACAGATCTATTTAACCTACGCAGCGAGACCATTTTGAGAGTACTAGAACTATTGTTAGGATTCGACATTAGCGGCTGCAATCAGATCAATATAGGATACGCAGATGATATAGTGCTGATAGCAGATATAGGAAGGAAGCTACACGACCTCCTACAGGAAGTACTTAACGAAAGTGGAAAGAAATGACTGCATATCAAATAACATACATGGTAATCAGTAAAAAGGGGAGCCCAAAATGGGAACTACAAGTTGGTGATACCAAAACAAAATAGGTGCGGAAATTGAAATACCTGTAAGTTTTCTAACAGAGAACGAAAGAGCGATACAACGATACGAAGGCGCGTTGGATTAGCCAAAAATTCATTCAAGAAGCTAAGTAGAGTATTAAGATACAGGCAAATTTCACTGGAATCACAGAAGACAGTACTAGATTGCTATTTGATGTCTGTCCTTCAATAAGGCACTGAATGCTGGGAAATCTCATCATAGATTAATAAAAGACTTGAAGTAACCGAAATGTTGTTCTACAGAAAAATACTGAGGATACCCTGGACGAAACACGGGATAGTTTCCAGAGGATATACACAAAAAGAGAACTGATATTTAACATCAAGCAAAGACAGGTAAAGTTTTAGGACAGGTATTGAAGAATGCGGGCTTGGAGAACCTGATGTTCAGGAGAAGGATAAATGTTACGCGAGACAAGGAAAACTAACGTACACCATACACCATGGACTTAAGCAGATGGATGGTGTACTGGAGATTCCGGGCCATAAAGAATAATGCGTTGCGGGGGGCAATGATCACCTACTTTTTAAAAGGACACAGCACATAGATGAATGTAACGCGTTGAGTAGGATAAGGTTCTATTTTTAATAACAATAATAATAATAATATATATATATATATATATATATATATATATATATATATATATATATAATGTGTTATAAATATTTGTTTTAAGTAATATTATGCTTCTATAAAAGGTCCTGGCTATGGCGGTAAACTGCATCCGGCAGAAAAGCCTCTGATTGGGAGGTTGTCAGGAGCGTGGTACCACATTTTTATTGCTGTTGTTCCTAGGTCCATCTTGACCCGGATTGGGTCCCAGCTATGGGAAAATAGTTAACCCAAAAGCTGGGGTCAAAACACTATGAAAATATAAAAATAGACTTTTATAGAAAAATATACATTTTTGAATACGAAAATAAAAGATATCTTCCGTTTTTTAAATTAAAAAAGATTACAAAAGAAAACTTTTCACAAAACTCTGACAAAATCAGCCTTCTCAGTATAACCAAACATTAAAAAATACTTCAAAACCTTAATCTTTTGGCATTAAATGAAACACAGAGGTTGATATGCCGTTAAATAATAACACAAAATAATATAAAATGTGGTAAAGTATTCGAGACCACATTAGAGACCATATGACAAACAAGCATATCTGAAAAATAACTAAATTTAAGAGAAAATCTTATACAAAACACGATATAAAAGAAATATTTTACAAGACAACACATTAAATATATAAGTTGCTCAACATTAACAGACTGACCACGGTTCCGCTTTTAAAAATGCTCCCATAATTAAAAGAGGAACAATTTATTTAGACGAACATATTTAGAAAGTGATTTAATCGCAAAATCCTCCAAACTTAATTAGCGTACAGTGTCTTCCAATGTTTCATCATTGTTGGCAGAACTTCAATTTTTAAAATCTGGAATATATAATTAGACTCGTATTGGAAACATAAACAAAAAAGAAAAAAACCAAATAAGATTGAATAAATTATACACACAAAATATACATTAGAAATAATATATATATATTTAAGTCAGGTTAATTCCGATAGAGACGAACTAAAAGAACTCATTGTTAAATTTATTTATTTAATTTATCAGTGTAATAGATGAAATTGTAGAATATATAAAATTGTATATATAATGAATTATAATGAATTAGAACACTCTAACCACTGGTATATGATGCATCATAAGCTAAAAGTCTGCCTCATTCTACTGAGCATCTATAGCTCAGTGGTAGAATCGCCAACTGTCGCCAATTCTGTCGGGTTTCACTCCTGGGTAAAATCAATCGGATGTCTATTTGCACTGATGAGCTGTGATACAGCGAAACAGATCTGCCTGCGGATGAGTGATAATATATATATATATATATATATATATATATATATATATATATATATAATGCATTATATAAAATCGAGGGTTTATAATAAATGAATTTTACAAAAATCGGTTTGCCATCTACTTGAAAGTTGCGTGCAAGTACATGAAACTATTAGTAGTTTTCTCCAATGTGCCTTGTTAGCATAAAATGTTAGTAATTTATTATTTGACGTCGCAGGTTTGTCCAAATTGATGGGCCCTATATATTAACAAAATGTAATAAATAATAAATATAAATTACCACGACCTATACAGAGATGACGAACTAATAGAGGTACACAATATAAAAAACGAAAACAATTAAATGAGGTAACAATTAAAAACACTCTTAAAAAACAAACTCGATTTTGCTCTCACGATGGATATGTATATGAAATTGATCAATAACTGGACAAAGAATTGAATTAAAAATTTGATAAGTTCTCCGCGTAGATGAAAAAAAACAAGCTATAATATATAAATGCTGGATCAAACCACTCATAGACTATTATCAAACACGTACCAAATATTATGCAATGTAGGCTACCAAGAATTCCTTTGACTAAAAATATTTTTGAAGAAAAAAAGGAATATGATAAAGCTTTAATGAAAGAGCGGCAAAAAAAACTACTTGAATTTAAACCCCAAAAGAATCAACCGAATCCGAAAAAAAAGATTTGTTTGGTTCAACCAATATTTCAAATTAAGAATGAAAATTAATAAAGCAAAAATGTTTTTCTAAATGTTCCACAAAATGTTTGACTCGCAATCTTCAGCAAAATTACCGTGAAGATAAGTTATAATTGTACAAGTAACTTAGAAAAGAGAAAGGTTTGCACCCGTCCGGGTCGATGTCAGTAAGTTGATAGGTCATATCGTCCCTAAATATCTCGTGGCAATCGATCTCGCACATGCGATCAAGAATGTGTCACCAACCACGTTTACTAGGTGATCGCTGTCTCTAACGTTGCTAGATGTGAAAAAATGGTGGCTAAGACTTTGCGATGAAGAGATTCTTGTGATCTGAAGACTATAAGGATCTAATCGGATTCTTTGGGCATGAATTTTTTTTTAATCATCTAACCCCAAGCAAGGCATTCCCCTGCCACTATTGCGGAATTCAAGATGAATATCAGATCTTACAGAAAGCGTTCGTTGTCGACAGACTTCACCGAAAGAATGGTGAAAGTTGCAACAATTGTTCAAGTGAATAGGGCCAGGCTTAATGTTTTGGAGTCCCCTTTGATGCAACGTGGAGGTTTTTGATCAAAATCTTCCTTGGTTAAGACAGACACACTATTTTTACTGAAGTAATGCAAATTCTGTTTTTGTCCAATACTGTTATTTTTTGTAAAGATTCATGTCGAGATTTCTAAACTACTCAGTTTGTTTTTGTCCCTCTTTTTGTACATTGACTGGATCTGTCTTCGTTTTTTTCCGACTCCACCTTTTATATTTTCGCTCCATCCCCGTTTATGTTAATATGGCTCCGTTATTTTTGAGTTGTTGTGGGTATCTCAAAAATACACTTTCTTTATATATATTTTGTAAGGTTTGTTATATTCTAATTATGTTTTCTGAGTTCATACCCCGCCAGCATTTGATGATCATTAGATTTTTATATATTTTATATATTTTTGGAAAAAAAAATCGAAAAATGTTTGAACTTAAGCAATTAAATGTTTATGCCATAAGGCTTTTTGTATGTTCCCTGTTAATATGTAGTTTATGGGATACGTAAGCATGAATGGAGATAGATGAGTTTATGTGATGAATTACAAAATTGTAATTAATGAAGGCGTTATAAATTTGATTAACTAGGACAAAAGAGAAAGTGTTGACTATCCACATCTTGTTTCACTACGGCTATGTTCCAAAATTGTTCTGATTTTTCAACATTAAGGAAACGCTCATTGGCAAAACGCGGTATCAGAAAAGAAAATATTAACACATCACTAAATAAACCCTGAGCCTAACTAATAAAAACAAGAACTTTTATGCAAAATTCAACATTATTTTTCAACATAGTTTCCTTCTAACGTGATACACTGACTCCTGTGGTTTTGTAACAATTCGATATTTTTTTTATGGAACGATTTGTCTTTGGCCTCAAAATACGCCTCCGTTTCCGATATGACTTTCTCATTGGAGCCAAATCTCTTTTCCTAGAGCATTCTTTTTACGTCTGCAAACAGCGAGTGGTTGCTGGGTGCCAGATTGAAAGAATACGATAGATGCAGGAGCAATTCGAAGTGCAATTCATGTAGTATTTCTATCGTTGCGATCGACTTGCGAAACGGTGCGTTGTCTTGGTGAAAGATGACATTTTATTCTTCATTTGTGGTTTGTTTTTGACAAGTTCTCCATTAAACGCACCAATAATGCTATATAGTATTCCCTATTGATGGGTTTTTATTTCTCGAGTTAATCGATGAAAAAGATACCTTGCGCATCCCAAAATACGGAGTCAAAAACCTTACCTGTTGATGTTTGCGTCTTTGGGTTTGAACTGCATTCACCAGCTGTTTTTCACTCAACTGACTATCCATTTGACTACAGAGTGAAATGGTGGATATGTTTCATCCATTTTAATACATTTAGGAAAAACAATTTCTTATTGCGTTGAAATATTTGCAAACAACGCTCTGAAGTATCAAAACGTTGTTGTTTTTGATTGACCGTGAGCAAATGCGGCCCCTACTCTGAATACAAATTTCTCATTGACAAATATTCATGCAAAATGATGAATACACTGCCTTTTGATATGTCAACTTTTCTGCTATCTCACGCAATTTCAATTTACGATCGTCTAAAAAAGGTTTGAAGAATATTTGGATGTTGTGCGAGAAAAATGCCGATTTTGGGCGACCTGAGAGTTCAGCATTATTTGTGTCTGTACGAACGTATATAAGTCAGCATACCACCACTTAAACGTTGTTTCTGACGAAGCGGGGTATAAATAACTTATATCAAGCCATTGCTTTGCTTGAACAGTAGTTTCCCATCAGCAACAATGTTTAATCAAAACGTAAAATTAAGATTTTTCCATTGTTTTGAATATTTGTAACAGTAGCTTCACTTAAATAACTGTAATTTGTAAATTAATAATCTAATTAGGCACAAATGTTGTCATGTGCCATTTGACAGTTTGTGGCAACATCTATACATCATACCTGAGACTAGTAAATATATCCGGGTCTTCTATAGCTCAACACGCTATAACTAGCAGAGAATGTTTGCCTGGATTGAGTTCTGACTGCTTTTCAATCTTATCAAAGTCGCACACCATATATCATTTAAAAGTTCTGGAGACCATTTATATCAAATCTCTCAAGCCGGCATTCTGCAAACAGAGAGAATAATTGTTGTGTTTGAATGTGATTGGACTCCCCTCTCATTATAAATTTATTTTATTTTCAGAGTTAATTTCCCACAAAATTAAAACCTGAAGAAATCCGGGACAAAACCGGTTGTTGTTTTCGTTCTTAGTGTTTAGTATGTCATTAAATTTCCGCTTATAAATTTCCATAATAAAATTTTGTACCAATAAGAATCATTTTCATATATATATATATATATATATATATATATATATATATATTGCGGAATATTATATATATGAAAAAGCCCAGCAGAAGTAACCACTCTGTTATGATAACTTCTAATCTAGTGTTAAAGCAACTGTCGACATATAGATCATTTTACCAATTTTCAAAGACACAAGACTTATTTCCTGGAAATTGAAAACAAATTCTTCTAAGTATAGTTATATTCTAAGTTATATGTTGCCAATGTGGTTATTAAACAGATAGAAATATGTGTGTGTGCGTGAGTGTGGATCTTGATTTTTGTGTCAGCACACACACACACACACACACACACACACACACACACATATATATATATATATATATATATATCGGAATCTCTTATGGTAAACGATAAATATGGGTAAGCAGTGGGTGGTACCATTCGTTTTACAATTATGCATTTGATTTCTGTCATGTGTGAACTTGTGTTGAACTATTACCCATCCAGCTACCGATCAACATGCACTAAGGTTTGTTTAAAGTGGTCAGTTGCGTATGCCACGAATACTCTTCCAAAAACAACATCGTCCATACTGGTGCACTGTGTGCCACGGGTTAGTATTTTTGTGATGAAAGCATGTTTTATCTCCCTGGGGCTTTAAATATATTGGTCTTGTTCATTGTAAACCACACAGTATACATAAGGGGGTTTGATGTCAAAGTTTGCAGTCCCTGGTATAAGAGACGTTGGCTTGGTAGCGCCCACGATGACTTTTCTCCTTTTTCGAAAATCCCCTATATACGTACACACACACATTTAATTTTATCAAAATAAGAAAGGTCACATACCAAATGTTGCCGTATGACCTAAACTGCAACCGGTCTACTGGCCCTAAATTTGCTATTTGAGATCTTGGGGAATATGTCGTTCCTATTGAATGCCATTACTCCTGGTTCCACTCTGGTTCGGAGTGGCAGTACCTGTTACGGTCACAGCTATAGGTCAAAAAGTTCGCGTATGTACACGAGTGTGTGTATTTCGTAGTCAATACACTGCATGCGTGTTTGTGTGTCGAAAGGTTATATAAGATTTTACATCATACTTTGAGACTATCATCATGTCTATTTTTATTCCTCTATGTCCCTTTTATGATCACTAATTCTGGTTTCTTTTTTTACCTACCTTCCTTAAGTCGCACACAAAAAAAAAATAAAGAAGGAAATTACCACCTCTTTTTAAAAAATATTTTATTACCTGATGAGACATTCTCCTTTCTGTGTCAAGACGAAATGTACACTTTTTGAAGTAGATTGTAATTTGAACATATTCTTAAGTACAATTTATAAGAAATAAATATTCATAGCACTATTTCTATACTGAGCACGGTTTTAACTTCATGTTTTGAACGTTGTTAATATTTTCTTCGTTCCTTATTCATTTGTGTACACACACACACACACACACACACACACACACACACACACACACATATATATATATATATATATATATATAACAGTGAATCAAATAATTATTTACTCAGTTGTATTTCATTCAATACCTGACGGTAATATTTTGTAAAAATCTCAGAGATTCTTCTACCAATGAGAAAAATATAGAGTTATGTATGAATATGTTATATGTGATTAGCGGGCAGTGATTTTTTTTTATGTTTGTGCGTATGCATGTTTATATACATGAATATGTATGTGCCCGGCTGTCAGTATACTTGTGAACAAATGTGTGCGTTAAATAACATAATTTATATATATATATGTACATATATATGTACACACACACACACACACACACACACACACACACACATATATATATATATATGCGTGTGTGCCTGTGTGTGCATAAGTGTTTGAAATATTAATTATAAATGAATAAATATAAATCATATGCTAACAAAAATACGTGCGTATAGATAATTTTACAGAAATCAAAATGCCTTTAACACACGAAATAATATATATATATATATATATATATATATATATATATGTATATGAGTGTGTGTGTGTGTGTGTGTGTGTTTGTTTGTGTTTACCGCGCGCTTATCATTTTTCTGTGTGTGTATGTGTGTGTGTGCCACTTGACTGATTTCACATCTCTCGTTCTTTGGATGTGTGTGTGTATGTGCGTGCATGTGTGTGTGTGTGTGTGTGTGTCTTGACTGATTTCACTTCCACCCTGTAATTTCCTTTCTCAAATGAAAGAAAATTAGAGGTTTTGGTTCCATGAAATAATTTCGATGCAAAGAAAGCGCAAAATTTGGCACGTGGCCCTTTTGGCAAAATTCAAATTTACTCATCAGAAAACATTTGTTTTCTTGTCAAAGGTGTTCAATTTTGATAGCAAATTGGCAATAGAAATGTACAATCAGCCAACTTAGAAATCCGCCATTGTTGTTGCTGTTAGCCAGCATCATGATACGAGAAGAATTAACACTAGCTAGATTTGAATCTCAGCCCTCTAGTTAATACCTCCATGAGACATCGGCTAGAGATGTAATTATATCTCAGGTGCTATAGCAATATGAACTTATCGATTTGAATGTATGCTGGTCTCAGTGTTTCCTCATAACTGAGAAACACCTTCGCAATTGATAGAAAGAAATTAAATATTACCAGGGAATATTCGTGGTCCTGGATGACTACGCAATTATTATAGTCAACAAAAAAGAGAATATATGGATTTATGATCACATTATTATGGCTAAAACTTTTTAATCGGGTCTTTTTGAAAGATTTATATATCCCATGCCCGGTACAATCTCGAGACTAGCTCATGAATAGTGCCACATGAAATACGTTCGCATAATATTAAAACATACAGAAAATACCGGTGTGGAATGGAAGCTTTATAGTTGAAAATGCATGAATTTAACTTCCTCAGAAAATTACCTGTTTATAGTGAGACCCCAGTTAATTTTGCGTAGAAAACTGATCATAAAACACGGCACGATAATCGTGTACAGGGGACGATCTATAAATTGTCGTTCAAAGTACGCAGAATGAAAAATTACAATGGCATCTCGTTTTAAAAGATATATTCACCTCAATTACACAAAAATATCTTAAATACTAAAGAGTAAACATATTTAATAAATTCGCCATTGCCTTCAGCCAATGCCTCTATATGATCCGAATCCTCTGCATATCTTCTGGACGGTCGCTGCGACCAAAAAGTAGTGAACCCTGCCATAATCCTTGCCTTTAGTTCATCTTTGATGTTAGAAAGTGTTTTGATGATATCTCACTCAACAGTGCCAAAGAAAATAATCAACGGTGAGTTAGGTGACCAAATGTAAAGGGTGACGTTTTCGCAAAAAAATTGTCTGACAGTCATAACTGGGTTCTCTAGTTTGTGAGGTATGGTGCAGAGTCTTGGTTCTTAAACTCGGGACTTCCAGCAGACATCCATTTGAACCAGAGTAGCACTACACCCTCAAAGCAATTGATGTAGTTCTCTGTGTTGATTATGAATCAATCAAGGAAAGATAGATGGAGGCATAACGTCGATCTCACTAGTGATCACTTGAAACATCATGAAGCTGACTAGTTATTTGGGTTTCATCCCTCTCGGGACATCTTTTGGAGACACAACAATTCCTCAATTAATAAAATAAAGACAAACACTAAAATATTCGAATGAGAGCTTTCGGTGTAAATGTCCTCTCGAAATTGCTGGCAATGTAAATTGCATCATGCTGTTCTTTTTCTCAGAGACGATGTCCAACTGACCATGCTATACTGTGCAGTAAACAAAATAAAAAAGGAACAAGGCGTATGCACGAAATAAAAAAATGTAAACTGACGAAAAATTAATCATCGAACCCGTTATATACGATAATTGAACAGATTTATATAATATTATATCTTTTATCAGCATATCTAACAACAGTTCAATGTTTTTACATTTCATTTATCGTAATATTGAATTAAGATATTTTCCCTTTCATCATTTTAAATGTTGATACATTCACACTATTCTTGGATTAATGATACCAAATAACATAACATTCTTTAAGTATATTATCATAATACATAATCAAAATCATAATGATATCCTGAAAATTAAAACAGTATTTTTATATTTTCTTCTGTAATGATGACGATGACATTTGAAGGGACAGAGATGTAGTTCTACGGACTAATTTTGCTAATACCATGAAAATATTATATAAGAAACTAGGAATTCTTCAAGGAATTCTTTTTACTGACATTTACACTTGGAATAGTGTTATGGTGTCCTATTCTACAGTGGAATGGACTCTCATTCTTTTATAAATACTAATCTGCGAGACGTTCAGGGAGGCAGTCGTGAGGCAATCTGGACGAAGTTTAACTGGTCGGTTCGGACGTACACTTCTATCTTCTGAATAATAACACTCTTATTTTGTATATATGTTCAATTTTAGATTTCCCCTGCGATGTCCTTGCACTTTGACATTTTTTGCAGATCGTTAAAGATACATTAGAATTTACAAGGACAGTCATGTCAGTAAGGAAGCACATGCTATTCCTCTGGGAACACATCGAGGTGTTTTAATGGTTAGCAAGCTTTAGTCATTATATTTGAGCAGTAAGTTCGATCCTCAATGGCTGTCCCATACTTTAGGCCTTTTGTCACATTCAGTTACGTTTAGAAAATCACTACATTCTATTTCTGTGGGTGACTAGCTTTGACTTTTCAATATTTGTGTATTTTAACGTCACATGAAATCGTTGGAGGTCCTAACTATATATACGGCTCTTGGGGATGTTCATACCATATTTTTGTAGTTTTCTTGATGCAAAAGTAGCATATTTTCCAGTGCAAATATTGGCTTATTTTATCATGCTGAGTCTTATATTCATCAGATTCCAATTCCTCGCAAACCGATACATGATGATCAGTTATACCTGGATATTTATCATATAATATGCATTTGTGTTTAACACAATTTTTCCGTATGTGTGCTTGGTAATTTCTAGTTAGCAATCACTGCTCCTGTGCAGCAAGATTTAAATTTTTAGTTTCTGCGTTTAACCCTAAACTACGTAACCACTGATGGGTTAGGGGTTTGTATACACCAGCTTGTTTGGTACGGACAGAGTATAGACCCTGAAGAAGCTAATCTTGCCATCATTTCTGCATTTGGGATATTGCGTGTTTCTTTGATTTAATGTTTAGGTTCTTTGCCACTTCAATATTTGTATTATAATTTATTTTCCATTCGTCATGCACTTGATATTTCCTTGGCATTGTTTGTCTTGTTATTTCCTTTGTATTATATATAACAATTTCATCCTTTTATTTCCCGGAATAACCTTGTGAACGCCGAGTTTGTTTAATACTGGCTATTTTCATCTACAATATGCCCCACCTTGTTCGGCTATATCCTATTTTTGAAAACGACGGTGCAATTGCTGGATACATTCTTGGAGTTTGTTTTATGTAGTATCTCTCAGTTGCCAGATATGAGTTTTATTTTGGAAATAAACAAATAATAACAGGGGAATAAGTGTAGTAAATAAGCAGGCTGTTCAATTGGCCTTGATGATTTTTTCCCTACGAATTTTCGAAATTAGAACAGGTCAGGCTAAAAAGAATTGTCAAAGTGAAGAATCCAAATATACTTCCAAATTTTGATGATTTTACTCTGAAAGGATTCTAAAAGGTTTATCACTGCTTAAAAAGCTTAATTTACATTTATCATTAGTTTCTTCGGCTGACTCCTCTTCTCCTCATCCTCTCAGCTGAACAAGGAGGGACATATTGTAGATGAAATAGCCACTATTAAACGAACTCGGCGTTCACAAGGATATTCCAGGAAATAAAAGGATGAAATTGTTATATATAATACAAAGAAAATAACAAGACAAGCAATGCTAAGGAGATATCAAGTGCATAATGAATAGAAAATAAATCATAATACAAATATTGTAGTGGCAAAGAACCTAAAAATTTAATCAAAGGAAAACGCAATATACCAAATGTAGAAATTATAGCAAGATTAGCTTCTTCAGGGTCTATACTCTGTCCGTACCAAACAAGCTGGTGTATACATAAACCTGACCCATCAGTGTTACGTAGTTCAGGGTTAAACTAAAAATTTAATTCTTGCTGCACAGGAACAGTGATTGCTGTACGATAATCAATTCTAACGGAGTACATTATCTATACGTCATCTAAATAAATTAGCTTAAAAAGGCGCTGAATGTTCAATGATATTTTTATTGCTTTTTCAGTTTTAGAATAAGGTTTTGATTGTTACACCCGAAGCTGTGGATAATCAGTCTGAAGTTCATATTTTTTCTAATTTGGTTTAAGTAATTTCTACTTTAAAAGTTATTATTGAGGTAACTCATTTAGATAGGAAATCACCAAAAGTATAAATAGCTACAGATATTCTCCAGGAAGTAATTGTGTGCTTAACTTTTACGAAGAATTTGTAACTCTGCACAACAATGGGGGTTGCCAGTATCTTAAGAACTGAATGAACAATTATCATTGTAGATTTTGAGTTTATCAGTTAAATTAGGATTTAAACTTAGTTACAGCATAAAATCATTTAACTGATGTCTTCTTGGAAACTGCGTGTTGTAAGGGTATTTAAAAGTATCGGCAACTGCACACCTTATATTGCTTTAGGAAATGCCGATCGACAATATAATAAGATAAAATTAAAAATATAGCCCGTAAAAAACGCTACTGAATGAATAAAGTAGTAATTTATAAATATTTGTCAAAAAAAAAGCAATCATTGAAAATATTATTCATTTGAAACAGGCTTTCGAATATTGAGATTTTTGGAAAACGGGATAGAGAAATTAATCGCAGAGTATTTGATTCAAATGAAATTGGTGAACGGCATTAAAATGTGGAGTATCGACAAATGATATTAATTTTGTAAGAACTGGGAAAGTTGTTACTAGAACAGTGTGTCGGATTGATTCAGCAACAAGAATTGAATAAAAAGAATAAATTCAACAAAGGTACGGATGTGCTAGAAGAAATGAATACATCTGAGATATTAAAGACAGAATAATATGTCCTTGATGCGGTTATGAGCATTAATGAGAAAATAAAAATTTAAAATACATTCAGTCAAAGAAGCGATTTGTAAGAATATTCAACACTAGAAAGGAAATAGTAGCATAAACTGACGCAGCTAAACACTGAATTCCAGACAAATTAGTTTAGAATGGTCATCCTATTATGAATATTTCGAGAAAAGTAGCAAAGTTTGAATCTAATTCATTATATATTGAGAAAAGATCATTGGCCATATGATGCTTGGTGAACAGAGCACGTCAGCTATTGATTTTAAAAGAACCTCCGATTAAATTCCGACGATATACCTATCGAATTCATATTTAATACTGAGAAAGATCTTATCTTATAGACATATTAAGATAGAATTCTAAAATACTCCTAAATTCTAATGATGTTTTACTTTGATATTGAGTATGTGATAAGCAATAGCATTCGCATGTAGATTTCTATTATTGCTAAGATATAAGACATTGAAACATAGTGGAGGATCGAAAAGCCCATCAAACTTCATAGGGAGGCAATTTATGGAATTAAAACCAAAAGTGCGATTTTTCAAAGATTCTTATTACAGAGAAAGTTATTTTCTATGTCTATCTCTTATGCCACTAACGAAGAACAGTGGTTTAAATCGAGAGTGAATACAATCAACAAAAAGCAAGATTCATAATGCAAAATGAACTGAGCACTATTATAATTTAAAAAAATGGAAATGGGGTTTTGGTACATGTAGAACAAGCTAGACTGCGACATGTTAGCGATAAATAGATGTACAGTGAGACTGAATGTAATAAAATCGAAAATGTGATGTCAAAGCAAGACAAACACGACAGTCAAATGCAGAGATGTATAGATTCTGAAAATAAATATATACTAGTAGAGTACTCCTATAAAAAAAAAAGAAAAAGAGATCGCGATCTCTCATATCGAAATGATTACTTACGAAGAAGGAAGTAGATATCGAGGAAAGGAAAGTCCCCAGTATAAATTCCATAGAAACCTTTTCGGTACATTTGTTTTTAATCATTTCACCCCGGGCAAGGCGTAAATGCTACTGATGTGCGGGGGGCTACATAACTGAAAGAAAATTAATTAGAGGAGGGAGAAGAGGATTACAAACCAATTAGAAAAAAGCAATAGAAAGATGAAAATTCAGGTGTAATGACAGTTGCAAGGGGGAGAGAAAGGGAAGGATATACGGGGTGGGTGAAAGGGCTAGTGTCAAGTGGTTAGTAGATGAGTATTGACATTGCATTTAAATTTCTGGAAGTTGTAGCCGTCAGGAAAGAAAGAATATGGTAGCGAGTTCCACAGGCGTGAAGTGCGAGAGAAGAAGCTACAGGAGTAGAATTGTCGTCTGCATTTGTCTAACCTAACTGTGAATGGGAGGGACCCAGTTGCCATTCTGGCTGCACGAGTAAACACCTGTTGAGGAGCTACCAGTGACTTAAGTTCGTCTGAGCAGAAGCCATGAAAGTACTTATAGAACAGACAAAAGAAGGCCACATTTCGTCGGTAGGGAAGTGGCTGTAGTCGAGCCGCCAAGTCAGCACCTATCACGTTACTAACTCTCTTTTTGAGCCTGGAGAGAACACTGAGTTGAGCAGCAGGGTCGCCTGACCGTAAATGGCAGCAGTACTTCATGCAGGGTCGAATGCAGGGTCGAATGGTATGAAGTGTATCATATACATGAGAAATTACCAGTATAAAAATGGCTACATCTATTACACATGAGGTAGTTGAGTGCTTTTCGATTCCCGTGAGTATGAACCTTACGGAACGATCATGAAGAATCGGAGATGTGTCTCTCTGGTAGTTAAATTACATTGTTTGCATCCTAGTCTCCTTTGGGGAGCTGGCTATCATGTGTAACGGTTATTACGAACGATGCCGTACACACAAGAATGCGGTTTATTTCCCCATTTTATTTTATTTTATTATAATGCAGACAAAATATGTGTGAGCATTAGTTATAGCATAAGCACTTTAAGATGCCTTCTTATGTGGCGAATGAACACTCGCATATATAAATGAGTTTAATGCAAATAATTTGTCACTTTGACCAAGAAGGTTCATGCCAAATCTGCATGGTTTAAACTAATGGATATAGATTCCACAGTTTAATATTTACTATTTATAATGTTCTCAATACAGATGTAGAGCATTTATTATAGCTATTATAGTTACCATTATTGTTATAATAGTAGCATACAGCAACACAAAAGCTATGAAGTCTCGTTACTCAAGGCATCATTATCAGGCAGTATAATGTTTTTCAGTTACAGGTTTATATATATATAATGACAAGAAAACTTTTTTAAAATAATAGGAAATAATAATGTCACCATATTTGTTAAATAATCTGGTTTGGGAGGTTCATTGTATCATAGATTTCTTTTAGATGTAAACCACTTAATATTGAGACATTAAAATGTGACAACGCAAACCTATGCTTTATCCATTATGCGAAGGCGTTCGACATAGTACGCCACAAATAATTCATAGAAATGCTCAGCAACCATGGTATATTCAGGAAAGACATAACAGTATTCAAGAATCTCTACTGGCAGTATATCGTCTTCATACGGACAGGTAACGAATTCCGCAAATATACAGAAATAAGAAGAGGCTTATGGCAAGGATATGTCTTTTCATCAGATCTATTTAACTTGTACTGCGAGACTATTCTAAAAACCCTGGATGTTATGCAAGGATTATTTCTCGAAGCCCACAATTTGAACAACATAATGTACGCAGATGATCAAGAAATGATGGCAAACAAGAAAGAAAAATATAAGACCTCTTACAGAATGTAGCAGAAGAGAGTGACAAGAAAGGACTACAAATAAAGTAGAAGAAAACAGCCCAAAATGATAAATACAGATGTGGGATACTAAAATCAAGCAGCCATGAAAATTTTAAAATCTGGGAAGTGTTCTACCAGATGACGCAAATTACGACACAGATCTAAAGACGAATTGGCATGGCGAAGTTCGCATTACAGAAGATGAGCATAGCATTAAGAAACAGGACAATTTCGCTATAAACAAAGAAGAGAGTACTGGATTACTTTGTGTTGTCAGTTCTTCAATATGGCCGTGAATGTTGGAAAATATCATCGAAGATGAAGGAAAATTTTAAGGCAATAGAAATGTGGTTCTAGAGAAGGATGCTGCGGATATCATGGATCGATCATGTGAGCAATCATGATCTTTTTGAAGGGATGAAAATGAAAAGGGACTTAATACTGAGCATAATGAAGAGATAGTTAAAGTTCCTGGGATATGCAATGAGGAAAGAGGGCTTACGGAATTTGATACTAACGGGCCAGATAGAGGGAAATAGAGATAAGGGAAAACAGTGGGTAACGTACTTGACTGACTCAGCAGGTGGATGGCAGAACAGGTGTTGCGTGATGTTACAGGAGAAAGAGTGCTAAGAGACACCAGAGATATGGAGACGTAGAAGGCGATGAAGAAGAAGAAGAAGAAGAAGAAGAAGAAGAAGAAGAAGAAGAAGAAGAAGAAGAAGAAGAATGTGGAGGGATAAAAATGAAGTTGTGTCAGTTTAAATAAGTTTAGAACTAATAAGTAGCAAATAACTGTTTAATGTGCGTCGAGATTCAAATTAGAACAATATAATATTTGTCTTAAAGTGTGTTGTAACTATAAAATCTCAATTTTACTGTAAGGAAATAAACGTAAACCCATTGTGTAAATTTATTAAAGGTAGCATTACTAGATTTATAGTTAAGCTCTAGGAAAAATAAACATAAACAGCAATCTGAAAGATAGGTACGCTTAGTTTTACAGTATATATAATTAACTAAAAAGCGTAGGATTAAAAATTATAGCATATACTAAACAGTTTGAGAAAAGTTTAGTTATATATAAGTGTTATTTTATGATGGTAGGAAATAGTTATTACATTACGCTGTTTTAATAATTTAGTTTTCGGCAATTTAATTTTTGGAATTTATCTTGTAAGCCAAGAAAAAATCATTTTCCTGTAACGATTTACATGTTCTAGCTTTTGTTAACATCTTCCATCTTCCCCTAATTGTTTTATTAGGGTATTTCAGTTGCCAACGATGTTTGGAAAGAAGATTTTTTTAATATAGATTTCGTTATTAAAGTGTAGTATATGCTGATACAATCGCTACTTGAAAGTGTCTAAAGTAGTTCTAATTTAATGCTTGATAAGAAAGGGTTTTTTTAGTAAATGGTGACTTGGTAGACTATAGAATCTCTAGGCATCTCTTTTGTAGAGGACATTCGTTTGGGTTACAAAACTTGCAAGTATTAGTATTACTATTGTTATTTATAATATGTTTGTTTTGATTGCTAATTTTGTTATATTGCTTTAGGATTTTAATGTTACGTTTTGATTATCATTTCAATATTATCAGTGCAGCTATAATTAAGTTTTATTGAATTCTCATTGAAATTTTGATAAGGGTTTTTTTAGTTGGAAAATTTTAGTGAACAAATTTAAGGAACATATTAGCAACTTATTACTAACAATCTGGCTAAATGTGTGTATCAAATTATTCTCTTATTTCTATTATACTGAGAATTATAAATTTCTTGCTCATGATATTTAATGCCATTGAATTTATAGCATATTCTTTGCAAAGTATTGTAATATTGACTGTGTTTTTAAAAATATTCCCTGTTGGGGAATTGTTCTTTTTCTACCTACGGTAGTTAATTAATAACAGAGTTTGGTTATTTTATTAAAGATGCATGGAAATGGGGTCATCAT
The DNA here is from genome assembly GCA_037127315.1 of Ascarosepion bandense. NCBI lineage: Eukaryota > Metazoa > Mollusca > Cephalopoda > Sepiida > Sepiidae > Ascarosepion > Ascarosepion bandense. The sequence goes on along the minus strand of JBBBDQ010000256.1, from coordinate 6,203,204 downwards.
TATATTTTACGTCGGGTGTGCATGAGTTATTATCTAAATCTACAAGGATATCAATATTCAACTACATTAAATTACTTTGTATTACAAATTTAAGAATAATATTTTTCATTTATCTATGTATTCATTGACGAATTCTATTTACTTTAGAGTTTTTTGAATTATGGAAAAAATAAAACAATCGACTCTATATAAGCTATATATATTGTGCTGACTTGTGATAATGTTTGGCGTTATTTTTTTCAATAATTTTACTGATAAAGGTATTTTGCCAAGCACGATATATATATTTTTTTCTTTAAGAAAAAACTTCGAAAATAACATGTGTTGTATGATCAATTATGCGATAAATCCTCGCCTTGACAACGACAAATATCTTTATTATAATGTCAAATTCAAAGATAAATACATACACAGGAATTTCCAATAAAAAGAAGTAAAAAAGAAAAGAAATAAAAGAACAGTGTAAAGGGGAGTTAAAAGAGGGAGTAGATTATGTTATAATATAGTCGTTTAGACGTTGGGTAAGCTAGATGGGGAGTGAAAGCAGGGAGACGGCGAAATGGATTCAAACACTATAATGGAAAGGGAATTTTAAAAATTACATTTGTGCTAAGAAGTCAAAAATTAAGCGTCTCACAAAAACAGAAGTGGTGGAAAGAAAAACAAAAATTTATGAAAAAGAAAAGCGGAGTAGTCAGGGAAATATTTAAAGGAGATATGTGGGAGAAACTAAGAAGAAATAAAAGAAAGCAGAGAAGAGAGTAAAAGGTAAGAAAACAGCTACCGTAACAAGTAGCAAAAAGAGTATAACAAAAAGTCCGATACTTAAAATGTACGAAGAAAAAGAAAAAGAAAAAAGAAAAAAAATGGAAAGGAGAAATAGAGAAAATAGATAACATGCCATAATATTCAGCTTTGCCAAATTAAAAAAAATACAGTTGAAAATAATATGGTCTGACTATTGTTTGTAATAAATTAATATAATTTAAATTCTACAACTGAAATAAAAGGGAAGAACAAAAAAGTAAGTATTATATTTGTGGGGGATATAAAAAAAAAATTTTGTTAAAAATATATAAAAGGGCAGATAGTGTAGATTATTGATTTGCTTAAGTCATCTTTATATAATAATAAACAACTGATGTGATAGAAATACTACAATGGTACATACACTTTAAAAAGATCATATATATATATATATATATATATATATGCATATAAACACATACACATCTACATACAAACATAAAGCAAATGTAAAGGTAATATAAAAATAAAATAAATTTGAAATAAAATATACAATAAAATACAAAAAAATATATACTTGTGCTCACATGCATACATGTATATCTACATAAAAATCAATACCCATATATATATATATATATATATATATATATATATATATATACGCACACATAAAGATACCTGAATAGAAACCACTAAATACAGAAGATTATTGCTGAGAAGAAAGAAAGGATTTTAGTAAAAGTAGAATAAACAATTTGGAAAACTATTCTAAAAAACAATTATAAAAGTTGAAATACATATTTAAATAATAAATTCAGACTTAGTTATAAAAACTTATACATAACATAGGGGGTGTTCTCTTCTTCTGTCAACCCCAGTCTCTAGAGGGAACCTGCATTAGGCTACACGGATCCTGCAAATATCCTCTGTAACGCGGTTAAGGGCGCTACTAAAAACTGGTACTTAAAACACTCAAATACACAAGGACTTCTGTTAAGTTGAATCATATTGTTTTTGTAAAACATATTATAGCCATAAACAGAACAACATGTTTTCAACAAATATTTTTTTATTTATTTATATTTTACATTATTGTATTATAATATTCTTTAAAAATTTCCAATTTGTGTTCCGTGTTCTTCATGTAATATGTTTGCTTTGATTGCTAATTATGTTCTATCAGTCGTCAAATTAAACATCATATGCAGCCTAAATCAGCACATAATATAGTATAGATAATTTAACGAATAAGCGAAAGCACAAATACGTAAAACTATATACGTACATATATATTATTGTGCAAGACGGTAACGCCACTGATGTGGAGGGGGCTACACAAGAGTAAAAAGATTAGATAAAAGAGAGTGAAGAGAAAGAAGAACCAGTTAGGAAGGATCAAGAGAAGGATGGGAATACAGTTGTGATGACAGTTGTAATGCTGGAGAGAAAGGAAAGGATATACAGGGTGGTAAAGAAAGAATTAAAGTCAAGTGGTTAAGAGATGTGTATTGACGTTGCATTTATATTCCTTGAAGTTGTAGCCGTCAGGAAAGCAAGAAGCGAAGCGAATTCCACAGGCGGGAAGTGAAAGAAAAGAAGCCGAAGGAATAGAATTCTCGTTTGCATTTGATTGATCTAACTAGGAATGGGTGAGACCCAGTTGCCAGTCTGGTTGCACGTGTAAACACCTGTTGCAGAGGCACCAGTGACTTAAGTTCGTTACAGGAGAAGACATGAAAGTATTTATAGAACAGACAAAGGGAAGACACATCCCGTCAGTGGGGAAGTGGCTGGAGTCGATACCTATCACATTACTGATTCTTCTTTGGAGCCTGCCGAGAACACTGAGATGAACAGCAGGGATGACGGACCATATATGGCAGCAGTACTCCATGCACGGACGAATGGTTGATTTGTATATATGCAGGATGGATTCAGGCGACAAAAATATCCTGGCCCGACACAGTGACACAGCCTTCCTAGCAATGGATTTAGCTATTGAATCAATGTAGTGGTTCCAATTGAGATCGGAAGAGAGGGTAAGGCTGAGGAGGCGCAGTGTATTGCTCTCAGCGATACTCGCTCGGTCCATGCTTATGAAAGGCAGAAGAAGTTGCCTGTGATGATTGATACACAGCAGCTTGGTCTTAGACGCATTGAAATTTACAAGCCACTTCTTACCCCAATTCACCACAGAATGTAGATCCCTCTCAAGATCAGCTGCAAGATTGTGTTTGTCCACCACGCCGGATCTCTTACTGATGCGGGAATAAAAAGCCTTGGAGAACCAGAGCAACAGCATGAGCCTCGCCGGACTCCTCAAGGGCTGGAACATGTACTCCGTAATGGTCTTTAACATATCGGCCGTGGAACTGGAAAAGAGGAAGCCGTACTGCTTGTCAGAGAATAGTTTATGGACAGTAAGATGTTGAACTATTTCAGCATTAATTATGGCCTCGAACACTTTCCCGAAAATTGGTAGAAAGCAGATAGTGCGATAGTTGGATATGTGCGAGTGTTCCCCAGAGTTCTTAAATACAGGAACAACAGAAGAGGTCTTCCAGCATGCAGAAAAACAGGAAGCACAAAGGCAGTGGTTATACAATTTATAGAGGGCAGAGAAATGTTCAGGGCACATTTCTTAAGAACAATTACCGGGATTCCATCACCACCGCTCGCCTTATGGGTGTCAAGTTTTGATATTACTCATAATACTAGTGTCGGCGTAATGTATACATCGTCTAGTTTAGCCTCAGTTCTAATAGGGAAGTCGGATGAAGGTAATCTAGATGAGTCAAATGTGAAGTTGGATGAGAATCAGAGAGCAAACCACTCTGCCTTCTCCGCTGATGCTGTGAGGACCACAAATCCATTAATTAAGGGAAGGATAGAGGATTTGCTATTGTTCAGCACCCGTTTGCATAACTGCCAATAGACCTTGGAACCTAACTTGCAGTCAGCTATGCGCTGTTTCATTCTCTCAGCAAACAAACCGCTTGGCGTCATTAAGCATTCTCTTGCACTCATCACGAGCAGACGTGAATAAGCGCCTATTTTAGTCAGATGAATGTCTCCGAAATAGTCGGAAATAGTTGTTCCTGTGGGCAATGTCGGCCTAACAGACAGGAGTGAACAAAGGGGAGGAATGATCTTTGAGAAGAAACTTCTTGGTAGGTATGAAGGCATCAATGTACACATATAGATATATACATGTATACCTACGTATATAAGTGCATGCTTACCAATATACATACACCCATGTCCACTCATAATCACCTTTTTACATTCATATATACATGCATATCTTAGAACACACAAACACACACACATGCATACACGTACCTAAATACACATACACTCATACACAGATATACGCATAGTAGCTACTCTAGCATCTACTATATATATATATATATATACATATATATATATATATAAGAAAAGAAATACATTAATACGTAGACAATCATTACCAAGAAAATGAAAGCTTAAGGTTTTAATAAAAGGTGATTAAGAATTAGTGTTTAGAAAATGAGGAAGTAGTAAGTGAAAAAATGTAATTAATTTTTTTAGGTAAGTGAAGTATTCGAGGATTAGAAAATAAACTTAGAATTCATGACTAGCTGCTAGACAAAAACAGGCTCAGAAAATGTAAGGGCTATGGGCTACTTACATCTAGCTAATATCCTGCTTCATTTTTAATGTTAATAAGATTAATATTAATAGCATTTTTGAGGGGATTTTACCTACATGCCACATCCTGTTCGGAATTATATATATATATATATATATATATTTTTTTTTTTTTTTTTTTTTTTTTTTTAATCATTTCACCCCGAGCAAGGCAGAAACGCCACTGATGTGCAGGGGGTTACATAAATGTAGAAAGATTAATTAGAAAAGAGTGAGGAGTACAAGCTAGTTAGAAAGGAACAATAGAAAACTGAGAAAGCAGGTGCAATGACAGGTACATGGGCGGAGAGAAAGGGAAGGTTATACAGGGGAGGGGAGAGAGCTAGAGGCCAGTGGTTAGTAGGTGAGTATTAACTTTGCTTTTAAATTTCTGGAGGTCGTAGCCGTCAGGAAAGCAAGAATACGGGAGTGAGTTCCACAGGCGGGAAGTGCGAGAGAGGAAGCTGCTGGAGTAGAATTGTCGTCTGCGTTTGGCTAACCTGACTGTGAATGGGTGGGACCCAGTTGCCAGTCTGGTTGAACGGGTAAACACCTGTTGAGGAGGCATCAGTGACTTAAGCTCATCCGAGCAGAAGCCATGAAGGTATTTATAGAAGAGACAGAGGGAGGCCACATTTCGACGATGGGAAAGTGGCTGCAGACGAGTCGCCAGATCAGAACCTATCACATTACAGACTCTCCTTTGGAGCTTGTCGAGAACACTGAGGAGAACGGCAGGGGCACCTGACCATAAATGGCAGCAGTACTCCATGCACGGACGGATGGTTGACTTGTATATATGCAGGATGGATTCAGGTGGAAAAAACATCCTGGATCGACATAGTGACCCAATCTTCTTAGCAGTAGATTTTGCTATGGATTCAATATAGTGCTTCCATTTGAGGTCTGAGGACAGGGTAAGTCCGAGGAGGCGTAGTGTATTACTCTCCGGGAGAATCATCTGGTCCATGCTTATGGGAGGCAGAAGAGGTTGCCTGTAATGGTTGACAGACAACAGCTTGGTCTTCGAGGAATTGAAGTTGACAAGCCACTTCTTGCCCCAGTTCACCACAGAGTGTAGATCCCGCTCAAGGTCAGCAGCGAGATTTTGTCTGTCCGCCACGACAGGTTTCTTACTGGAGCGGGAGTATATTGTAGTGTCATCTGCGTAGATGCCTACTTGGGACCTGATCTCATCTGGGAGGTCGTTGATGAAAATAAGGAAGAGCGTTGGGCCCAGGATAGAGCCTTGTGGGACACCAGCATTCGTGCTGTAGGACGAAGAGGCACGCCCATTCAGAACGACCTTCATTTTGCGGTTATTTAAGAAAGATTGGATTAGGTCAAGCAGGCGACCGGTAATACCATAACCGCGTAGTTTGCATAGGAGGCCAGGGTGCCAAACCCTGTCGAAAGCCTTGGAGATATCCAGAGCAACCGCGCGAGCCTCGTCAGACTCATCAAGGGCCTGTAGCATGTACTCCGTTACAGTAGTTAGCAGGTCGGCTGTGGACCTGTCAAATCGGAATCCATATTGCCTGTCGGAGAACAGTTTGTGGGCGGTGAGATGATGAACTATTTCAGCATTTATTATAGCCTCGAACACTTTCCCGAATATTGGTAGAAGACTGATCGGGCGATAGTTGGATGGGTCCGAGGGTTCACCACAGTTCTTAAAGACAGGAACGACTGAGGAGAATTTCCAGCATGCAGGAAAGCAGGAAGCAGAAAGGCAGTAGTTAAACAGTTTAGAGAGGACAGGGGAAAGTTCAGGGACACACCTCTTAAGGACTATCACCGGGATTCCATCGTCTCCACACGCCTTATGGGGGTCGAGTTTTGAAATTACTCTGGATACTATTGTCGGGGTAATATATACGTCATGCAGTTTGGCCTCAGTTCTAATAGGGAAGTCGGGTGGGTGCACTCCGGACGAGTCGAGTGTGGAGTTGGATGAGAATCTGCGGGCAAAGCACTCAGCTTTCTCAGCAGATGACGTGAGAACGTCAAATCCATGGATTAAGGGAGGTATTGAGGATTTCCTATTGTTGAGCACCCGTTTACAAATCCTCCAATAGTCCTTGGAGCCGAACTTGCGGTCAGCTATGTGCTGTCGCATTCTCTCCGCAAACAACTGTTTGGCGTCATTTAGGGTTCTCTTGCACTCACTGCGAGCGGATGTGAACAGGCGCCTATTGTGATCAGTTGGCTGTCTCTGGAATAGATGGAAGTAATGGTTCCTGTGGGCAATGGCGGCTGAGCAGGCCGGAGAGAACCACGGAGAGGAATGAGGTTTTAAGCAATACTTCCTGGTGGGTATGAAGGCATCAATGCCAGCTTTCACCCATGACGAGACCTCAGAGGCACAGTCATCAACTGATAGGTCAAACACTTTTCCCCAGGGGACGTCGCAGAGGAAATCGCGAAAGGCATCCCAGTCAGCTTTTTGGTAGAGGTAGGAGGTTCTATGAGTAGGGGGATCCTGGGGGGAGTGAGATTGGAAAGAAATACTGAGGGAGACTACAGCGTGGTCGGAGTTGCCGAGAGGGCAAAGCTGCGAGACTTGACAGGCGTCGGGCGCAGAGGTGAAACATATATCTAGCAGTGAGGAATGACCCGAGGGTGTGCTTGGGAAGCGAGTGGGGAAGTCCACCACTTGCGTAAGGGATTGGGAAATAGCAAAGTTCACGGCGTGAATGCCCGCCGAATCAGTAACAGCGTTTTCAAGCCACTCAGAGTGATGGGCATTGAGGTCTCCAAATACAAATATGTGGGCAAATGGGTGATAGGAAATAGCCTTATCTATGTCGTCGGCAATGCTATCTAGTAGGGAGCAGTCAGGAGAGGAGGGAGAACGGTAAAGGAAGAATAGGTAGCTAACCGAACTGAGGAGAGACAAGCGGAGACATATGTATTGGTGGTCAGTAGATTCGAGTGAAGTCACCCTAGTTATGGGGAGGTGTTCGCTGACATAAACACCCAGCCCATGCATGTGGACAGTAGAATCCTTCCTTAAAAGGGGAAGATAACCAGGGATGAAGAGGTCAGAGGAGGGAATAGCTGAGTTGAGGTTAGTTTCGCAGAGCGCGAGGATGTCTGGGGACTTTTCATGCAGGAACGCTTCTACACTAGCAAAGTTAGTACGAATGCCTCGGATATTAGTGAAGGAGAGGTTAATGGGCTTAGGTGGTTTGGATTTAGCTGGTTTAGGGTCATTTCTGTTTTGTCTTGTCATGTTTTTTGTTTATAGAAAGGGACCTAGGGTAGAGGATACAGGCGGTCATTACCCACGATCTGTGCTGGGAGGGAGACTGGCTAGGGCTGCAACAAGGTGTGGCCTCGGGGTTGCCCACCGAAAGCGCTTGCAGGGACACCTATCCATGCGCGACATGGCACTACAAGAACCCCGATATTATACAACTGTTGATCAGAGCAGCCGCTCTTGACGCTACGCAAGAGTTAGGGCTCCTAACTACCAGTCGGAAGCAGCAACCAGGAAACTGCCAACCCGGTACCCTCACAGTGATGAGCCATTGCCACCAACCGGCCAGATCGCAGGAAACTCGCGGAAGCACCAGTACCAAGGTCTGAAGAGAGAGGAGTGAAAACCGGAAACCACATCCTAAACAGGAAACAAGGAACGAGCCTCTACTCCAGTTCAATAGACGTGGGAGGAGTATAGACCGGGCGATAGTGTGACCTATCTACTCCTATTAAAAAAAAAAAAAAAAAAAAAAAAAAAAAAAAAAACAACTTACAAACTTACAAAAGTGGAGTTTAACTAAGTTTTAACTTAGTTAAAGTCCAAATGAACTCCAAAAAAAGGGGGGGGGACAAAAACACAGATATATATAAAAACAAAAAAATAAAAAAAACAAACAAAACAAACAAAACAAACAAACGGAAAATACCTCTCAGTTTAACACAGGAAATTTGAATTGAAGATTCATTCTTCAATTCTTGCTTTTCCCAAGAGTTAACGGCGAGTCGGCCTGCTAGGTAAATTCCCATTCAAAGAACAGCACGTGGCATGGAGCTGTAATGGCTGCTGATAACTCGGCCAAAGTAGCTTCGCATAGCAGAATAAATATAAATTTCAAATTTTTTTTTTTTCCTCCCAAATGAAGCATGAACTCCGAAAAAGGGGGGGGGGGACAAAAACACAGATATATATAAAAACAAAAAAATAAAAAAAACAAACAAAACAAACAAAACAAACAAACGGAAAATACCTCTCAGTTTAACACAGGAAATTTGAATTGAAGATTCATTCTTCAATTCTTGCTTTTCCCAAGAGTTAACGGCGAGTCGGCCTGCTAGGTAAATTCCCATTCAAAGAACAGCACGTGGCATGGAGCTGTAATGGCTGCTGATAACTCGGCCAAAGTAGCTTCGCATAGCAGAATAAATATAAATTTCAAATTTTTTTTTTTTTCCTCCCAAATGAAGCATGAACTCCGAAAAAGGGGGGGGGGACAAAAACACAGATATATATAAAAACAAAAAAATAAAAAAAACAAACAAAACAAACCAAAACAAACAAACGGAAAATACCTCTCAGTTTAACACAGGAAATTTGAATTGAAGATTCATTCTTCAATTCTTGCTTTTCCCAAGAGTTAACGGCGAGTCGGCCTGCTAGGTAAATTCCCATTCAAAGAACAGCACGTGGCATGGAGCTGTAATGGCTGCTGATAACTCGGCCAAAGTAGCTTCGCATAGCAGAATAAATATAAATTTCAAATTTTTTTTTTTTCCTCCCAAATGAAGCATGAACTCCGAAAAAGGGGGGGGGGACAAAAACACAGATATATATAAAAACAAAAAAATAAAAAAAACAAACAAAACAAACAAAACAAACAAACGGAAAATACCTCTCAGTTTAACACAGGAAATTTGAATTGAAGATTCATTCTTCAATTCTTGCTTTTCCCAAGAGTTAACGGCGAGTCGGCCTGCTAGGTAAATTCCCATTCAAAGAACAGCACGTGGCATGGAGCTGTAATGGCTGCTGATAACTCGGCCAAAGTAGCTTCGCATAGCAGAATAAATATAAATTTCAAAATTTTTTTTTTTTCCTCCCAAATGAAGCATGAACTCCGAAAAAGGGGGGGGGGGACAAAAACACAGATATATATAAAAACAAAAAAATAAAAAAAACAAACAAAACAAACAAACGGAAAATACCTCTCAGTTTAACACAGGAAATTTGAATTGAAGATTCATTCTTCAATTCTTGCTTTTCCCAAGAGTTAACGGCGAGTCGGCCTGCTAGGTAAATTCCCATTCAAAGAACAGCACGTGGCATGGAGCTGTATATATATATGTGTGTGTATTTTGGACAGGGATCTCTCTTTCATGCGGAGTCCATTCTTCTATTTCTATATGCCCTGTCCCTTCAGGACGTAGGCGATCATGGCCCTCCACGTCTCCCTATCCCTTGTGGCCCTTAGTATGTTTGTTCCTGTTACTCCTGGCAACCCCCATTCCGTCATTCACCCGACCAAGCCCTGCAAATATGTTATCCGCTGCCTTCCTTTGTCTCTCTTTCCCTCTACCTGACCAGTCAGTATCAGGTTCTCCAAGCTCTTCTTCCTCATTGAGTGTCCCAGGAACTTCAATAGTCTCTTCCTGATGCTCGGTATTAATTTCCTTTTTGTTGCCATTCTTTCCAACACCTCATCGTTGCTTGCATGTTCAGTCCACGATATTCGCAGCATCCTTCTGTTGAACCACATTTCCGCTGCTTCTAGCTTTGTCCTCATTTTCGATGATATTGTCCAGCACTCACTGCCGTATTGAAGTACTGGCATCACAGCAACCCAGCACTCTTTTCTTTGTTTCTAGTGAAATTTTCCTGTGTGTTAGTACTTTGCTCAGCTTCTGGAACGCGTCCTTTGCCATGCCAATTCGCCTTCTGATCTCTGTGTCGCACTTTCCGTCTCCTGTTAGAACACTTCCTAGATATCTAAATTTTTGTACCTGCTTTATTCTGGTATCCCCCACCTGTATTTGGCATTTTGCTGATGACCATGCATTCAGTTTTCTTAAATTTTATTTGTAGCCCTTTTTTGTCACTCTCCACCGCTACCTTCTGTAGGAGGTCCTGCTTTTTCCTTTCCGTGTCTGCAATCAGCTCTGTATCATCTGCATACCTTATGTTTTTCAAGTGGTGGCCTCCAATAGCAAAACCTGGCGTGTCGTCTAGGGTCCTCAAAATATTCTCGCTGTACAGGTTGAACAAATCCGGTGAAAAAACACATCCTTGTCTTACGCCTTTTTCTATCTTTGTAAATCTACAGAGATCGTTGTCCGTATGCAAGCCGTTTGCTGCCAGTAGAGATTCTTGATTACTCTGATGTCTTTCTCGAAAATGTCTAGGCTGCCGAGCATCTCTATCACTTCTTTGTGTCGTATCTTGTCGAATGCCTTTGCATAGTTAATGAAACATTGGTATTTTCTTTCCTCATTTGTATTGCCCTTTCGGAGAGCATCTTAATCATGAATATGGCGTTCCTTGTTTCAGTGTTTTTGACGAACTCGCACTGTTCCTGCCCCATCTCTGGCCTGATTCTGCTTCTCGCTCTATTCATCAGGATGCTGACAATCAGTTTTGTGATGTGACTCATTAAGCTGACACTTCTGTGTAGTTCACACTCGTTTGCACCTGGTTTCTTTGGCAGTGCTATAAATATCGACTTGCATAGGTCGTCTGGTATTATTCCATTTTCATTTTTCCATTGGATTTTATGCATCCTGTTGAGGAACAGGTTTTTTGCCCTGTCAGTTCTCTTATCTCTTTATGCATATCTGCTTTATTGGTTCTGCTCATTCTCTCTACTTCTACTTTTTGTCTCCTTTGCATCATTTTTTCTTCTGCGTCTGATTTCCTTTGGGACTATGTTGTTCGCTGAGTTCACCATCGCTTCCTTTACTGAATTACATTTTGAGTGCCCTTTTCCAATTTGTTCTTCATATTTCTTTCTCATGCTGTCATTGTAGTATTTCTGTAAGGTGAGGTCATTCACGATCGTGTCTTATTGCAGAGTTGGTGACGTGCTAGGTTTCTTTAGTCTTCGGAGTTTCACCATTAGTTTGCAAATGACTGGGAAGTGGTCGCTTCCGCAGTCGGCACCTGGATATGTTTTGCATTGGACCACTGCGTTCCTGAATCTCTTGTTTATAGTTATGTAGTCTATTTGGTTCTTCGTGTCTCCTCCTGGGCTTCTCCATGTCCATAGTCATCGTGGGTGCTCTTGAAACAAACTGTTAGTAATTACCTGGTCATTGGCTGAGCAACATTGGACCAATTTTTCTCCTCGTTCGTTGCGGTCCCCTAGCCCAAAGGGGCCGGTCGTGTTTCCTTCTCTATCTTCACCTACCTTGGCATTCTAGTCCCCCATTATAATTCTAATTTCTTGGCTTTTGCATTGTCCAGTATTGAATAGAATGTTTCTATTTCGTCCTCCGAACTTTGAGTTGTCGGCGCGTACACTACTATAATAGCTATATTGAAGGGTCTTCCCCGCAGTTTAACCAAGAGGACTCTCTCTGAAAGATGACAGTATTCAAGTACGCATTCCTTTACTTCTTTGTTTAGAATTAAACCGACCTCTTTTTCATTTCTGTTGCCTCCTGCATAAATTATCCTGTGGGTGTTGCTGCTGATATCTCCATTATTAGGCCATCTGCTTTCGCATATGCCTAGGATGTTGATCTTCAGTCTGTCCATCTCCTGCATAACATTCTCTAGTTGTCCACAGTTAGAGTTCATTAAACATTCAAAACTCATAGAATCAACTATGAACATGCTTACCGTGTTCGGTACATAACACATACCTCTACCTCACATATACTTAATACCGCATACCTTCTGTTACACGTAAAATAACATTCATCCTCGAAAACAGCTAAAAGTATAGACAAAAGCGCTCAGATGACCCTAACAATTAGACAGTTAGTATAAAATATATATCCTCAGAGGAAGTAATTCCTAATTTTACATGAAAAATTACATAAAAACTTAACCATCCACCCTTGTCTATCATTCTTAATGAAACATGCATATATATATATATATATATATATATATATATATATATATATATATCCACGGATTTTAAAGCTTATCCGCTGCTCTAGTTGCGTTTCACTCATGTGACAGTTAAAAAGACATATTTTAATAGGCAGAAAATTATTTAAGAGTACGGAAACTTTGAAAAACGTCTGTATGACAAATTGAATTATTATTTGAATTATTTGCGGTTGTCCAGTAATTAAAAGTCACACCTAATATAGCCAGAGTAAAACTCCGATTTCTGTATTACTCACACGTTCCTCGTAAATTTCCAATATTCCCTTTTAATTAAAAAGTTTATGCAGAAATTATGGCCTGTGAAAATATATACGAAGTGAAAAATAACAATACTTTTTGCCACTTTGGCAGAGATAATGGCCCACAGTTATCTCTGGAAAGATGTTATTCAAATGCCAATAGGTAACGTAACGTATTGTTAGTCTTTCTGAGTATACATAATGAGCAATATCGAATGAATAAATGTCACTGTGTGAAGATATGCGCGCGCAAATCTAAGAGAGCAAAATCTTTTCGACTAAAATTGTAAATGCATTTTCAAACACATTTGTAAGCGTTTCTCTAATACCAAATATACCCTTGGAAAAGAATATCAAGTTTCTTTTTTCTGAAAATCCGTGTATATTGACAGAATAAGTTGATTGCGTCATGAGCATTTTCATGTGAAATGAAATGAAAATGTTTAAAATTAACATTATAAACCATTAACAGGAATTTAAATCAATATATTTCTCTGCATAACTTCAAAAAATGGCGGTTTAGGATGAAAAAAGTCTGGCGCATCTTGTAAGCCAATAGCAAATCAATAATAAAGAATTGATACTATCTCGTATGTATCTATTTATGTATCTGTAAATGTATGTTCAGAAATAATTGTATCAATCGGTTCATATCTATCTGAAATCTTTTTGCATGTCGGTAGCTGTTACTGTGACTTAACCATATGACACATGAACACTCCCAAATTATCTATAAGCAGCAGTTCTGCTTTGTAGAGTAAAGAGGGTGATGGCGTAATCTACTCCAGCAGATGAATCTAACGCCGGAATAACATTCACGCTAATATTCTCTTGTTGGCTTATGGTTAAACTACTATCTTTGTAACATACTTGTTTAACTTGTTTGTCCGTCTGTATGTCTTTATTTCTGGCCCAAATAAGGCCACAATAACTTGACGACCATGACACAAACGTATCAGAGATATCTATCTATCTATCTATCTATCTATCTATCTATCTATCTATCTATCTATCTATCTATCTATCTATCTGTACATTTATATATATATTTCTTCACGGCAAATAAAATTACAAATGAAAAATCCTCTGGTAAACTATGTGTATCCAATAATAATACTCAAAATGGCGAAAGCTTAGATCAAGGAACATCGTAATAAAAAATATCCAAATCTTGAACAATTGGAGTTTTTATTAAAACTTAAAGTGTATGATGATGTTAAAAACGGTTTATGATTAAGCATTACAGGCATTCATTGACTGTTATATTTAACAATATATGTATGAATAATTATCAGTTGCCTCAATACACTATTTATATTTTTTTCTAAACATATGCTGTTAAATATAAGAGACAATAAATGTCTATTATGTTTAATCATGAGCCGTTCTAAACGTATTTTGGCTTTAATTTCAGTTGAAAATAAAGAAAAAAATTCTCCAACATTTGCATAATTATTTATTGATTTGCTTCTAAGCTTCCGGCCCACATGAGCCATCTTCAGAAAGATTATTTAGACTGAAATACAAGAACATCCACCATCACCCACGATTTTATTTTCTGTTGACATAAAACTCCGCTTGGCAACGGTAAGAGTTACCAAAAATAATAAACGCAGTTCTTAAATTTGCAATGCGGTTTTGTGACGTCACATCACGTGATAGCGCGAAATGACAACAAAACCATGTAGTCAAATGCAATGTAATGTATTATGTCCGGATTTAAAGGTGATTTTATTGAGTGTTGGTTGGTTGTTTAGATTTGATGTACATGGCCTCCAATATCTGCAGGTTCCTCTTACTGTGTGTATGAGTAAGGATAATCGTATTGTTGACCAAAATATCAGACAGATTTTGGACATAATATATTACATTGCATTTGACTACATGGTTCTGCTCTTATTTCACGCTATCACGCGGTGTGAAGTCATAAAACCGCATTGCAAATTTAAGAACTGCGTTTATTATTTTAGGTAACTCTTGCCGTTGCCAAGCGGAGTTTTATGTCAACAGAAAATAAAATCGTCGGTGGTAGTGGATGTTATTGTATTTCAGTCTAAATAACCTTTCTGAAGATGTCTCATGTGGGCCGAAAGCTTAGAAGCAAGTCAATAAATAATAATCCAAATATTGGAGAATTTTAGTCTTTATTTTCAACTAAAATTAAAGCCAAAATACGACTTTTAGAACGGCCCATGATTAAACATAATAGTCATTCATTGTCTCTTATATTTAACAGCATATGTTTAGAAAATTATTTGCTGCCTCGATACACTAAATATATATATATATATATATATATATATATATATATATGATTACTTTGTTATATCTTTGGGAAGTAAATATTGGCATCATTATATATATATATATATATATATATATATATATATACATCTTAGCACTAATAAAATTTAATGGAATCACATTTCACAGTTCGTATCGTTTACCTTTTAACAATGCTCAGTACCTAGTAATACAATATTTGTATAATATTCTTAATATTTATAATAAGATGATTTTTCGCTCCACAATAGCTGTCGTGTTTCAGTGCTATATTCAACATCTTATAAGTCTACATATGTCTGCAAGAATTAGGAAATGATTTATAAAGAAATTTAAGCCTATTGTTCCCATATTCCAGTGGGTGTAGCTAGATACACCAGTGGAAAGTTAAGTTAACGATAGATAATGGCATGGGGTTGAAGGGTGGATGGGAGAAATTTGAGAGGTTAATACAAACCCATACATTTAAATGATGAATATGGGAATGGATTAAATGTTAGAGGCAACTTGTGATATTAAGAGGCTATGAGACTTGTAGTTTACTTTGTGTTGAAAAGTGACTTTTATATTGGTTCGTTTTTTTAACAGGGTTAATTTAAGAAAGTAAATTTGTAAATTTTCCTGTAAACAAAAGAAACACGTTTCCTATAAAGATTTACCGGTTTTAGCTTTTTTAAAATTTTCCTTTCTAAGGTAGCAGTTTATTTACTTATTTTAATGACAAAATTATTAGCATAAGTGTGTGCTATTACTGTACATATTATTAAAAGGTAAATTATGCTAATGCCCACAAGAGTTAAATGTGTTCTTGATGCTACCTATATAAAATGTTTGTATTTCAAAAATCTGAGATATTGTGTCAATTAATTTTAATGTTTGTTTTTTTCCAAAATTACTAATAATACTTCTCAGACACGAATTAAATCAAATACGAATTGAGCGATGATCATTTTTTTAAATGAACTTACGTCAAATGTGAACTAACTTTTAGACTTTCGGAGATCATCACCAGCTTAAGTAAATAGTGAATTGGGGAGTTTCTTAAAAATTGTAAGTACTGAAACGCAAGCAAACCTGAAAAAATTTCCCTATAAAAGACTCCCGAAATAAATACCGATCATTAAAATTAATCTTCACAAAATATCAGTCATTTTAAATACACACATATAAATAATATTATCCTTGGATATATATATATATATATATATATATATATATATGTGTGTGTGTGTGTGTGTGTGTGTGTGTGTGTGTGTGTGTGTGTGTGTGTGAAAAGTGTATGTATATAATTATAAATATGAATATATATATATATCTGTTCTATAGGTACTTTCATGGTTTCTGCTCAGACGAACTTAAATCACTGGTGCCTCCTCAACAGGTGTTTACTCGTGCAACCAGATTGGCAACTGGGTCCCACCCATTCACAGTTTGATTAACCAAATGCAGACGACAATTCTACTCCTGCAGCTTCTTCTCTCGCACTTCATGCCTGTGGAACTCGCTCCCATATTCTTGCTTTCCTGACCGCTACAACCTCCAGAAATTTAAATGCAATGTCAATACTCATCTACTAACCATTTGACTCTAGCCCTTCCTCCACCCCGTATATCCTTCCCTTTCTCTCTCCCCTTGCAACTGCATTTTTATCTTTCTATTGCTTCTTTCTAATCGGTTTGTAATCCTCTTCACCCTCCTCTAATTAATTTTCTTTCAGTTATGTAGCCCCCGCACATCAGTGGCATTTACGCCTTGCCAGGGGTGAAATGATTAAAAAAATATGTATGCAATTTTTTAAATATATTATATCATTTACATATTATATATGAGTGGTACTTATTTAAAAGCGCTCAATATCAATGATAGAGCCGACATATTCATATAGATTGGTGTGAGTTTGTAACTCTGGGTTTCACGCTTTTGCGATCGTCAGACAAATTGATTAATTTTTTTTTATATGTATGTATGTATGTATGTATGTATGTATACTAGTAAAATAGTGACAGGTTGGACCAACAGAGGGTAGAACGGAAAAGTGCTTAATGCATAACCAAAACACATGAATATGTATTCATAACAATATGTAAAAAAACAAACAAAAGAAAACGGGATCCATAACACTTATTTGCTAACTATGTTTCGATCAAGCTGGTCTTTTCAGGCAAAGTGTCTTGTATGCCAAAACGCTAGCTTATAAACACCTTAACAGAAGTGGAAGAAGGGAAGCCTCTTTTAGCCCACGCCTAAGGAAAGTGAGAGGGTAAAATTCTTACTCCCACGACCGACGGAATATGTGTGTGTGTGTTAGTGTGTGTTTGTGTGTGTGTACACACACACACACACACACACACACACATATATATATATATATATATATATATATATATATATATATATATATGTTTCTAATAAAAAACAACAATCATTGTGTTTCGGTACTATCTGGTTAGTACCTCAACAGGCACTGAAATATATTTTCTGTTAGCAAAAATGTTACCTAGAAGTTAAAAATAATCCAATTTTTAACAAATCCAGACAATAAAAGTGAGGGGGATTTTTGGAAGTCTTGTCTCAGTGGACCTGTAGAAAGTCAGTTCCAGTTGGATTGAAGCAATTTGATTGTAAGCGTAAAGGGGATATAAACTTGAAAAGCATGAGACCCACATGTTTTCTATGTCAGTGATGAAATAAACTGAATGACACATGTGTAGCGGCACACATATACATATATATATACCGAACCCCGCACGATTCGCATGTGTATGTTTATGCAAGCCTCAGTGAACGAACACCCGTGCGTAAGTATGTGTGTTCTTGCGCGCGTTAATGGGTGTACAAATCTCTCTCTCTCTCTCTCTCTCTCCCTATATATATATATATATATATATGGCTGCGTCTGTCGTTACGACAGATTTCCCTCACTTCCACAAATGTTTGCGTCTGTCGTGACGACAGATTTCCTCCACTTCCACAATAATACACGAATATACACAACCCTATAAATAATCAATTGTTTAAAAAGTTAACCAGTTTGTCTGATTATCGCAAGACCGTGAAACCCAGGGTTACAAACGCACACATTATATATATATATATATATATATATATATATATATATATATAAGTGAGAGATACAGACAGAGACTGAAAAGGGAAAACCTTATATATATGAAGTAAGGTAAGCATTTAAAAACATACCTCACAGAGAGTTCTTGTTGTGGATAATGATGATTATTGAATCTGTGTGACGTTTCCACTATTGCGCCTTTGTATAAAGAAATTATCTCTATCGCAGTATCAAATGTGTGGGGTGTTCCCCAGCGAAAGTATAATTATGATATATCAGAAATTATTACAGAATTTAGCATATATATATATATATATATATATATATATATATATAGATATAGATATAGATATAGATATATAAAGTTTTTAATATTTTGAGTACCCAGGCACTTATTTTATTATAAACAGTGCTCAATATAATAAATATTATAGAGCTTAATATAATCATATGATTATATATATATATATATATATATATATATAACCTAGTAATATTTATGGTCAGCAGATAATACGAGAACACAAAATCATAAAGGCTTTCTGAAATGGTTACTCTGCTTAATATCCTTCATCTCATCTTTCTATTTTCTAACTATTTTTACATAAACATTGTTAGGCTTCCCTTTTCTCTTTATGAAACCTTTTATTATTTATATTTCACCCAAACTCTTTTAGTCGTGTCTTTGAATTTTTTACAAACACACACACACACACACACACACACACACACACACACACATATATATATATATATATATATATATATATATGTGTGTGTGTGTGTGTGTGTGTGTGTGTGTGTGTGCGTGTTTGTCTGTGTTTGTGTCTCCAGTTCTTGATTCTCCAGTGTCCAGTTAGTTTCTTCTATTCTTTTTGACATCATATTTTTTATTATCTAGTTCCATTTTTAAGCTCTATTGTTTAATTTTTTAAAAATGTTTTCCCCTTGTGTTCTTATCTCTTTATTTCTCCTGTTTTCTATCTCTTCTTGTATTGTCATTGACAATTCTTCCATGTTACTGTTATTCTTGTTTGCATCAGAACTTCGTTTTACTTATTCTTTAATTTATGATGTATTACTTATTTTTTTATCTTTATTTTCTACGTTATTTGTCTTATTCAACAAAGTCTGATAACTCTTAATGTTGTCCACCTGATATCAAATATTTACTCTCCTATATCATTAGAGCAATATTTGCTTTCTGAAAATCGTTTTATTTAGAGTTAATTTCCCCTCTGAAAATGACCATTTTATTGTCGTTGCCGATATTAACTTTGTTTATGACGGTTACATTTTTAAACGTAATTGCTTTGTCAGCAATTATAAAGACAATTTCAAAATTAATTGAATTATTTGAGCTTTTTCTCTACCCGTCTACAGCATGTTTGAATTAGAAAAACCTTTAAACAATTGCCATTAAGCATCTAGCTGAGAAGGTAACGAACACTTTCTCTCTTTTCATTTATGTTGATTAGAATATATTCATTCACTTTTCCTGTTTCTATTTTTTCTTTGTAAACGTATAATATTTATAATAAGATGAATTACGTAAAATCGTATAGTTTTTCTTATGTTCCGAACGTTAGTGAGGGGTTTAATGAATAGCATCACGGGTTAAGTAATCGGAGAACCGAGTTCGAAACCTAGTAAATTCGGTACACGCACATACGCACATCCATATTTTGGAAATCCATCCCAATTCCCTGGCTAATAGTAGAACTTGAATTTCAAAGTATCATTTATATTTTCCAAAAATCGTTGATGAAGAGATTACTGGCATAAAAAAACACGAATTATTCTTGAAATCTGAAATATTCTTTTCTATTTAAATAAGCATAAAAGAGGAAAAAAAATGAAACTAGCCAATAGAACATTAACGCTATTAATGTTGTAATATATAATTTCAATTTCCTGAAAGATGCTTTTCAAAATTTTTGATTGTACTTTTGCGAGTAATAGTTTAACATGTGATCCAACATATTCTGTCACACCTTCGATATTTTCAAAATTATTGCATAATATTGCTATTCACTAAAAGTCCTACATTTTGAAAGCTGTTATTTCTTTTTTATCATAAATCATGGGCAATTTATTTTTTGTTAAATCGATCATGTCTTCTCCTGTCACTATTACTTAAAAAACAACAGATGTCATTTGGCGTCCATCATTAGCAAATCTAATAAGTATTTTTCCCAAAGTTATAGTGAGTTTTTGAACCACATGATTTATTATACAAGACTGTATTATTATTAAATGTTTGTTTGACAATCTGTGATGCACTAACCACCAACACATCAAACAAAACAGCTTGGTCTTTTACCCGATGAGGATAAACAAGAATGTCATTTGCATTTAATTACTTTACGCCTGTTTGGATGATAGGAAGATGATAGTAATTGCACATACCTATGCCACTAATTTATGGTGATATATTGTTTTACATATTTCTCAGTTTTACCGTAGAATACATTTGTTTTTAGTAACCATTTTATTCCGTTTAAGTTACTGTATTTTTGTGATGCAATAGAAATCTAATTCATCTGAAGGTGCAATGTTTATTGAATACTAGCTATTATGGAGCGGCGTTGCTCGGTATTTTTTCGGTTATTTTGAAATAGTAAGATCAACTGCTTATTCACTAATCTTCAGTATGAGGTTTCTGTGACGCGTAAATTTAAAAAAAAATGCGAAGTAAGTATTGGTTCATTTTGTATTTGTAAAACGAGATTCATACTTGTTCAAGAAACGAAAATAATGTTTAAACAATTGGTAGAACTGGAGTAGGCGTTAAGTGATCACATAATGTGATGCGATGGTGTTGTGACACTGGAAATGAAGATGCATTATCCCTGCAACGTTGGAGGGGTTAAAATCTTGCAAAAAACGTGAAAATATATAGCTTTGTCACCGTGAGTGTACAATAAAAAATTTACTAGTTCATTTTGGTACTGGCCTCTGTGTGAAAATTAACTGGAATCAAATCAAAGTGTCAAGATAGAAACAGAAAATACATTTATAGATTAACAGTTTATTAAAAGTTTGTGGGTTACATAAAATCATATTATGAGAATAATTCTTTACTTTTGTGAGTAAATATTTCATTAACAAGATCTGAGAATGACAAGAACTTTTCCATAGGTCGAACATTTAGAGATATTCATGTTGTCCCCAAAAACATCTGTTTGTCAAATCGATGAACATCTGGTAAATGATATAAAAAAAAAACGAAAGTGAGAAAATTAATTTGGTAAGAGGACTTCATTTAAATCGTAGGCGTTTAAACTAAATGTAACCATTCCTCAATAAAACCCGGGCCTAACATATAGATGGTGACACTAAAAGAATTTATACGATTTTTATAAAGTACTAACCTTCAAATGGCACGTGACAAACTTAAGCCCAATCGGATAATTAGTTAACAAATTACAGTAATTTAAGTGAAGCTACTGTAGTAAGTTTTTAAAACATTGGAAAAATCTGAATTTTGTGTATTGATAAAGCTTTGCTTTCTGATGAAAAAATAATGTTCAATTAAAGCAATGTCTTCATGGGCGTTATTTGGACTCTACCCTGTCGGAAACAGCGGTTTAGATGGGGTGTTTTGACTTTAAATGTGGTCGTGCAGAACCATCGTAAATTGAATTTGCGTGAGATAGCAGAGTATGGGAACATATCAGAAGGCAATGTATTCAACATTTTGCATGAATATTTGTTAACGAGAAAGCTGTGTTCAAAGTGGGTGCCGCGTTTGCTCACGGTCAATAAAAAAACAACGCGTTCATTATTCAGAGCGTTCTTTGCAACTGTTTAAGAGTAACAAGAAAAAGTTTTGCGAAAATATATGACAATAAATGAAACTACACTCCGAAGTCAAATCTGCAGTTAGCTAAGTGGACAGCAGCAAGTGTAGCCGTACAAAGAAACCAAAGACGCAAACATCAGCAAGCAAGATTTGGCATCGGCTTCATGATCCGTAAGATATTTTGTTCATCGAGTACCTTGAGAAAGAATGAACCATAAATATCAAATATTATATAGCATTGTTGGTGCGTTTGATGGAAGAAATCGCCCAATAACGGCTACACATGGAGAAAAAGTGAGCTTTCACCAAGACACCACACCGTTTCACAAGTCGATCAAAACGATGGCAAAATACATGAATTTCACTTCAAATTGCTTTCGTATCCACCTTATTCTCTAGATCTGGATCCAGGCGACTACTGCCTATTTACAGACCTCAGATAAATGCTTTTGAGAAAGAGATTAACTCCAATGAAGAAGTGATATCGGATACTGAGAAATATTTTGAGGCCAAAGACAAATCGTCCTACAAAAAAGGCATCAAACTGTTAGAGAATTGGTGGAATTAGTGTATCACTAATTTGCTGAATAAAGTCGGATTTTGCTCAAAAGTTGTTGATTTATTTGTTAGGCCAGGGATTATTGAGTGATATGTTAATATAAATGGACATTTTAAAAATGATATAAGAAATATATCTTGCGACGTCAAAACTTTCAAAAATTGAACCGAAGTAATTAGTGACTATGAGGTTAGTACATTAGAATTCCGTACAAGTGAACAGTTTCAAAATCAACATTTTTGAATAGGTAGTCCTCCAAGGATTTTCCAATTGTTTGTTTGTGGCTGGCAAATTGTTTGTATGTGTTGCAAAAGAGTCAGATTGAGATTTTCTAGAGTATAGTACGGAGAAAGAGATCTGTATTGATTAATAATTTCTTTTTCAAACATAGGAATATAGTTACACACACAGCACGGATGCCACAAAGTTGAATATTATAATATCAGAAACTTTTTTCGATATACAACACTCATTAGTGAATAATAGGATATTCTGTGATTTAGCATTTTGTTTAATATAGCTAGGGTCAGATACTGGATAAATTTTAAAAGAAAAGGAAACCCCAAAATATTGAAGAAAGATTAACCTAAAAATAACTGTCTAAAACACCGGAAATTACATTGTTGATTTATTTTTGGCACACAGATTAGAAAGAGAAAAGTAGAAGAAAAAGAAAAAAAAAACTGGAAACGCAAACTGATGCAGCCGAGCAGCCTCCAGTCTATTATGATTCATGCATCCGAATGTATAAATCAAGATATGAATATTCTACCATTGTTCAAAAGAACATTATCTATTTAACTAAACACAAAACGCGTTAAACGTTGAGAAGAGACTAGCCAAAATGTATACAAATGTGAGATATTATATAGTCTGTATGGCAACACAACCCTTATGCCGTAAATTCTCTTTAATTTTAATAACTCAGAAACGAAATTAATGTGTATATAGAATGAATTTATCCTTGTTCTGGCACAAAGAAACGTGTGGCAAAGTTTGTAAAAGTGTTTATATATATATATATATATATATATATATATATATATATATATATATATAATGAAATGGTATCAGAATACCCGGAAGCAACCCAAATTGCATCATTCGCTGCTGGCAATAAATGTGTTTATTTCAACGATATTTTCAGATAATCTGAAGTGAGGAGAAAGATGGAGGATACCTGTCGAGCATACAGATTCAATTAATCCAATCAAAGATGAAGAATTTATCTCTAATATGTACAAGACAACTACGAAATTCAATGTAAGTCTCAAGAGATTTCTTAGAGGTCATGTAGGCCAAAACGAGGTTGAAACCATTACAAGTGACGTAAAAAGGGGGAGTGTGGCTTTCCTCTGAATAAGATATAGTAATCAGTATATATAAATATCAATATTAACACACACACACACACACACACACTTATACATATATACATGTATCTCTTTATACAAATATATATGTTCGCAAACACACACACACACACACACACACACACACATATATATATATATATATATAAAGATAGGTCGATTTTTTGTGTCGCACATGGCTGTGAGCCGAGAAGGAATGGCGGTAGTGGATTTTGTTCAATTGAGTGTATAGTGGCATGAGGGATTGGTTTGGGAACTGCTGCTTCTATGGTGTAGGGGGTAAGTATAATAACTATGACCTCTCCCGTCGATTATAGGCATTGAAGAAAGTTAGTAGAGGTGTCGAAATTTATTTTATTTAGGCTTGGCTTAAACTGTTCGATGTAGATAGTTTCTAGAATTTTAAGTTTTCGTTTATTATTTTCTTGTCTAAGTATATGCGTATTTTCAACAAGTGTTTTCCTAAGAAGTGTGTGTTGATAGCCGTGGTGTTTTAAATGTCGGAATATGTTAGAATTTTCATTTAAGTGCAATGTAAGTCTCCGCGAAAACGAGTTAGTAGTATGTCCAATGTAGGTACTATTTATTTTGTTAGAGATACATTCTCGAAAGGGTCATTTAAATTTATACACTACATTGTTTTTTTTTGCAAATCGCTATCGGTGGGGGAGGAGTCGTTGCGGAAGACTGAGTTGGATCTCGAACAAACTAAATAATATTATATATTATTCAATGAAACCTGTATTAATGAAAATATGCTGCCAAAATACACACAATATAAAGATAGATAGATAGATAGATAGATAGATAGATAGATTTAGAAAAATATGTTTAAACAGTTAATGGCTAATGCGAAATTTAATTGCTGATTTAAACAGAAAAGTTTGAAAGATCTTAATAATAATAATCGGTGATATAATGTATATATGTCAGGAACAATTCAGCTAGCCTTTCATCAGAGATAAAAAAACGTCCTTGCCGAGTTATTTTTTATCAGCAAATATGAAATAAAATTAAAAGGTCTAAATGGGTGAAGAAAAACTAGCGTGCGATCGAAATATAAAATCATATCAATCAAAATTAGAAATTCATTTGAGTATCTGAACATAAGAAAAAATAAAAAATTAATAATCAAGCCTGAAAATCTTCATAAATATATCAGGAGAGCAAATGAAAATAATGTTCTGCCGAAAAAGGCCTCCCATTAACATTTGATCTCATCAGTTCGATCATTACTGCTTTGTCAAAAAAGTTCAATATCCGTACAATTTTCAAAATGTCATAACCATTTTTTTCGATATTAGTTATATATATATATATATATATATATATATATATATATATATAAACAAAATCGGAAGAAATGGGTTTGACATTATGAAAGAATGTATGGATTATATATATATATATATATGTGTGTGTGTGTGTGTGTGTGTGTGTGTGTGTGTGTGTGTGTGTGTGTGTGTGTGTGTGTGTGTGTGTGTGGCGTGTTGTGACATCGAGATCAAAAACAATCCAATATATATTCTACTTATATAGAAAACCCACCATTACGAAATCTGGTCTTCCAAACTATGTTAGCTGATACACGGAAATATGTAAAATACTCTTTCGTAAATAAAAAATATAAATTCCTCTTTCCAAAAGATATTTCTAAGCGAACGGAAACACATAAAACAAACACTAGTCAACAATATTTTCCAACTACATAATTGAGAGACAAATAAAATTATTCTTACATAAGATACATGACACGAGTAATAAATATATAACACAACGAAATACCAGCCTATTTTCTTGCAAACACATGCATAAAATCTATAAACAAGAGACATTTGCCATCAGGAAAATTATTAACAACCATACTTCTGCTATAAACGCTGATGTACGTATAAATTTTACATTACAAAAAATCTAAGACTGCTAAGATTTTTACTAACCAAAATAACCAATCAAATACTAGCGGTAACCAAGAATGTTTTTCTTGTAACAAATTAATTACTTATATTGGCCAGATTGCCACCTGATTATGAATATACCCTACATGTCACCTATCTAAACAAACTGCTATCGAAAAGCATCTACTAACCCATATTTTACAAGAAATCTAGAGACAATTCTAGTAGATAAAAGCATTTTTAAATCAGATAATCGTCGACATTATACTATTAGAAAAGCCCTGATGATTAAACGTCGTTATCCACTATCAATCCGACACTGTTCAGTAGGGGTGATGGAGGGTTACGTATTTTGTAAAAACAAAAGTTACCATCATGTCTATCCACCTGCGCATGTCACATGACTGCTGAGTACGGTTACTCTTCCACAATTGTACTACAAACACACACACACACACACACACACACACACACACACACACACACATATATATATATATATATATATATATATAAGTGTTCTAAATGTTCCATATATCCGAGCGCTTATGTCCATCATATAAGACAGCCTAATTTATTAAGCATTGTCCGAGAATCTTTTCACAATATTTACTAAATAAATATATTTTTAATAATAATATAGCCCCAAGCAAGGCATATTACTGACACTGTTTTTTTCAGTAGGTTACATAGGAGGAAAATTACGAGAAAGGGGGACAGGTTATAGGCGGTGTCAGGAAGTGAGTAAGAGAAAGATGAGAATACTGATGAGAGTGGAGTGGTAGGAGAAAGAAGCATGAGAAAGAGGATGCAGTTTAATGAATTAGGAGATTACTATTGACTTTACATATAATTTGTTGGAGATTGTAGCTGTCGGGAAGCAAGTGAAAGGGAAGTGCAAGAAAAAAGGTGCTGGAATAAAAGTTCGCTTACTAACTATATTAACTAATTATCTATAAATTCAGTAAAAATTCAATGGATGTATAGAATCTTTTATTCCCTTTATATCCCTAAAAGAAAATCTTAAAAAACTTCAGATATGGCTGATGCTAACCATCAGAGGATTGACTCATTGATTCTTCTTCTGGTTAAGGTTTACCGCAAACATGAATAGGAAAGTTTAAATTTGAGAAATTGCTAGTGTGTTGTTAGAAAATGTTACACTTTATCGTTCAAGTCAATTTTACGCCCCAGAAAATATCATACAAATATTTAAGTCAACCATTATTACATGTATTGAATATTTTATTTCTAGAACTTCTCGTGGTCTTTAAACTTTTTTTGCTTCCCAACCAAAGTTGATCTTGTAATATTTAAATGCAATTTCAGTTGTTATGTTTTTTCTTTGTCGCTCCTGTACTTTTATTTCTCCTTATTAATGCCTTTATTATCATTATTAATATGTTGTCATTTTCATCATATTTCAATTTCTGTTATGGTCGCACTACCTACCAAGTCTGCGAGAAAACTTAAGGCAGTTTGTGGTGTGTTGTTATGGTTCCATTTCATGTTTTCTCTATCTCCTCTAACATCCCTAGCATTACATAGACAAAGTTTTCTTTAGTCTGTGGGCTGTAATTAACAAAACAATTGTTTGTATATCTCTTCAGCTGGGGTTTCCAGGGATTCTTTCAATGTGTTGTTTTGTTCCATTTTATATCATTTCAAGTGCACCTACTATCACTGGCACGATTCTTGTTTTCAATTTCCACATTTCTTCTATTTAAGTTTCCAATTCTTTATATTATGAAACTTTTTTCGAATTCCTTGTTTGCTATGTTACAATCTGATGGATAAGCCATATCAATTAATAGGCAACTTTTTTCTTTATGTTTTTTAACAATAATGCCCGGCCTATTTGATTCAATTTTTCTGTCTGTGTAGATGGTGTATTTCTATAGAATGGTGTCATCTTCTATTACTGTAACCTGTAAGGATGATGTTCATACCAGTGTTTGTTTACATATTTTCCATAGTGTTTGCACATTGTCCAATGCAAATACTGCCCTATTCTATCGTGACGATTTTTATATTCATTTGAGGCAAGTACAGAAATTATTATTATTATTATTATTATTATTATTATTATTATTATTATTATTAATTAACCCTCTGCCACTTAGTGGCATTATTACCTTGCTTGGAGTAAAATTATTTAAAACAATCTCGTATTTTAGGTTATTTCTACTTTAATATTTCCAATGAAAACGATGTTTTGTCATTTGCAATAAAAAATTCTGGTCAGATTTTTACAGAAAATAACTTTTGTTGAAAAATATTCAAATGATTATTCGCCTAAAACACGTGACACGCATTTCATATTTTACAGATATATTTTTTTAAAAGCGGTGCTTTCCTCCGATGAATATTTTGAAGCGAATCAGATTTACCTTAAGGCTTTTTTATGTTCAGTGAAATCTTTTTTCTTCAATTGTTTCTTTTTCTGTTTTGGAATAAAACCTACGTATTCCCTTTTTCTCCTAGAAACTTCTTTGTTTTGCTTTTGTATCATTTTTATCTCTATTTCATTTATTGTTTTATACTTTCTCTATTTCCACCTGATTCCTAACTTACACTCTACATATTTTGCTTCTTTTCTTCTTTTCTTTTAGTTCTTCCCTTGTTTTCTTCTTTTTTTTTTTTGTTATGTCATATTCTTTCTTTTTTGCCGAACGCCATCGTTATTTCAACGAACTTCAAAGTCACTAATTTTTTGTCGTACAGCACTGCATATATTTTTCTCCGCTGGGTGAATTTCAGTTTGTGTCCTGAAAAAAAAAACACATGCACACACAAAATCACAAATAAAACTAATCAGCACATTTCTCTCTCTCTCTCTCTCCATCTATCTCTCTCCCTCCCTCTCTCTCTCTCTCTTCATCAGTAAAAGTAAAGCCTCAATGTTGTTTGATCTAATTTAGATGTTTTTGTCGCCATTTTTTAAATGAATTTTGACGACCAATAAACACAAGAAACGCTTCATTGCCATTAAAAATTAACACAACTAACATCAGTACTAATTCAAGTTTTACAGCAGAAAACTAATCGCATAAACTATTGTAATATCACAAATATTTCCCTAGCTAACTAATTTTATTTATGTAAAAAATGAATCTAAATGAAAGCAATTAACCCCAGTATTTCTGGAGAGGATATAATGGCCGTTGATAAAGTAAAAGAAAAACTATTGATAGCATTATAGTGTACTGGACAAAGTTAAGAGCAGTTTTCCAACGTCATAGACATGTTAACTCTCATTTAATAAAGAAAGTTGAATCAGTACACTAAATGTTATATAGTTGAATTGTAATTGAATAGTTTGATAAATCAAAATTCTGTTTACTCTTAAAATCTTTTAACAAATGTAATAAAAATTTTAAAATGTAATTAAAACTATAGAAATTGCGAATATCAAGATTATCCAACTCGTGTTACATAACTCAGTGTATTAATAAATGAACATTAAAACTTTATTTTCGATTACTAGGCTTTAGAATACTGGCGATAAAACCAATGTGAATATCGAATGAAATTATATATAATAAACCAGAAAATAATTTGTCGTGTAATGCTGAATTGTTGTTACTTGATCGGCAAAGAGCAATGACTAAGAATTACTTTTTGTGAGAGTTAAATAGATTAAAGAAATAAAATATGAGAGAAAGACAAGTTGACAATTAATTAATTAATTAAGTCTTTTATTAATTAATTAATTAAGACAACGGAAAGACAAGTGCCCTCAAGAGGAGAAAAGCAACATAAACCGGAATACATGAATCAAAAAATGTCATAACTATGCTGGAACATCTTCTAAGGGTCTTCTTCCTTCAGGACGTAGGCGATCAAGGCTTTCCACGTCTACCTATCCATGATGGCTCACGAAACGCTTTTCCGTGATACACCGCGAAAGTCCCGTTCCAGTATTTGCCTGTTATACTCCGCGTAAAACTAGAGGAACACATAATACTGAAGTATTCTTTGCATAATACATCACTACTCACAGTATATGTTTCAGAAAAGAGAGTCGGGTTTAGGGATGATAAAAGTCACCTAATCCACGAGATTTAACCGCATAAAGAGTACTGCAAGGCTGAAATCAGAGCATGTGTCTATAATTAACTACCTAGTATATGCACCGCGTATTAGCAAACAAAGCCATGGGCACTGACAATTTAAATGTTCAATATCACCCCGTCAAATGAGTCCACGTCTATTTTTTTCCTTGACTCTAATCAAGTGGTCTACTCTGATCATATAGTTACTCACATTTGATATAGAAAAATTGGATTAAATATTATACGTAATACTTCATTATCTGGTACTCGTCATAATCTTGAGTATTAGGTATGGATATTCATATGGTCAAATACCCTCACAAAAATATCGAATACTCATTGATTTTCTGCTTAGGATTTTTTTTTATATTAGAACACATTGATAGCAGTTATCGCTGTTCCTGCTGAACAAAGGATTCAATGTCAAGTTCATGTCTACATCAAGTGACTTAAGGTAGTAGTGCCGCACTTGGTCAAATCGGTGATTGCAGGAATTCCTTTTATCCATCAACTTAAATTTGCATTATGTCACACACACAGGAAAAACCAGTCATTGCTCTCAGACAATTTCTGCAAACACATCACTTCTTATATCAGGCTAACTCTCCACACTGCAATCCCTTGATTCTTATATGTGAGGCGCAGTTGAGTGAGGGACCAAAACAGTAATTGTAACGACAACAATGCAATGAAGGTAAGGATTATGGCAACAACTTAAGCCAGCAGACCGCTCTGATGACATACAGCAGATTCTAACGACCTAATGAAGTCCTTGGTTGAAGCAAATGGCGATTTTATTGAATATGTTTATTTTTTATTATTGCAAGATATTCTTGTGTGATTTCAGTAAATATATATTTTAAATTGAGATATCAGTGTTATTTTCATATTGTGTAATTTATACAAAAATGGATCCATCGTACCTTGTATATATTCAGTGAGAATTTCGTGGCATCAGCTCGTTCTGCTTCTTTTCAATCTTGCATATGTATGTGTAGGCGTTTGTGTAAATCTAAAAAAAGGCTCTTGATATAATCTGAGAGAAAATGATAGGGTATTTTGAGTCATATATAACAGTATTTATAAGCTATTTTATCCAATTTTCAGAATCCAATATCTTTAACATAAAAAAAAATGCGGAACTGCACCTAATTGTTTTTAAAATGGTCACTTGGCTTCGAAAAAACTTCACAAATTTACAACCAATTACCGTTTGTCTGGATAATACACACACACACACACACACATACATATATATGTATATATATATATATATATAAATGTATATATATATATATTTGGATAGCATCATTTCTTTTAAGAATCTTTCATTAAATACTTTCGATACAGATTATTTAAGCAATCTTTTATTGGTTTTTTCACCATTTTAAGATGTTTCCGTTTTTTAAGTGTTAAAGAAAATAAAATCTTTCATAGTTTTTATTGTTTCGAGCGCTTTCGGCTATTGATTTAGTCGTTCTCAATGATATTGTATTCGGTATATATATATATATATATTTACGCCCTCACACTCCGATTGTGTAATATGGAGGAATTGTAGACTTTACAAATACAGTAGCTACTCACGCATCTACGCATCGTTTGATTCAGTAATGAATTTGAACACTCTCGGATACTGGCGTGTCTTTACATTGTATATAAAATGCTTAAGTCCGCCTTCCTCTACCGATCACCCATATTTTTCATATATATATATATATATATATATATATATATAAAGAGAGAGAGAGAGAAAGAGAGAGAGGTTTGTGTGTGCAAATTCGATTAAATATTTAAATTCACATAGGAAAATAAACCTAGAATATATATATTATTGTTTTTTATTATATTTTTTAAACTTCACTTAATTTTTCTCTATTGCTGTTATACTCTTGATAAATTCAAAAATAGTATCATAAATTATATGATTTAACTTCTACAAACATTCCATGAACTTGAATTAAAACCTCTTCAACGGTCAGTCTTAAATATAACCCTGTTGACTGCGTAATGCATGACAATTTGGTTCATACAACTGACGAAGGATATATATATATATATATATATATATATTAATACAGGTTTCATTGAATAATATAGACAAGTTCTGTCTATTTATTTTGTGTAAGATCCGTTCGTATGATCTGATTAGCTTGATAGTGTTGTCATGGAGACAAACCTAACTATCCTCTCCGCCCTATCATATCCCAAATTCTTACTCCTCTATACCATCTAACTAAACATGCTAACCGGCTTATCACACCATACCTCCCGAGTAAATACAGCATTAAATCAACTCTAGAGGCAATCCAAATCCTTAAGAGCGAACAACCCAATAATGAAATCATAGCTTCACTTGATGTCGAAAACCTATTCACTAACGTACCCGTTAGCGAAACTATCGACATAATTATAAAGAATATCTACAATAATTCTGCATTAACCCCACTCAAAATTAATCCAAACATCTTAAGAAAAATCCTACTAGCTTGTACAACCGAAGTCCCTTTTGTCGACCCTAACAACACTATATATATATAACGTGACGGCGTTTCCATGGGTTCAGTACTCGGTCCGACATTTAGCAATTTCTACATGTCGAACCTCGAGAATACTACCTTTACGAAATTAAAAAAAACCATCAATATACCTTAGATACGTTGACCATATCCTACTGTTAATTAAAAATACTGATGAAATCCTACAACTTCAAAAACAGTTTCAGGATAACTCAGTCCTATAATTCACCTATGAACTCAGCAATGACAACAAAATTCCTTTCCTCGATATACTAATCAACACTAATGGCAATAAGTTCACTATCTCACCATATAAAAAGCCCACTAATAAAAATCCCTCCACACTTATATTATATTAACGAATGCCCCCTCTATTACAAATTAGCAATCATAAAAAATCTACTACATCGTGCACAAACCAAATCGTCTACAAAACACATCTTCCACAGTGAACTAAAAAACATAAAACAGACACTCATCAACAATAATTTTCCTAACTACATAGTTGATGAACAAATACGACATTTCCTTACAAACCTGAACACGAAAAAAAACAATACATGGTAATAGTCCAACCAACCGCAAATATATCACTCTCTTATATCGTAGTCAAATGCACACCAACTACCAACTAGATGAAAATATCATAAAAAAACTCATAAACACTAATATCGCTACGACAGACCCCAACAAAAGAATTAAATTCATCATATATTACGCTAAATCTACAACATCCAACTTAATCTTCCGCAACGACTCCTCCCTCACCGTTAGCGATTTGCAAAAAAACAATGCAGTCCGTAAATTCAAATGCCCCTTTCGAGAATGTATCTCTAACAAACTAATAATAATACCTACATTGGACATACTACTAACTCGATTTCGCGGAGACTTACACTGCACTTAAATGAAAATTCTAACATATTCCGACATTTAAAACACCACGGCTATCAACACACACTTCTTAGGAAAATACTTGTTGAAAATACGCACATACTTAGACAAGAAAATAATAAACGAAAACTTAAAATTCTAGAAGCTATCTACATCAAACAGTTTAAACCTAGCCTAAATAAAATAAATTTCGACACCTCTACTAACTTTCTTCAATGCCTATAATCAACGGGAGAGGTCATAGTTATTATACTTACCCCTTACACCCATAGTAGTAGCAGTTCCCGACCAATCCCTCATGCTACTATACTCTCATTTGACCAAAAACCCACTACCACCCTTCCTTCTCGGCCTTCAGCCATGTGCGATACAAAAAATGGACCTAATTTTCTCTGTATAACTCCACTCTGTTAATAATAATTTAAATGTTCTATGTTCACTGAACATTAAATGTTCCTCTTTTGATAATGGCTTATGTAAGCCAAAAGCTCAGACCTGATAAATGAATCAACAATTATTGCGATTTCTTGTCGTCTTTCCATGACAACACTATCAAGCTAATCAGATCATACGAACAGATCTTACACAAAATAAATAGACAGAATTTGTCTATATTATTCAATGAAACCTGTATTAATGAAAAAATGCTACCAAGATACACACAATATATATATATATATATATATATATATATATATATATATATATATATATGTGTGTGTGTGTGTGTGTGTGTGTGTGTGTGTGTGTGTGTGTCACAGTGAAATTATATCACATACCTCTTCAGCAAGCAGTGTAAAAGAGGAACAACGACATAGAATCTTACATATGTTATGCAGATCTATCTGTATTTGTGAAAAAACATGTTAAAGTTTCCAGATTCAAACGGTCACGATTCATCTACGATTATTCAAACGAGGAATTATTCTCCTAACAGGGATCGGCGATACCTTGCTTTTCCCAAATTGAGGACTAAGTTTATTGTATATCTGCGGAAAGAAAGCGGAACCAAAGACTTGTTACAAAAGATGTGTCCCCCTCTAGACGCTGGCTAAAAAATAAATAAATAATCAAGCACTTTCTTTTAACTTTATTCTTTTTATATATTGACTGTAATATCATTTGTTGAAAAAGCCTTTCGAGTCAAAAATTTATTTTACCTATTTATTTTTATTGTTTCAGAATAGTTAATTTTTACCAACAAAAATAACGTAAATATATAGAAAATGTCATGCTTTCATCATCTTATTATTTTATTATTTCTATAATTACAATCTATAATATAAATTGTAGGGGCATACACGTCCGATTTCCCGATGATTTATATATGAGAAGGTTTAATGTTGAAATGTTAAAAGATATTTCGTGTACATGAAAATAAAAATTTAGTTACAGAATGACAAAGAGATAAGAAGGATAATATTAGTGGAATTTTGTTAACTGGACACTAGAATATATTTGTGAGAAGAAAAATGTTCCCTGAGAAAATGCATGCATTTTTGTAGCTAAATTGTTTGTAGAGAAATATAGGTATTATAAATGTCAGTAGAAGTTTAGAGTACATGATTGTATAGTAGCAGAATGTAAATTCTTTGTTCCTTCCGCTTTTTGGTAGGTTGCGACATGTTAAGAGAGAGAGAGAGAGAGAGAGAGAGAGAGAGAGAGAGAGAGAGAGAGAGAGAGAGCAAAGCAAGTAAAGGAGCTGTAATTAACGCGTCCATTTTCTCGTTGTTGTTGTTGGCAGCGTGGTGTGAAAATGAAGTAACGGACGTTGGAAGAAGAGGTCGAATGAAACTGTGTCTTGCCCTACATCCGGGTTAGAGAGAAATGAAAAAGAATTATATTGTGAGATGTTATAAGCTACCGCTTCCATCTGACTGACCGCCATGACCGGTCAAGGTCCATCCTTAAATATTGAAATCTGGTCACGTGGTAGTCTCCCAGGCCATTTTTTAGTTGTGAAAAAAAAACCGTTTCGCTGATGTTATTTGAAGCTTTGCATTTTTCATCAAATCAGGATCTAAATTTTTGCTTTCCACACTGATTTGTGAAAAAAAAAGAAGCTTTTAGCCGTTTGAAGCCTCTTTTGCAGGTGTGCAATTTTACTTTGTGATTTTCACAAATGACTTTAGTCTCTTTACTCCAAATTTGTGGATTTGAAATCTATTTTATGAGTTTTTATAGATTGAGGGATGATATAGGATTTGTATCCTATAATATATAATAATTAAAGTGGTACATTTGATGACTAACTGTTCACCCGGACATCCAGTGTAATAATATAAAGATGGGTATAAAGGAACTTTGCATAGAAGTAGTACATTTGATGCGTGTCACCCTGCACATTCGGGTGAACGGCACTTCAGGTGGACGAGCACTGGTCATCCACCATCTCTCACGTGGTGGTTTCATGTTGTCATACCTTGGTAAACCGTTTCAGCTGGATGGCTAAACTTACGAGAATGGGCGAAAGAATTTTAACTGTCGGTATTCCTCAGATGATCTACAAAAGCCAACTGTTCAAGACCAGAAGCGATCCACAGTGTTGAAGGACATAGGCTGTGCTCTAACCTGGATAGAAATTGGCCCCGCCAGGTTAAAACTCACAATACACGCCATATAATGAGCATCAAATTATCAATCGCGTAGTCCCAAACTCTGGTACAAAACTGCAATAAATGAAGGAGAATATTGGAAAGTTCAACACTTCGGCATCCGAACAACTCTTTCTGAAATTGACAGCAGATATACTCACTGTATGTAGTGGCGTTACTAAAAGGCCATTTCGTGACCCATGTAAATTTTCTCCACTAAAGAGAGATATTTCTATTTTGCATATTTTGTTCTTTGAGAAGGAAAAGTGCTTTTTTATGGTGCTTTCCGCGTAGTAAACCTTTTTTTTGCAGAGATTTCTCTATAAGGTTAAAGTAAAATAATCTGACATTAAGCAATCATTTACGCTTAGAATTTTCGTAATCATTCATATATGTCATTTCATTGCACTATATGTAATTTTTTCAAACTAAACTATTACAAATGTCAGCATTATTTACTTCTCTTTCGACATTGTTTAATTAATTTAATTCGGAAGCTGTGGTTATTATTCTAAGTAGGTGCCTGACAAAAAATGTATATTTTATATGTATATATTTGAATATTTTATATGTATATATTTGTATATAAAACCAATTTAATTATAAAGCCTCTATTAAAACAAATTTTACTCATAAATTTCCAAAAGTTTAAGAAATAAATCTCAAAACATAGGAATATTAAAATATTGATTTATTTTGTATAGTAATATGCAAATTATTTACATTCATGACGTACAAATTGTTAAATCTCTCAATATATATATATATATATATATATATATATATATATATATATATATATATATATAAGAAAAATTAAGACAGATGTGTTATTTCATGGATGGCGAATCGGAAGTTTAGGGCCTATTTCAGGCGAGCCATTGTCAGCATCCGTCTTTATTTAACGAAGGATTCTAAACGAATTCATTAAATTCATTCGTTAAATAAAGACGGAAGCTGACGATGGCTTACCTGAAAAGGCCATACTTCCGATTCACCATGAAATAACACATCTGTCTTAATTTTTCTCATATTTGCTCTATATGTATTCATATGCATATATTTTCAGAGCTCTCTTAGTGAGTTATCCTACCACTATATGTAAAGGATACCCCTTTGGATTCTTCTATGCTCACACTGGACGCTGATATATATATATATATATATATATATATATATATATAAGAAACGAAGAAAATATTTGCAACGTTCAAAACATTACTTTAAAACAGTGATCAATATAAAAATAGAGAAATTAATATTTATTATAAATGATACATTAGAACATGTCCAAACTACAGTCTACTACAAAATTTACATTGTCTTTCGACATTGGGAAACGTTCATTTCTACCATTACTAATTAACTAATGAAAAGATTGATCTTTCAAGAAAATGTACAGTTTTATTGTAGATTGTAATTTAAACATATTGTAAAGTATAATATATATATATATATATATATATATATATATATATATATATATATATATATATATATATATTACAGATGCTGGGTCTTTTTATGTTTACGACCAGTTTCCCTGCATGATTCAGACAAATTGTTTCTTTTTCTATGCACACACAAACTTATTATACTGACACAATTGTTAGGACTGCCGAATTTTTTATTGTCATCAATATTTTTGTTATGCAAATATTAGTTATCAGTAATATTATCTTGAACTGATAATAAGATTAAGTCTTTGAAGATTGTTTTTAATTGACGATCTAGGCGCTTTACTCTTCTTCTTCATCTTCATGTGCCGTGTCCCTTCAAGTCGTACGCTATCATGTACTTCCACTTGGCTCTACGTCTTGTTGCTCTCAATATTCTTCCCCTTGGTATCTCTCCGAAACTCCGATCCGCCCTTCATTTGCTCAGATCCATCAAAGAGGTGTCACGCTGCTTTCCATTGTCTTTCTTTCATTATGTCTGTCCTTTTCTGCTACCTCAAGCCTTATTCATCCTTGGGGAAATCGTCTAACATTCACTGCTATAGAGAAGGACAGATATCACATAAAAACCCAGCACTCTCTTCTTTTTTACAATGAGATTTTCATGTCTTACTGTGTACTGTTGAGTTTTTGAAATGCGTCCTTGGCAATTGCAATGAATATTTGGATCTCAATTTGCGCAGTCCGCACGGTTCCCAGGTACTGAAATTTATTCACTTGTTTTATTTATTTTATCCGACCTGCAGTTGGCATTTTTGGTTCTGCTTTTGCTGATGATGATACATTCAGTATTCTTGATTTTTATGCCTAGTCCTTTCTTCTCGCTTTCTCTTGCTACCTTCTGTAGGTGGTCCTGAACTTTCTTTTCGGTGTCTTCTATGAACACTGTGTCATCTGCGTATCATACATTGTTGAGATTGTGCCACCGAATCACGAATAATGGCAAGGTTTTTAATTCTCTCGGAATTGTTTCGCTGTATAATTAGAATAAAAAAACACGTCTTTGTCTTTTTTGTATAATTAGAATAAAAAACACGTCTTTGGTTTTTGGTAAAAAAACACGTCTTTGTCTTACAAAACTTTCTATTTTTGTATATCTGCTGAATTAATTTCTTATGCGTACGCAATGGCAATTTATATTCTTGTTTATCCTAACGTCTTTTCCGAAAATGTTGAGATTGTTATGCATCTCTATCATGACTTTGTGGCGTACTCTATCAAATGCCTTTGCGTAGTTTATAAAGCACATATCGAGGTGCTTCTGTATTCCTATTTTCTTTCAGTTCATTCTGAACATGAATATCCTGTTCCTTGTTCCGGTCTTTTTAACAAAGTCACACTCTTCGTGTCCCATTTCTGGGCCAAGACTGCTACACGATTTCTTCATCAGAACCTGGATGATGAGTTTTGTTATGCAGATTTTTCGGTGGAATTCACATTCCTTTCTACCTTGTTTCTTTTGGTAGTGCTATGAAAATTTTTCTGCTTAGGTCATCCGGTATATTGCCGCGGTTGTAGGTTTCGTTTATTGTTTCTGTGAGCCTATCTATGCCAACTCTTCTAAGGGCATCAACATATTCATTACAATCCTATCGGATCCTGCTGCTTTATTTCTGATCAAAGTAGCTTTTTCCGATTCCACTTCAGTTTTTGAAATTTCTGGTCCATCCGTGTTTTTTGTGTATTGTTAGTTGCTCTACCTTGACGTTAAAGGGATCAACAATATGCTCATCACATCTCTGAAATATTTTCTTTTCAAGAATGAGTGAAACATCCATTTTTTTATACATCTTGCAGCTGAGCAGCTTATTTTTCCTGTTAGGTCCTTTATTTGTTTATGCACGTTATAATTATTTGTCGTGTTCAGTCTTTCTTCTTTAGTACATTTCTCTTTGAGCGATATTTGTTTGGTCTGTATGCATTTTCTCCTAATTTCCAGGTGTATTTTCTTGCATTCCGTTTCATACTTCAGTGATCTACTCATTTTTCTTCCGACGAGCTTTTGCTTTTGCGTCGATGCCCGTTCGCTAATGTCACTAGAGACAATTTTAGTGAATCTCATTTTGAGCTTCCGTTTCCAATTTGGCCTTCGTTTTTCATTTTCACACAGCCCATTTACATTTCCTTGAATTTCAAGTCAATCACCTATTTACTGTACTTACTCACATCTGGAGAAATACGACCGGAGCATAAAGATATACAATATAAAAAATCTGTAATGTGAAGAAAAATCAACGAAATCAATGCCTAAATATAATGACATTAGTACCACTAATATTATAATGACTGAATATGTGTGTGAATTGAATGTATATATGCAGGTGGTTTGTGTTAAAATTATGAACAAAATATATTTACTAAATTACATCCTATCTAAACTTATCTAAGCCATATCATGTTGTGCATGTCATCGAAAAAAGGCGAACAGGAATATCATTTTGGAATTCACGCTGCACTCATACTGAATCATTAACTAGCTTTTGTAGTGTCATGTCGATGCATATTCAGGTTTCTCGATGCTACCATTGAATAGATCGATTAACCGATTGCTATAAGTAACATATAACGATGTAACTTCATGATTCTTTCTTTAGCTGCAATCAAGTATATGTTAGTATGTACTTTACCAACATTACAATAGTTTTTATTTTCAATTCAGTGTTGTCATTCACGTACATTGGATTTTAACCAAGACCGTAGAGCCCAGTGTAAACTAATATCTTACTCGTTGATTTTGGATGAAAAAATATAATTATGCTTTCTGCAAAGTGTATTCATTTTGGAAAACCGAAAGCGAATTCAGTGGAGTTCGCTATATTCACTTACAGGAAAACTCCTTTGTCAAATGTATGAATCAGTCTCTTTTCATATAGCTTTAGTTTAAATAACAAAACAGACAGGGTGATTAACCACAGATACACGCATATACACATACTCATTTTATATATATATATATATATATATATATATATATATACATATATATATATATATATATATATATTCATTTAAATAAGTGTGAGATTGTGACCCTGAATATCGCAAGAGCGTGACAACCAGGGTCACAAACTCACACATATTTAACTGAATATGTTAGATATATCACTGACATTGAGCACTTTCAAATAAGTACCGCGCCTATATAATATATAAATAATAGAATATATACAACAAATTGCAAATATATATATATATATATATATATATATATATATACATGTACATTTCTCACACACACACACACACACACACACACACATATATATATATATATATATATATATATATATATATATATGTATATTGCTAAATTAAAATCATGCTTCGTGTCAAACTGTATAGTGCCCGTCATTTTCGGAACTGTTATTTGATTTGCATTTACTTTATCCTTGTGTGTACGGACATGAATATGGTTTTAATTTTCGATTTGCTGATTAAATCAGAACAAAATAGATTATTAATACTTGAAAACTAACATCCTCGTTATAGATGTATGAGAAAACATGAAAAGTAATGAACAAACGTTTCCTAATTTAACAAGTTTCTTAAAATGAAAATAAAATATGTTACTCATGACACGGCGTCGACGTTGCTATTAACGGAATTGTCGCATCGCTCTTCTTATCTGAGCACATTGCAAAATGTCTCAAGACGAACACTAAAGATAATGGTGTGATAATTTCACGTGGCCATTATCTTTTGTGGAATAGTTTAACATTTCTGTAAGTAACATATATAGTAACAATCTATTTCTCATATATACAGAATCAGTGGCTGTAATAGGTTTAATGGCTAAAGTAGCTCCTTCAAATCTCTTTCCTCTCTTTTCTTTCTATCTTTCTCTCATTATACATATATTGTTGTGAAGTTATTTTCGCAGTGGAGGCTAGTATTTGTGCTAAAGTCGGTCCTAATAGGTTCGACGTACAAAACCTTAGAAACTTGATATAATATGTATTACGCATTGTAATCTTGCCAGGTCACTGACTACTTTTTTATTCGACTAACTGTCGACTACTATCGTCCAACATTGGCTGACTCTTGTTCCTCTTACTACTTCTACTTAAATTATGTGTGAGTGTCTATTCACTATAGAATAGGTGTGTTTCGCCTTAACATATATACACATAAATATATATTTGTATATATGTACACACACACACACACACATATACATACATACATATATATATATATATATAGATATATACATATGTATACAGTACATACATATGTATACAGTACATACACATATACATATGTATACAGTACATACACACACACGTATATTTATATGAATAAAACTAAAGGAAACACTTAATCGACGCGTTTCGACCCCTTCATTACATGATGGAAAATGCGTATAGTAGATGTAATTTGGTAGCTAAGTTTCCTTTTGATCTTTATTCATATTGGCATTCTACAGATATACA
Organism: Ascarosepion bandense; assembly: GCA_037127315.1. NCBI lineage: Eukaryota > Metazoa > Mollusca > Cephalopoda > Sepiida > Sepiidae > Ascarosepion > Ascarosepion bandense. The sequence continues at coordinate 6,161,511 of JBBBDQ010000256.1, read as the reverse complement.
CGATCAGATTATTTTACACATGTGACTTTATATATCGAGATCCGTTTGTGTTCAGATTCCCAAAATATCGTGTATATATAGATAAGTGGTGAGCAAATTAGAAAATTCATAAGCGTAGGTGTTTGGTTACTATTATTAAATATTTTTTTGTATTATATTTACACTACCAGGTTAACTCTCTTCCGTTCTGGAAGTCAATCACCTATCGTTATTCATAATTTTTTTTTAAAAAAGACTTGCGAAATATGATTTCGTTTTCATACTTCAAAAATGTTTAAAACGATTTTGATTTAATATTACTCTATGGGTTATCTAGTTCTTCTTGTTGTTTTTGGAATACCATTTTTTGCAACGGTTTGTGATTATTTTTAGCTCTTTTGAATTTAGTGTGTGTGTGTGTGTGTGTGTGTGTGTGTGTGTGTGTGTGGCGTAGGCTGTTGTTGTTGTTTTTTTTTTGTATTTATATAAATATTTCTTCCTGCATCATGAGCGTTTTAAAATCTGCATTTTGGTAGATAATAATTACTCGGAATTGACCTCCACTGCATTCATGTAAACGTTGGAAAGCGTATAATTTCCTATTATTGGCTCGTTTAATTAGCAAGACTGTTTCATTTATTTGAGCCTTCCTTCTTCACATGTATATTTTTAAGCATTCTTCGCATTTCAGAGCATAGATTACGTTTTCAGAGTTGCAGCTCATATATCTTTTCGTTTTGAATGTAGATGTGTTTTCAAACTTGAAGTGATTTCCTTCTTTTATTATGTTGCATACCTCACACATTTTATATATATATATATATATATATATATATATATATATATATATATATAAACAAAATAAGGATGATTGTACTTCCTGGACATAGTATGGTTACTCCTAGTTGCAGAGGTGTAAAGTGAAGAAACTCAATGCTTGATCTCATTAGCCATCAAAAGATATAGAGTAGTGATAGTTTTGCAAACTCGCGCCATAGAGAAAGTCTGTAGAGCAAAAAGCCTAATTTCTTAAAGAATTTGCTACCGATTTTAGATACTAACAGACGTGGATTGTGAGGATTATGTATCTCTATCGTAGATGTGATAACATTAGTTGATATTTTGTTCTAATTTGGAGGAATCACGAAGGTTTGGAATTAATTTAAAGATCAGACTGTTTTACAGAAATTTTGTAATTGATACAAGTTCCTCTTGTTGTTTGAAGTGCGCTTGAGTATAAAAAAGGTGATTGATCTTAGAATCGAATCAAGTGGAGAGTGAAATCTCTGTTCAATAATAATAGATAAACCGTATCCTCTCCCAATAATAACATTTTAATTTGAAATTACGTATTTTTATATTTGAAATATAGCCTTTCTTTAATTTGATCTATAAATTTTGTAATTTAAAAATGAATTATTTAATTTAAGTTTTTGAAAGTCTTTTACAAATGTATTCACATTCTTGTACCTGAATGTTCATAGTAAATTATGCAAATCCAATAGCATTCAAATACACACCTAAAAGAGTTACAGTACAATACATATATGTGTGACATTTATATTATAGTAAGCCACCTTAGGATTTTTATTTATATGAAAGAAAAACAGTATTTAAATTATAAACTAATTAACACAGTTACATCTTTTTAGATAATTAAGCATTTGTCTCTCGCGCGGAATAATAGAGAACCGGGAGAAATAAGCGATGCCCGAATAAATTAATCAAATTCAAATAAGAGTCGATCAACAAAAGACAGGAAGATGTGAAGGGCTATGACTTCTGATAATTATATGCTGATGAAACAGGTAGATTTTTCAAGTTTAAAACTGCACTAAAAGCAAGCAAATATACTTCTCCATGGATTCAAGTCAATAAAAATAATGAATGAGAACATTTTTAACTTAGCAAGATATCTGGGAAAATTGTCTTCACCATTGTATTTTACACACCCTTCGGCAGTGCCAGTTACCGGTTAAGTGCTTCTAAAAATCAATTATTACGGGAATTTGAATTATTAATATTGGCAATATTTCATTTGAGTAAAATGTCTTGTTTCCAAAGTGAAATTAATTTAACAATTTGGCCGCGAAATTTTATAAAAATATCAAGAAAAATCTTCAATTTGTCTAATCAAATGTCCATTAAAAAGTTAGTTTGTTTAGACGAAGAATTTTCACGTCGCCAAAAAAAAATGTTTTTTTTTTTCTGTAGCCGTCATTGAGTAGTAGGATTATTTTGTCTTTGATTTGCATTTCTTTATTTGTAACGATTATTCTGCAAGACAGTTTAATCAGAGTTTTGGAACCGGGAAGAAGCCTTATTGCAGAAGTGAGTCTAGCGTAAAAGATAACAGACAAACTTGAAAAAAAGCTTAGTGCAAAGACAAACGTTTAGCTGAACAGGCAATGGAGAATGAAATTGTGTCAAAATTCTTCGACTCAATTTAACTACAAATATATAATAATGAACATCCAAATATTTTTCTAAATTACACAGATATTTATTTGACTCTACATATTCTCGATGTATTAAATCTCAAGATTTAGAAGCTTTTTCTTTGTTATTTATGGTCATAATTCGACTTTAGCAATGCGTTTTATTACCACCTGGTAGAACTTTGATCTGTTAAGAGATTCGTACTCTTTTTACTGAAAAGAAAAATATATATTCACTAATCAGTTTGGACAGGAAGCTATTGCGTGTATTTATATTGTATATAACACACTAAATCGGGCTTTAAAGTATGTCTTTGTAGCCGATTAGACTCTGAAAAATAAATTATCTTGATCGAAATTTCGAAAAAATTCTTAACTGGTGGTGAAACTAATTTTTTATTTTAACTGTTTATTTTTTAAATGATGTTTTACGTCATATGTAGGTATTTCAAATTTGTTTTCATCAGAATCTATGTTGTACATTTGTAAACATAAACTTCGTCTGTGCATTGAATAAAGTTACCATATGTGGTCGTGTGCTTCTGTTTTTAATCTCGCGGTTATTTGCCCAATCCAGAGCATTATCTCCTATTTATTCGATCCTGACTGGGCATCTCAATTTCAGTCACTGCCTTTCCGACATGACGCGACTTTTTTTTTACTTTTCTACAAATATTTGCATAGAAACTGCACTGATGAGCTTTTTCTTTGGAGCCTAGTCCCTATAAATTTAACTGTTCTATTAGATTGTCATCTAGATCATGCCCTTTTATCGTTTAAATAGTTAAATATAACCATACCTTCTACTCCAACAGTTTATATTCGTGCATTTCCCCAAAACCGTGGAATTCTCTTCTGTTTCCATGCTTCCCCGATAACTACAATCTTCACTAATTTAAAATACCGGCCATAATTATTTGGCAACCCCAGTTTTTTTTTTAAATAAATTATGTATTTCATACTAATTTAGTATTTATGGCCAAATGAAAATAGAATGGTTCTTTCGTTATTATTACTTTTCAAAATCTTACAAATTAATGAAGCAAAGATGAACTCGTCCGAATCACCCTAAGTTTTCTCCATTCTTTTATTGATGAAATTGCAATATAGGTAATTATTAAGTATTTATCAATTCATCTGATGAACATGTATTTGTGTAATATTAACAAAAGAACGTTATATTTTTATTTACAATTATTCACTTGGCAATAAATACTAAAATATAGTATGAAATACATCATAATTTAAAACACTGTGGTGACCTAATAATTATGGCTGGTAGTGTGTATGCAACGTCTATCGCCTTCTTTTGTTTTTTGAATACCATTCATCTTTTATCCACGTCTCAATACCTTCTATACCCTGTCTTTTCTCTTACTTTCACGTTCGGTAACTTTCCTAGAGATTTACTCTTTTATAGAACCTAATATTTCACAGAAGCAGTATCATCAAAGATAGCTTGATCTTTTATTGATCTAATCGTATACTTGTTTTGGTATATAACGCAGCATTGCGTAAGAAAATTGCCAATTCACGGATACATTTGGCATTATTTTAATTAACATATACAGGAAGTTGAAACCAGAATAATTATAATTTGCACAAAAAACGTATTATAGACGATCAAATAAAGTCGATTTTTGGACATGATTTTTTTAATCAAGGGCGATTACGTGCAATGTTGACCAACTTGAAACGAGTTCATTTTCTAATAGCTTATACGTTGTTTCAAGTAGAAAAGTCGAAGTGTGCATCTTCAAATTCTACTGATGTCAATAAAGCCTCTTTTCTCCTACATGGCAACAAATGCTGGAAAATTTGATTAAACCTGAAATAAAGATATGAAGCAACGAAGTATGGTTCTAGAGAAGAATGATGATACCTAACATGTGAGCAATGACAATGTTTTGAAGATGGAAAAGAAAAAGAAACGTATATTTATCATCAGGAAGAGTTAGCTGAAGTTTCCTAGAATCGTAATGAGGAAGGAGAAATTGCGAAATTTGATACTCACAGAACGGATATAGGGAAAGAAAGACAGGGAAAGAAAAGTGTGGTATATTGATGGACTTGAGCAAGTGGATGTCGGAGCGGGGTTTGTGAGAAATACAAAGAGAAAAGTTTCAAGAGTTAGTGGGTGGAGGACCATGATCACTTAAGGCCTGAAGGTACAGGGCGCATGAAGTAAAGAAGAATGTGATGTATGCTTCTTATGTGGTATTTTGTTACATATATGTGACTTGAAACTTACTATCCAATACCTTGCTTAAGAATTATCATTTATATATTTATAGAGCTTAATATCGAATATAGTGACTATATCATAATGAAATACTGTTTATCTCTTTTCTGGTATTTCAGTTGAAATTTTATCGCAAGATATTGATAATCATAATTGGATCGTTACTTAGCAGAATTAAAAAGAAAGACTGTACGTCTTACAATATTCTTAATAATTTAATTATTTTTACACCTTTATTTTTAATCCTTACGAGAAGGTTAATTTTTATTTTAAGTCATGATTTAAAGGAATTATCGACAGTCATAAACGTGGTCATTTTAGCCCGTGAAAAAAAATGTGTAGACTTTTGAAAATATAGTTACATTCTTTTACTTTGCAAATTACCTCAAATACCCGGGAAATTGTGTCAATGTAATTAGTCAAGGGTCATTCAGATTGCAAGGTAGTCGCGTGACTGCAATGGCAAATAATACGCGTGTCCTTATTCCAGTTAATATATTTCGGAAACGGGAATGTTCTTCTCCCTACTTCCTTCGGACATGGGTATTGATTAACACATTGACTTCCAAATACAAGATGAATTTGTGGTTGGCAGTTTTTATTACGACACCTTCTTCGAGTTTCGTCTTGTCGACTCTGAGTTATCTCGTTCTGGGGATTTTTCTGAAGATTTTTATATGTGGGCGCTACAGTCTAATTTACTCGAAATGATACTTGAGTTTGAGAAGAAGTTGAAGTTATAAATAAACTCATATTTTTATTGCTTAAGTAGACTATAATAAACTCTTATCGTTTGAAGTCAGATTTCGTAATTGACTTCGGACAGCCAATGTGTTAAAACAATGGATATATTTTTCTTATAGAGCAAATAGTCGCTGAATATTTTAAATTCGACATCCATATAAAGAATGAACTCAGTTGAAATTATTAGCTATTTGAGATTGTTACAAAGTCATAATGGCAGCTTTATGAAAAAATTCTCATTATTTCCCTGACCAACAAAATATTTGAAAAATATCGTCGGTTTATCCACAACACTTTTGTACTCTCTGTTAATGATCTGTCTTCAGAGAAGAAATTGATTGCATAACAGTTTATTGACTTCCTTAATGATAGGGGTGCGAATCATTTTACTTGAAGTGTCCTGTAGCAATTTTTAGATTAAAATGGCAGAGTCCTATCTCGATGTTGCAAAGCTAGCTCTAAAGTGCTGATTCCATTCGCAACCACCTATGAGTCTGAGATAGAATTTTACACATTACTTGCCCTCAAAACAAAATCCCGAAGTAGATTAGAAGCAAACAAATGACATGAGAGTTGTATTCGCCAAAACAAAGCCAAATCTAGAAGAACTGGTTGTGGCCAAGCAAATGCACTCATCCCATTAAATATACTTTTGATGCCTAAGATTGCTATTTTTGCAATGGATAACTGATTTCCGACAAATGTTTTTATTTCAACAGAAATTGGTTGATATTTTTTTAATAAATATTTTTGAGTTGTTATATTTGAATAACTATTTGCTTGCAAAAAGTTTTTTACAGTTGCCTATATATTAACTGTGGTTAATATAAAAGGGCCCGACAGACATCACAATAATTATAAAGAGGCCGCCATGCAAAAAATCCTAAAACAGTTTGAGAATCACTGGTCTAGGCCTTTTTTAATTACCATTTGTTCAAGAACTAACTGTGCCGATCAGATATTATACAATAACGATTGCTCTGTACAAGGCTCACCAGCCAATTGAGATTAGAGATTATACACTAAGACGTAGAAGAGATATACACCTTATGACGATATGTTGGGTAGGTAGTGTTTAACTCAATATTTGAACAGTTTGTGATTGTCGTTCTCAGAGAAAAAATCTCTCGTGCCAGTTCCACAAAGTAGCGGTTCGTGAGAAGTTTCTCTTCGAGTGAAATTTATATCTCAGTTGTGGGAACCAAAAGTAATAAGAGTGGGTCGCTTCGATATACATAAAATGGTGGGTCTTATAGGTGAAGGTTAGACCTGATGGAACTTAATAATGTAATTTATTTGAAAAATATTTAAGGAAGCAGCGATAGTGTAGAAAGACTCCCACAATGTTTCGTCTTTTGGATAAAGTTGTTTTTGGTGAAAAAAAATTATTTCGAACCCAAAACGCTGCGTAGACGGTTTTGGTTTCTATCAAAACTGGGAAATGAAAACTGTCTGGCTCTTGTCTATATTAGGCGACAGTAAACCATCCGGCTTGATCGGGCTGTTGTAAAGTCAGAAGAATTTTTTATAGAGTTAGGTAGTTGTTGAAGACGAACAAGGAATCTTTCGTTTTTCTCACATTTTGCGACTAATCTAATTTTATGGATAAGCGTTTTTATATTTATCATCTTCTTTAGAATTTTCTCATTGCTCACGTAATCTGTCTATGGTATTTTCAGTATCTGTCTGTAAAACCACATCCCAGGCACTTCGCGTCTCTTCGGTATTTGTAAGCCAATTATTCAATATTCAATTCTATATTGTTTGGTAGGCATTATTTTAGCTATCTCTTCTTTGTTTCTAAGCAATTTCTTCTAATGTTGCTGTAAAATTTGTGCAAACAGAAAGAATTTCATGCAGCATATTCTGAAAATGGACGGAAAGTAGATGATAATGCCGATAACAACACACCCCAACAATCTATGATGAGCTGTGATCGCCACAAGAATATCTAAATAAAGCAAGTACTACGAAACAACATGGAAATATAAACGTATTTTGTTTACACCAGTGTTTACTGTTTATATCTTCCATTTTTTTATAATTTTTGCACCTAAAATTAAAACAAAGAAAGTTATAAAATCTTTAATAAGAATATTCGTATTCGTTAGTCTTTCCCAGGCTATATCCCAAAAGGAAGTCTATGAAACGTGATAGAACAAAAACACATTCAAATTAGCCGACATTTTCTTCTAAATCTGACAACTTTATTTCTTTTCCTTATTCATCCATAATTATTTTATTAATGTTTTAAAATTTCAATTTACTTTTTTATTTCTTATGAATCAAACTTTATGCGATCTTGTAAGATCTTGATCTTTTATAAAACTTTAAATGTTTTATCAATTACATTTTAATATTTTTATCCTTTATGTTCACCAAGACAGTTACGGTTGCTACATTTTTTACATTCTTAATCAGATTTATTAACTCAGAATGAAATATAAATTTAAACAATTATTAAATTCATGTGAAAGACTGTTACATAATGTTTCAAAGAATATACAGGTTTTTCTATTGAATCCGTAACAGAAAGAAACTATATTCTGTATAATATTTTAATATGCAAATTAATATTTTCAGCATGCAATTACTATCAGTTTTCATAGAATCTTTAGAATATAGGTACGTAATATAGGTATTCCGTGAAGTTAAATTTACGAAAATATTTTATCGAAAACATTTATTACGAGATGGTGTTAGATTCAATGAGAAAAATATACTCTTTATATTAGAGATAGATATGCATAATAAGGTATTTATTAAATTTACTTTTGATTTTCTGTTGAAGAAATTTCCTATCAAGTGTCGGAAATACATAATGTTAAATGCGTAATATTTCGAAATATTATCGCATGATTAGAACACAACTTTAGAAATGCAAAAAGTAACTTAAGAATCTTAAGAAATTTGAGAAAGAGACAAAAGAAAGATAATTAATAAAGAATATTGATTTGTAAGAGAATATATGAAAAATAATAAAGAAAGGATGAAAATCTACACTGATTCCTCGTTGGAAATTGGGCTGCTTTAAGAGACATTCATGCTCATAGACGTACATACATCGATACATTTCTCAATAAACTTCATCATCTCAAAAGACATACTTAGCTATCTCGGTAGATAAAATGGATAAACTAGTGGTCTAGTAATTACTTTGTCATTGGCTGAGCATCATTGGACCCATTTGTCTCCCCGTTCGTTGTGTTCCCCTAGTCCAAAGTTCCCGCTCGTGTCTCCCTCTCTATCTTTACCTACCATGGCATTCAAGTCACCCATTATAATCCTAATTTCTTGGCTTTTGCATTGGGCCTTGGCATTTTTCAGTATTTAATAGAAAGATTCTATCTCGTCCTCCGAACTCTGGGTTGTCGGCGCATAAACTACTATAATAGATATATTGAATGGCCTTCCCCGCAGTTTAACCAAGAGGACTCTCTCTGAAAGCTGACAGTATCCAAGAACGCATTCCTTCAATTGTTTGTTCAGTATTATTATTTATTTTCGTTTTTTTTACCTCCTGCATATATTATCCTGTGAGTGTTGCTACTGAAATCTCCACTTTTAGGCCATCTGGTTTCGCATGTGCCTAGGATGTTTATGTGCAGTCTGTCCATCTCCTGCATGACATTCTCTAGTTGTCCACCGTTGAGTGTCCTGACGTTCCATGTTCCGATCGTAATTTTGTCAAATACTTAATATTAAATACGAAACATGTTGTCATGTTCTCGAATGATTAGAACACAACTGTAAAAGTGCGAGATTATATCAAGAATTGGATGAAATTTGAAAAATAGATAAAAGGTAATAATCAAGATAAGCTATTGATTTGCAAATAAAAAGATATAAAGAACAAGGGTTGCTAATGCAGATAGTACGAAAAGAGGCCTAATATTTTGAAAATGGATACAAGCAATACGCCAGATTTAGTAAGCTGTAAACGATAAAAGTTTACATTATTTACACTGTTTGGACTGTTATTGCCATATTTACGACGTTTCGGCCGTTGTATGATCCGGCCTTTTTCATGTGCTAGAAAATTTGAACCAAACTTTTTATTTCGATCACGTGGGTATATCATTCTCATTCCGTGCGCGATACCATGTAGCTATGTCCCCGAAAATCAACTCTTAAAACTACTTGTTCACCACTACTAGAGCCAGATATCGAACTCACATATCTTTGGGTCAATTCACTAGCACTAACCAACGCCTATGTCCACTGGTTCAAAATTCCTAAAACCGAAAGTCATAAATATTGTAATAAAGATGAGGACAGCAGTCCGAAGAGTGTGAATAATGGAAAGACTACCTCATCTCATAAGTATATAAAAATACCTGACAAAAATGTATTTTGAACAAAGACGTACACTACCAGCTATAATCATTGGGCCACTCTAGTGTTTAAAAAATGATGTAATTCATACTATTTTTTAGTATTTTTGGCAAAGTGAATAATTGTAAATGAAAATATAATGTTTTTTTGTTAATACTGCACAATAACATGTGCATCAAATGAATTTTTAAATATATTATAATTACCTATATTGCAGTTTCATCAATTAAAGAATGAACAAATTGGGTGATTCGGACAAGTTCTTTGCTTCCTTGCCTTGTAAAATTTTGCAAAATTATAATATGAAAAGAACTATTCTATTTTTATTTAGAATTATCCACTTGGCAATAAATACTAAAAATAGTATGAAATATATCATTTCTTCCAATAAATTGAGGTGGCCTAATAATTATGGCCGGTAGTGTATATAAAAAAACTTTTCGCAAACGTAATTTTTATTAGCTTACGGTCATATCATGATGTGCTTACGATTATATCTCGTCTGTTCAATGAAGTAAAACAACAAGAAGCCTGGTTGTTACTTAAATGGATGACCAATTCAAAATACTAAGTGTTTTAAGCGTGGATGCGTATGTAGTCTGCGGTATAACGGCTTCGAATGTGAAATCAGAGAGCAGAATTAAACTTCCTGCCTAGTTCATTATATTTACTTAATCCCAAATAACCTTAGGAAACGTATAGGTTCAGGTCTTCTGCCTCTAACCAACTATGGGTTAAATATAAAGACAGATTGGGTGATATATAGCAAACTGGCGTATATAAACCAGCCTGGCGTAGAATGCAAAGAAAACCTATGGAAGTCATCTGCTAAATTGATCATGAATTGGAAAAAGAAATGATCGTCTACGTGTGCATCGGATGTGAGTTGTGGTGCAGTGGATATCGGGAAGCCGAGTTCGAACACCTGTTGAAAGATATTGATGTCTCTTACCTCCGGTTATTGGTTAAATAACATGACAGACTGGGTTCTATAGTCTTGGCTGCCAGCCAGTCTACTACAGATGCAATGCCATTCTACTGCGGCATAATCTTCTGCCCAGTCAGTCATGTCTCTTTCGAGACATGATCGCCCAAGCGTATGGCAATTAATTAACTGATGGGTGCATCGTGTATGGCAGCAAAAGGAAGAATCTTTATTGATAATATAAATCAATATATGCTGAAAATAATGGCCTCTTGAAACCTAGCTTCCCTTATCGAAATAGTCATTTATATATATATATATATATATATATAAATGTAACAAGATGTACGTGGTGAAAAAATTTGGTATGTTATTTTAATCAGAAGAAAAAACACGTTCACCATGACTGTAAGCGGTGTAATTATTCTTTTTCTATGTGCTCTATCCTTTCAGGACGTAGGCGATCATGGCTTTCCACGTCTCCCTATCCCTGGTGGCTCTTAATATGTTTTCCCTGTTACTGCACGCAACCCCCGTTCCGTCATCCACCTGATAAGGCCTTTCAAATATGTTATCGGATGCCTTCCTCTGTCTCTTTTTCCTTCTATCTAGCCTGTCAGTATCAGATTCTCCAAGCCCTCCTGCGTCATTGCATTTTCCAGGAACTTCATTTGTCTCTTCATGGTGCTCACTATTAGTTTTCTTTTCAATGCCATTCTTTCCAAAACCTCATCATTGCTCACATGTTCGGTCCATGATGTTCCGCAGCATCCTTCTGTAAAACCACATTTCTCCGCTGCTTTAAGTTTTTTCCTCATCTTTGATGATATTGTCCAGCATTCACTGCTTTATTGAAGAACTGATATCACATAGCAATCTAGTACTCTCTTCTGTTTTTCTAGGGAAATTTTCCTGTGTCTTAGTACTTTACTCCGCTTCTGGAACGCATCCTTCGTCATGCCAATTTGCCTCTGGATCTCCGTTTCGCACTTTCATCTCCTGTTAGAACACTTCCTGGGTATTTAAAATTTTGTACTTGCTTGATTCTATTATCCCCCACATGTATTCGTCATTTTGGGTCGTACTTTTTGCTGATGACAATGCAATCAGTTTTCTTGCTGTTTATTTGTAGTCCTTTTTGTCACTTTCTTCAGTTACCTTCTGTGGGAGGTCCTGTAGTTTTCTTTCCGTGTCTGCAATTAGCACTGTATCGTCTGCATACCATATGTTGTTCAAATTGTGGCCTCCGATAACAAATCCTGGTGTAGCATCTATAGGCCTTAAAATATTCTCTCTGTACAAGTTGAAGGGATCCAGTGAAAAGACACATCCTTGTCTTAGAGAAGCTGATAATTCGCCTCAGTAATTCCTTTTCGTAATGAAGATGTTCCGCTAATTCAGATGAAATCGAGACGCATCACAGCTAACACAGAACCTTCATGCAATGTTTCATATACATTGTATTTTCGTTGGGGTAAAATGTGAACTCGTAACAACGTTACAGTAACGTTGCAATCAACTATTTTGCATCAGCAGAATTAAGCATTTTATTCTTAAATATACCCAGTTGCAATTTAGATATGCAATACAGTCTATATATATATATTAAAATTTGATATAATGAATATGTGATGTAATGAATATGCATACAACTTTGTTTCTCCCCACAGTTAATATTATTGGCTGGTGTGAGCCATAAATACAGACTATGGCGAGGACTGATATAAGTCTAGGGCTATTGGAACGCCCATTGACTACGTCTAATGACTAACCTTATTGCATAAACCTACACCTAAGCATTGTGCATACGTGTACGACGAGTACCGGTCCATTAAGGCTACTTGCTAAATTGTCCTACCCCGTTACATTTGCGAAAATCGCTTTGCTACTTCGAATAATATATATATATATATATATATATACATATATATATATATATATATATATATATATATATATATATATATATATATCCCTTTCCAGGACATATCGGACATATCAAAAATAATAAATGATGAGCACAGAATATTAATTTTCTATATAGGCATGTTTACCCTCGCCCTAAATTTGTTATAAAATAAAATAATTATTCGTACATAACAAGTTTCAAAATAACTTAGATAGATAGATTGATAGATAGATATAGACAGACAGTGAAAGACAGATAGATAGATAGATAGATAGATAGATAGATAGATAGATAGATAGATAGATTGTATTTAAGTTTAGTTTTATTTTTGAAATCGATGACTTCTGAATACATTTAGCGTAAGTAAATATGAAAAAAAAATAGTAATCTGAGAAATTAATAACCGAATTCAGAATTCACATTTTCCTGAACACGATAACACGTGCAGGTGTTTTTCGTATAAAATATAATGCATGCTTCTTGTTTGTTGCTTCGATTCTCCTGTTTTATAATTTATTTTGAAGCTAGAATGACATTTTATTAAATATTCTTGACCAGTATTTTCCCCAGTTCTCGGAAAACAAGTTGCGTTTTCACCCGGAGCATTTTCTTTCTTCAAATACGTCATCAGACGAACGCTCGAAACAAACAAACAAAAATTGAGCAGAAAAATAATAATGATGAATTAAAGCCACTTTCATTAAGAAACTAGAATCAACGCAATTAAGCTGTAGCTTGATAAGGATGTCCAATAGCCATCTGTTTGCTGAGAAGTGATTTAAATAAAAATGCTGTTTATTTAATTTTATTTTTTTAGATATTATTTGTAATTTTTCTTTTAATTCCGAAAAATACTGTTGGTATTAATCTGTATTGTTTTAATTCATTGTCCACTCGAAAACAAAAACGAAAAATCCATTGTGATTAAAAAGAAATATAACAAAATCTGAAGGTGATTTTCATGATTTTTCTACATAGAGTTGTATCTGTGTGTTTCTTTGATAACTCGAAAGCAATCAAAGTGTCCGATGCAACTGTCGGCACACAATTAATCAGTCTTTACGTCCTCTCTACGTGCGTACACCTTACCGTTGCTCTTTTCCGACGTGTAAGGAAATAGAAGGAATCATAAAGAGAATACAGATATGTAAAAACAAATCGGAGCAAATGAGAATTGTGCATATAACTGACACTGATTGAAAGGAATACAAAACGGAAAAGTTTTGTATGGAAATACATGCGGATCTTAATAACAAAGTATTTAATTTTTTTTTTTTGTTCGAAACGATATGAAACTTTCCAGGTTATTTAATCTTAAATCATTTTTTCTCTTATACCAGATTCACTGAGTTTAAACTTAAGACGCAAAGTATCGGTTGGCACGATATATATATATATATATATATATATATATATATATATATATATATATAACCGACCGGAGTCTAAGCCGTACTGATGAGCTGTAATACAGCGAAACAGATCTGTCTGCGGGTGACAATATATATATATATATATATATTAAAATGAATATTTATTTTTGTACAATTATATAACATTGAGCACACTTCCGTTCAAACCAAATTATTAATTATTTATTTATGTGTATACTAGCATATTTTTACACACACACACAGACACGCACACACACACACACACACATATATATATATATATATATATATATATATATATATATATATCCTAAGAAAAAAAAACATGGTAGGAACCTAGGTCGAGTAATAACTCATTTACAAATGAAAAGTATGCAAATGTTCTACAAATATTTGCATTAAGCACTTTTTATACAAGTGTGTACCGCTTTAATTTAATTATAACCAAAATCTAAGTCATTTTTATATATATATATATATATATATATATATATATATATATATATTTACATATATATATATATATATATATATATATATATATATATAAGGTAGTTTGATATATGTCCGATTGCACGGGATTTAGGAAGGTAGAGATAGGCTCGATTTGTACATATCCCAAAAAAGTATATATTTGAATAGTTTCTATCATAGTAAAAACGATTAAACATAAATCAGTTTTGCACATTTGTGACACAGGTGTACAGGAGGACAATTACCGCCAGTGTCAAAAACAATATATACTTTCGATTTGCAATAGTCAAGGCAGAACATTGCTGAATAGGGCGAGAGTCAAGACGTGAGTGTAGTGTAATGGCAATTGATTTCTTTGCGTTTATTTATGCTCAAATATATTGGGAAAGGCATGATTTCTTCTCGTCCTACTCTAGATATGGGTATGTGTAACGATTTATATTTAAAAAAAATTAACAATATTTACTGGCATACGAAAAGGATTATCCGTGTTCCAATATAACCCCTTACGTGTTTCAATATCGCCCATCAGTTTTTGACTATCCCCATCAAGCAAATATAAAATCAAAATGGAATGTAGATATAGGTCTGCTTTTTAAGAGTTAAAAATGTAGAAATAGAAGTAAATTTGCATCAGTGTTCGAAGTAGATACAGATCCGATTTCCATTAGAGTCGGTAGTTAGACATTGATACGATAAACATGAACCCATCTGCAGATCCATGAATTCGTTACCTCACCCATTATGACGGTAGTCAACATTAATAACTAATCTAGATTGATTTGTCACAAACTGAAAATACACTTCAAATACAATTGATCTTTCACAAAGTGCAAATACATTTCAAATACGTTTAATGTTAAAGAAAGTTATCAAGTTTAATATCAGTCACGTTACACTTACGCACATATTTTTCTACTTCGTATCGATGATACAGTTTTTTTATGTCGATTGATTTTTCTCCCGGAAAGAAAATGTTAGTGTTTTCTATTAAGTTAAATTGAATCATTACCTCATTAATGTCCACCGTCGAATCTTTTGATTGTTGTTAATACAATGTCGAAAAGAAGGAACACCGAGTAAGGATCAAACTCACTATTTAACTTTAATGATTCTAGTGAGACAAGCTGGCTAACCATTACACCACCTCCAGGTGGCTAATCAGTAACATTATGACTGTAACACATATGTAACCAACTACTATATCTTTGTGAAATTTTACATTCAATGTAAGATTTGCTTATGGTGGCCAATATCTGAATAAATGCCCTTGTCGATAACTGAGATGTTAGTGCTATTGCCTCATACCTCGTGCTCCTAAATTATGTGTAGTAAATCTTGTTAGACTGACTTTTTTCTTGAACTATTAAAGTTTGACAGATAGGACTAATGCAAAACTAAACAACAAACATGAATCACTAATCAACAAACGTTTCATTATTCAAAACGAAAAGAATGCGGCGTTACTATGTCATATTGAGAATCTGACAATCGCTCTGTCATCAAAAACACTTTGAGAGGGCGTGGTTGGGATGAACTCTATGACCGAAAGATTTTTCTTTATGTACTTTTCGGTTTTCCCGAAATAAATGTATTCATAGCGACACCAGTATTTTTTATACATCCAAATAAAAATCTAAAAAATCTTTTTGTCTCCAAAGTTATAAAACATTTATGTCTTCTTCAGCCGATACAAAAAGCTGGATATAATTCAGGAAATCTATGTACTGGTTAAACACGGATATGGAGTTGTGGCGTATATCAAGGATGAGTTTATCTGTAGCAAAGACCACGAAAACAAAATTCCTAACTTTCAATTCATGTGCTTCAGCCCATAGCATGTCTTAAGCATTCACCTTTTATATCTCTCAAGATGATGGTATAGCAACCTTTGACAAAATAGCTAAAAAGACTGATGACATAAAACCCCGTTCATTCCGATACTATCATTCACATTTTTGTCGATTCCAAAATTCATCTCAGTAAGCAGCTAGAGGATTCAAACAAACCTAATGAAACAGGAAACACAGCTCAAATGTCTCCATAATCTACGAGCCGACCTATTTGAGCATCATACTAAACTATTAAATCTATTTCTCATCTCAAACCTTGATCAACATTCTTAAGACAAGGATGAGATGAGAATATAATCGACTGAACAGGTGAGAAACGAAGATGCCAAAACACTTAACGACCATATTAAAAAGACAAAGAGTGCAGACATAACTCTTGTTTACGGTCATATCACGTTGAATACACCGATTCCCATACAAACACAGAAGTTAAGCAACGTTGAGCTTGGTCTGTACTTAGATGGGTGATCGCTTCGGAATACTAGGTGCTGTAAGCGTTTCTTGACAGAAGTGCGATTTAGTGCAATCGATATCGGCTCGGAAAGAGAAATCAGGTTGCCGAGTTTGAATTCCAGATGAATGCCTTGCATTCACTTACGCGCTACTACCCTTCCCTTCAGTTGTGGGTTAAATAAGAGACAGATTGGGTTCTATAGCCCTGGCTACCGCAGCCTGTATTGGCAACCTGCTGTGGAATAATTAAAATGTCTGAGGTCTATAGAGGGTATGACTTGGGAACCTGCAGATCACAACGGATCTTTCTCCCTGGGAAGAAGCCTGCTTAATTCGACCAGAGTGAATGCTGAGACTGGATAGATGTAGTTTTATTTTATTTTATTTCTTTGAAGATCGTAGTGTACTACTGATATTTCTCTAATACCATCAATGATTTTAACAGGTTTCATAAGGGGTAGGTAAATTAAAATTATTTCTGTTTAATATATTACTCACGTTCGTGTTAGAACACATCTGTCTATGAGTGTAATGAATGAGTTAACAATATCTATTTTCATATTGTTATTTTTTGACAGAGTGAACAATTGTACTCTTCTTTTCTGTGGCATTTTAATGCTCTTTTGGGCTTCACTGATATTTTCCTTTGTTTTCACACGTTATCGGATAAATTACGTCGGTGAGAATATGCTATTAGATTGATTGCTACATTGATAACTAATGTAAGTTCGTCTGTAACGTAAGTTGTCGATTGATTTTCTAATTGCTTGACATACAAGTTTGTGGAGCTTACAGTTGCCACTAAAAAGGCTAACTTTTTTAATTTTGTTTTACTGTTGATTTTGTATCTTGTTGACTTGATGCTCATTAAATACAACTGAGAAGCTTTGTAAGTTTAAATCTGTAAATTCTATTGTATTTATCCAATTTCCAAATAAATATTTTTCACAACAGGGTAATTGTTGATAAAGTTCCGGAAATTCACGTGTTCCTTCTGTTCTTACATTGACGAATAATGAATTTAAATAGTTTCGAATATGTAGTTCTTAATGAAGGCCATATTTCTACGACCATCTTGAACTGGCGCTACAAAACTGCAAACAAAAAATTGAGAACAATAAGAAAAGAAAATATACCTTGCAGATTTTCAAAACAGCAACCAAAATGGATAATATATTGAAAAGATAATATTGGTATGAAAAATAAGTTGATGTCTCAAACTATATGAACAAGAAATTAAAAAAAAATCCTTCGTCCATACTGGATCCAGCAATGAAAGTGAATGAACAAGAATGGTGAAGACCGAACCGTCGCCTTGGATATCTCTAAAGCATTCGACAGAGTATGGCATGCCGGCCTTCTACGGAAACTGCGAAGCTATGGCAAAACTGGACTTTTGTTGGACTTAATCCGGTCATTCCTCTCTAACCGCACACTGAAGGTGGTATTAAACGGACATGCCTCCCAGAACTACCCTACAAACGCGGGTGTACCCCAAGGCTCTATCCTAGGTCTTACGCTCTTT
Organism: Ascarosepion bandense; assembly: GCA_037127315.1. Lineage (NCBI taxonomy): Eukaryota > Metazoa > Mollusca > Cephalopoda > Sepiida > Sepiidae > Ascarosepion > Ascarosepion bandense. The sequence continues at coordinate 6,143,240 of JBBBDQ010000256.1, read as the reverse complement.
CTAATCAATATCAATGATCTCCCCGATACCATAAGATCACATGTAGGCATGTACGCCGATGATACCACAGTTTACTCTCGCCTCGATCAAAATCTGGTGTAGGTGACAAGGCGACCCTCGCTGCCGATCTTGAGAAGGACCTCCAATACGTGGTGGATTGGGGTACGAAATGGCTCGTAAGATTCAATTCTTTCAAAACGAAGCTGCTGTCAATTAACCACCACAGACAACTGAACCTCCCTCCCATTAGCATGCAACAGGCTTGCCTCCCAGCGAGTAAATCACTACGCCTGCTTAGCCTGACACTCTCAGCGGACCTCAAGTGGAATGACTACGTCGAATCCATTGCTAAATCCGCAGCTATGAAAGTCGGCTCTCTGTGCAGGGCCCAGAAATTACGTCCTGAAGGGACAGGGCACATAGAAGAAGAAGAATCTATTCGGCAATTATATAAATCCACCATCCGCCCGTGTATTGAGTACTGCTACCACATCTGGTCGGGTGCCCCTTCTATTCTCCTCGGTGTTCTTGACAAAATACAGCGGAGAATCTGTAATGTGATCGATACTGACTTGGCAGTGCGGCCGCAGTCATTTTCCCCCCGTAGTGACGTGGCTTCCCTGTGCCTCTTTTATAAATACTTTCATGGCTTCTGCTCTGACGAACTTAAATCACTGGTGCCCTCCAGATGTGAATTTGCAAGAGATACTAGATTGGCAACTAGCTCCCACCCTTTTACAGTGAAACCGATGAAATATAACCGCAATTTCTACACTAACAGTTTCTTTCCTCGCACTTCCCGCCTGTGGAATTCCCTACCACATGCTTGCTTCCCCGACGGCTACAACCTCCAGGAGTTTAAATGTAAAGTCAATAGACACCTCCTAACACATTAACTCACACCCACTTTCTCCAACCCTCTCCCTATGTACATCCTAAGTCGACTATCTCCCTCCTTCTGACATTGTCTATACCCAATCCCTCTATGTAACCCCCTGCGCTATAGTGGCAGTGGAATGCCTTGCTTGGGGTGACACGATTAAAAAAAAATCTAGAGAAATCTAGCAATATGAAAATATTACGAAAGAATCATTTTAAGATTTCCATCGACAGTAGCACTCATTGCTCGTCTAATAGATAGCGGAATACAGTACAATTTATCATTACGAATTCCGATCTTCTCCCTAATATAATGATCTAAATGTTATGTGACTTTTAGACAAATTATTTTTCTCTAAAGTTATGGAAGAATAGAGAATCTAGTATTCAAGGGACGGATAGAAGGAAAGAGAGACACGGGAAAGCAGCGCGAGAGATACTTAATAGGCTTGAGCAGGGGGAGGACTTTTGCGTATTACAACTATTCAGTCACACGTAAAAAGTATCACAAATAAGGGCTAAAAATATAGCCGAAATTGCTCGGTAAAAACAAGCCATTTCTACACATTTTGTATAACTTACGTTCTGAAAAATCAAATCTAATTATCACATCATAAATTACATAAAAACTTCACCGTAATATATTGCTTATCATTTTTAATGAAACCTGCATATTAGGGAGAAATAAAAATATAATTTTGTGACAATGTTCCCATTGCAGCCTATATATATATATATATATATATATATATATATAGATAGATAGATAGATAGATATATAGATAGATGTTTTCCGACTTGAAAATGGTGTCAAATATGGCAGAAAAAAAACTTTTTTAGGATTTAACATAACTATTAGCCTACACACTTAAAGTGTTGATCGTTTGAAATCTTAAGTAAAGAATCAGTGAGTAAATGTTTTACAAACAAATATAATTATATATTTTTCAAAACAACGATATTTGTAAAAAAATTGTTACTTGTTCTGCGTGAATGTAACTGATTATTTTACCACACACACACACACACACACACACATATATATATATATATATATATATATATATATATATATATATATTGTAATTTTTTTTATTACAATACTTTATAAACGCATACTTTCACTACGGAAGAATGTTTATGTTTCAGAACAAAACTGTTCCTCTTCAGGTGAGATTTTAAAATAAATGGATGAAAACGATATCTTTTAGAAAATATAAGATGAATATCTGGTTATATAGAAAATTATGGAATGGTAGTTGGAGGAAATGCATTTAGGTATGTAAAAACCGTGTAATCAGTATTATAATCATGTGAGCATAGAGATTTTAATTAATTTGGATTATGAAAGGGGGCAGCTTGGCTTAGATCATGTCACTTTTTAATTTTTCTGTGTCAAAAAACATACATGAGACCTTAGATTTTTTATAAGTTAGACAGTTATTTTAATCAGGAGGTTGGATTTTTTTAAGAATAGATTTTTTTTACTAATATCTATAAGTATAAATCAGAATTATGATTAAATAATGGTGGTATACTTAGTTATATTGTATTAAGAACAGCGATTTAGTAGTGTGTTCATTTTATTTTATCAAAATAATATGCATTGTATTATGTTTGAGTATAAGTTATAAATGAAGCATAGTAATTAAATTTTAAAGAAAGTTGCGTTGTCTGAGTAAGGTAACTAGTGGGACCATATAGTATTTAAATAGCTAAATAATATATATAACAATCTAATGAAAGCAGGTTAAATGTAATGGCGGAAGATCGCACTGAAAAGAGGTGTTTTAAGAAAGTCGTCAAACATATGAAATAAAGGAATTGGTGCATGCAGAACGTAAACAGGGTTTGCAGAATAGTTCTATGATGGGCTTGAATGCTAACATAGTTCGCTAGAAACATGGGAGATAAGGTCATATTTTACTGTCGAAAAGTAAATTCTGTAACTCTTAGAAATCTCATGAGAGACACATTTTTATACAGTGCTACTGTCGCTACCAGGTGGTAATACATGGGTGATTTGTAGCAATGTATACTAATCGACTCTTGAATTGAAGTGAGACATGGTAGTGCAAGAAGAACAAATCACACAGAAAGATCCTAAAAATTCGGTAAAGACACTAGACTTTATTTGTGATCTATGCTTTATTCCATGCAAGTCTACTGTTGGTTTGTGTCACCTTTGCAGCCTTCACGGTAGAAATATTGAAGACGAGAAGAGAAATGTTGAATCAAAAGATGCCGGAAAAATGTGATGGGAGAGCAATCAGCTCACACACACACACACACACACACACACACACACACACACACACACACACACACGCACGCACATACACAAACATACAAGCACACACTCATATTTTAAATCCCAATAAAAAGAAAAGGATATAGGTAAAATCCCCAAAACCAGATCCTATTAATATTAATTTTATTAATATTATAAATGATCGAGGTGCAGGTCTTGATGTAAATAGTACTATTTATGAGCCAAATATGTGTATTATATTTTAAAAAAATGTGTACGTTTTGATTCGTCATTGAAATGAAAGTCTCTCATCTGATGGCTAACAATGATGGTAGTTACTAATATACTTGCTATATTAAAAAAACAATAGGAAAAACTTAAAACAACATTATGACATAAAATATAACCAAATTCCATAAATAATATTAACATGATTCCCTGCAACTCTTATAATCCTAATATATGTCCTTTGCAAAATAAATGCCTTATAGATTTCATAGTATATTATTAAAAGCTGCACTGCTCGGATGAGCTTAAGTCACTGATGCCTCCTCAACAGGTGTTTACCCGTTCAACCAGACTGGCAACTGGGTCCCACCCATTCACAGTCAGGTTAGCCAAACGCAGACGACAATTCTACTCCTGCAGCTTCCTCTCTCGCACTTCCCGCCTGTGGAACTCACTCCCGTATTCTTGCTTTCCTGACGGCTACGACTTCCAGAAATTTAAAAGCAAAGTTAATACTCACCTACTAACCACTGGCCTCTAGCTCTCTTCCCTCCCCTGTATAACCTTCCCTTTCTCTCCGCCCATGTACCTGTCATTGCACCTGCTTTCTCAGCTTTCTATTGTTCCTTTCTAACTAGCTTGTACTCCTCACTCTTTTCTAATTAATCTTTTTACATTTATGTAACCCCCTGCACATCAGTGGCGTTTCTGCCTTGCTCGAGGTGAAATGATTAAAAAAAAAAAAAAAAAAGTAAATTTCTATAGTTAAATGAAAAATATTAACTAAACCTACAAGATAATCGTTACATACAATATGTTTCCTTTGCTTACAAAAATAAATATATAGTAAAATCACAAAAAACTGACTTATCGTATCAACGTAATGGAATAACTAATTTTGCCACCATATAATTGTGCATACTCTTAAGTAACTCTGAAATTGTCTTAATTTTTTTAAATATTTTTACTATTTTTCCTTAAAATCTTAGCTTATTTAATTGCTAATTATTTTTATTACTATTATTTCTACATGTAAAAATTCACTTAAAGAAATCATTTAATTTTAAATTTATTTTTTTAATTTATTCTTGTCCTTCATTTTTTCAATTATTTTATTTTATTATTGTTTCGATTTTTCTATCGCCTTAGTCTTTCTTTTTTCTCTCTTGTCTTTCTTTTCTTTTCTTTCTCTTTTTCCTTTAACTTTTTTTCTCAGTTATCTTTTTTTTACTGTTTCCAAAAAATTTGGTTTGTTAGGCTTTATGTGGCAAAACATTGAAACACTTCTGTCTAGAGCCCTTATACACACCATTTTTTTTTAAATATCATAACCTCATTTAATTGATCTCAATTGATGAACTCTTTATTCTTATGATTTTACCTATTTTTACTGTTTTATTTTTAATTTATTTTTATATTTCCTTATCTATATTTGTTACCAGGTCAATTAACTACATTTTACTGCCTGCTGATGGTGTTTCAACACAAAAAATATATGGCTATTGAGTTGCAGTATGCTATAATAATAATAATAATAATAATAATAATAATAATAATAATAATAATAATCCATGTTTATGATAAAAAATTCATGTTTATGTTACAAAAAATTCAATAAATTAAATATAATAGAAAAAAAATCATGTTTTTCTTAAAATAGTAAAACAGAATTCCATATAGAAAAATATTCAAAGAGAGAGACGCCGGTTAAAAAAAAGAACGTAACAGCCGTTCAACTGAAAAAAAATCACTACACTTAGAGAGTATTTTGTTAAAAGAAAGAAATTGTTGCTACCATCACTAGTCCTTGCAACAAAAATAATTGTTAAGAAAAAATCTTTTAAAAAATCCAAATTTAATGGAAAATTAAATGTTGACATATATTTGAGTTTATTACTGCCGTGAAATTTAAAAATAATAATTTGTTCGCCCACTGTAGTCAGTTATTTATTCATTAAAGTCGTCGAAAATAAGATTATCGAAAAATAAATAAATAAATAAAAAGAATGAATAAATAAAAATAAATGAATACGTATTCTTTCTAAGAAAGAATATCGTAGAAATTGTATCAAACTGTTTGTAGTGTTTCTCATCGTATTTTTTTTCTTTTGTCTTGTTTTATTTTTTAAGAAAGATAATCATAGTTTTACTTTTTGTTTGTAAGATAATCATGATTTATTTTTTGTTTTGTAGAAAAATTATTTATTATGTATTATTTAATTTGTGTTTTTAAGAAAGATTATCATAGTTTAAAAAATATTTCAAAATATCAACAACTAAGATAAATGTGAATAATAAGAAAAATAGTTGATGAAAGTATTAGAATCATTTAAAGAAGAAACATAATTTAAATAATATACGAAGAAAAATTCGTTTTACGTTTAAAATAGTAAAACAAAATTTCACATTAGAAAAAAGTTACGTTTCAGGAGCCTCAGAAAAACACGTCATTCTCGTTGTAATTCCAATCGCAATGAGGTAAAAAAAACAGCCATAGGAACAAAATCCTACACAAAGAATAAATCTTCAGGTCTCCACAATCAGGATAATCCTAATGATGGCCCTGAATATTCTCCAGCTAGATCTATAACTGTATATTTAGATGTTGAAACTATATTGGACAATTGGGATTGCAAGGCTTTTAATGGCCATAATTCTGTTCTGAGAAATCAGTTCAGTTTTTAATATCAGTAATTCTAGAGTACTCTTTACGCACTATTTCTTTCATTTTTTATGGTGAATTTTTTCACTCTCATTTACACGGAGGTATTTATAAGCTTCTTCTGGCATTAATGTTTTTTGTTGTTACAGCAGTGTCTAAGCTAATTGAGGATGTTTGTTGTAGCGATCCACGTAAAACTGTAGGTTTAGCACAATTATTCAATTTGAATTTCATTTCAATGTCTTCGCTGAAGCCTTTTACAGTTTGCAGAAAACCTTCCAGCTTGTTATTATTGTTACCATACAACTTTAAGTCATCCATGTAAAACAGATGGCTTATTTTCTTTTAGCTTATTTCATATATAACATTCTGTCTTCTTAATTTGACTGGTTAGTGCTATTAATGATATGCAGAATAGTAAGGGAGACAAAGAATTACCTTGAAATATAACTTATTTGATGTTTATTTCACCAGACTTAAGGGTTCCATTTATATTATTGAGGTAAAGGGTTGTTTTCCTTATCGACATGTATTATTTGATGAAATTGAAAATGACGGGTGATATCGGGCGGTATATATTTAAAGTCTTTAAAATCCAGGAATGTGGCACACTATCGAATGCCTTACGATAATCTATCCAGGAACTACTAAGATTTTTCTTTGTATTGTAACAGGTTTCCAGGATCATTCTGTTAATAAACAATTGGTCTTTACATGCGTAACAGCCACGGTTGCACCATTTTTGTTCAGTCGGTAATATGTCATATCCAAGAAGAAATATGTCTGTTTTGTTAAAATAGATGTTAATAGTTTATATGTTGTCGGAAGGCATGTAATAGTTTCGAGGTTATGCTTTGTTCGTTGTAATTTTGGGAGCTGTTCTTGTTCCTCCATTGCAATATTTTGTATTTTACATATATGGTTCTTGATTTCATCCATGGCTTCCTGTATACAGTTCTTGTTTTCCATACAATAATTCTGTTCAATGTGTTCTGAACTCGTTTTATTCTCGTCTTGTAACTGACTTCGATCACACATTTTCAGCATTTCTAAATTTACAGCATTATCTTCACAGTGATTTGTGTGTATCACTGTTTCTACATTATGACCTGTGACTTGTTTGAAGTGACTACTTTTTATTTCTGATTTCGCTTCCTTTTCATATTTTGTGGATTCGTTTATTCTGGTTGCAATTCTTTTTATCTCATTAATATCAGCCTCTGTCAATCGGTGATTTCGCATGATGTATCTTCGTACATTGGCTAACTTATTTTCGTCAATGTACTTTCTATTTGTTTGTCCAAACGTTCCTCGCCAAATGTCATATGTTTGTCGAGTGATGTTTTTTTGAGGTTTGAGTAACGCTTCAAGAAATTCAGTCAGAACGACTTTGTACTCTTCACAAGACCATTTCATTTTTTCTTTCTTTAAATATACGGTTATAGATCTAGCTGTGAATTTTCAGGGCCATCATTAGGATTATCCTGGTTGTGGGGACCTGACGATTCATTCTTTGCATAGGAGTTTGTTCCTGTGGCAGATTTTTCGACCTTGCGTAAGTTCCCTCATAAGGATGGGCTCCCTGTTTATCCACTGGAAGAGCCATACTGGACATTTTATTACGAGTGACGCACGGGTCCACAAGTCCAAAGTTGCCCGGCGCCTTGGGTAACAGACTTATACAAACAGGGTCCCGAAGCCTGTAGGTGATCGTTTGTGACCTCATAACGCAGTAGATCCCCTCTTTTGAGTTTTACATTCCTGGTTACCTTTCCCTCGTCAGGAAGGACTCCAATGCCCATATGCATGGGATCGGTGTCTATGTCACTAAACACCTCGCTCTACCGAGGTTGATCGATCTTGAATCCCTTGGTTATTCTTTCATGTGCTTCCGTCTCTCACTTCTAAGCACGGTTAGCTATCTTATCTTTCTCTACCGCTCCTCATGATATTCTGGCTGTCAGTACTTGATTACAGCTCTAACAATATCGATACGAACATTTCTTCTCATCCTTTTGCCATATATTTGTGTTTGATGACTTGACGCCCACCACGCCACGTGGCTGGAAAACTCAGTCGTCGATCTGCTGGTGTCGGCACCATGAATTTTTCAATCACACAGTCACTTGCGCAAGTAGTGCATTTCCCCACGCGTTTCTCAAATAAACGTAATGGAAAAGTCTCATTGTTAGACCTCTGCTTCACTAACATCCCACACTTTTGCAATGTTAAGCAGCTGTGCCCTCTGGGAAACTCTGACCATGCGGTAGTTTCCGTTAACATCTACTTCTACTACCACTTCACACAAGAAACTAAGACCAGCAGAATATCATACTGCTAACAAAGAGCAGACTGGGACTCGTTCCGTCACTGCCTGTTGACGTCTCGTGAAACAATGTTTTTAGTCTTCCCGTTGAAGACTGTGCATCCGAGGTTTTCTCTTGGGTTAAGGCTGGCATTGATGCATTCATCTCAGCCAGGAAATTTTAGCTTAAAGACCATTCGTAACCCTGGTTCTCGCCCGCTTGATAGGCCGCAATTGCTCACCGGAATCACTAATTCGGCTTTACAGAAGCCACGCGTCAGACCATAACATGCGCCTTTTCGCATCAGAACATAATAAGTGCAAAATGATGCTCAATGAAGCAAAGATATTGTTTGCTGCATGAATGAAGCAACGCATAGCATCCCGTAAGTTCGGCACCAAAGACTACCGGCGACGCTGTAAAAGTGCGATTAACAATAGTAAAACCTCAATACCCCCTCTAATCAATGAATTTGAGGTCCTCACCTCTTCAGCCGACAAAGCTGAGTGCTTTTCCCGCAGATTCTTCACCAATTTGAGATGGATTCGTCTGGAGTATGTACACCCGATTTCCCAACTGGAACTGTGGCCCAACTGAATGACGTCTACATTACACCCTCGCAGGTCTCTAACATAATCTCAAAGCTTGACTCTCATAAAGCGAGCTGAGGAGACGGAATCCCAATCGTAGTTTTGAAGAAATGTACCTCTTGAACTCTCCTCTGTTCTCTCTAGGCTCTACAACTACTACCTATCTGCTTCCTGCTTTCCTGCTTGTTCGAAATCTTTTTCTGTAATTCCTATATTTAAGAATACTTGAAAACCCTCCGACCAAGCTAATTACCGCCCTATTAGCCTACTACCGATCTTTGGCAAAATGTTCAAGGCCATTATCAACGCCGAGTTGGTTCAGCATCTCACAGCCTACAGACTCTTCTCGGACACACACAGTATGGTTTCCGCTTCACCAGGTCTACTGCTGATATGCTAACGATAATCACTGAGTATATACACCAGGCTCTAGGCAAGAATGACTAAGATCGAACCGTTGCCCTGGATATTTCCAATGCGTTTGACAGAGTCTGGTATGCTGGCCTTCTACGCAAGCTGCGGAGCTATGGTATACCTGGACAATTCTTTGACCTAATCCAGTCAATCCTCTCTAATCGCACAACGAATTTAGTATTAAACGGACATGCCTCCCAAAACTACCATACAAACGCGGGTGTCCCTCAAGGCTCTATTCTAGGTCGTACGCTTTTTCTGATCTACATTACTGATCTCCCTGATATTATATGATCCCATGTAGGCATGTACGCCGACGATACCATCGTATACTCTCACCTCGATCTAAAATCTGCTGAAGTTGACAAAACCAACCTTACTGCCGAGCTTGAGAAGGACCTCCAATCCGCGGTGGACTAGGGTAAGAAATGGTTCGTAAATTTTAATACTTCCAAAGCGAAGCTGCTATAAATTAATCATCATAGACAATCGCTCCTACTCCCTATTAGCATGGAACAGACTTGCCTCCCTGAGAGTAAAGCACTACGCCTCCTTGTCCTCACACTCTCAATGGACCTCAAGTAGAATGTCTATATCGAATCCATTGCTAAATCCACTGCTAAGAAGGTCAGTTCACTGTGCAGGGCTCAAAAGATTTTCCCGTCTAATTCCATCCTGCACATATATAAATCGCCCATCTACCCGTGTATTGAATACTGCAGCCACATCTGCTCGGGTGCACCTGTATTCACCTCGGGGTTCTTGACAAGATCCAAAGGAGAATCTGTAATTTGATCCATACTGCAGACGCTCTCACAGGCGTGACGTGGCTTCCCTGTACCTCTTCTATAAATACTTTCACGGTTTCTGATTCAAAGAAATTAGATCACTGATGCCCCCTATGAATTTACGTGAGCTACTAGATTAGCAACTAAGTCTCACCCTTTTACAGTGAAACCGATAAAATGTAACAGCAATTTCTACAGCTTTTTTTTCACTCACTTCCTACCTGCGGAATTCCATTCCATATACTTGCTTCCCCGAGAGCTACAATCTCCAGGAACGCTGGCTTTCTCTGACAATCCGCTTAGGTGAAACCTTGGTAGGTTTGTTGGCTCACTAGGTATACATTACTTATTCTGCTCTGCTTTAGTATTGAACGCTTTTTGTTACTTGATTACTCGTCTCAGGTTTTTTTCATTGGGCTATTTGTTGACTCGGTCCGAATCCTTTTTAGTTGATGTTCATGTGCATAGCTCTTTCTATTTTTACATCCATTTTTTTCCTTCCACGTAGATATGCGGAGGGTTTTTGAAACGTATATAGTTGTAAGTTTGTGTTTATATATATATATATATATATATATATATATATATATATATATATATGTAAAGGATGTTATTTCCTACTTCGTTGGGAATTGTCAGGCTAGGTTTCTTTTTATACTTCCAAAATATATGATTTATAGCTTATAATTTGCATTATTTTATTTTAAAAACATTTGTTCTATCTTAATTGGCATATTAATATTTACATCGTTTCAACCGGTGTACTCTTCAGACTTCTTTAATGATTAGAATTTCGAAACTAAAATGTTATTTCGATCAACAGAGTATATTGTACTCATTGAATGAGTCATGCAACTTCTGACGGTATTAGTTATCCGCCTTTAGTTAAACTCTTTAAATTCATTGTTCAACACAACTGTAGACAGGTACTAAAAATTAACTATTTTGAGTCAATCATTGGGTTAAATCTAAGCTTCGATTCCCTGTACCACGTTTCCTTAAAAACAGCACTGCATGATTTTTTGAGTTGAATTAAATGAAGATAACTATGACAATGAATGATTCGTCGTGAAAATAAAAATTGCAATATAGATTAGGACAACCATTTGAATAATGTAAATAATGTAAATACTACATCACCTCAGAAGTATGGAGACAGATATATAATTCATATAATTTTATTCAAGGTCTGTACAAGATTGAATAATTTTACCGGAATTTGCATATCGGTCAGCATTTTTTTATTTTAAGTGTTTTTAAGTATATACATAATCTATACGACTGAGTGAGTTCAGTCCATAATTTTTACTTGGGCCATATCTAACATAATTTTAGAAGATCCTTATAGATTACAATATGACATTATTCCTAATTTCGGCATCAATTTGAATAGACGCCCGTGTGATCGATAGCCTTATTGCCAGACATATGTCCTCTGGTAATGTAGGTTCAAAATCGACGCATTTCTTAAGATTATCGAATGCACATGTCGGTAAGTTAAATTCGGAATGTTTGAAAATAACCTGGTGTCGACTCAAACACTTGTATCCACTAAAATATGATGTTTAAATCAATAATATATATATATATATATATATATATATATATATATATATATATATATGTCAAGATATTTTGAGAAATGTCATTTAGTACACCTAGAAGGTATATTCTCAAGTGGTCTGCTGTCTCCTTATTTGTTAAAAGGTTACTTCTTTATATGATTGATAAAGAATGTAGTTTTAATTCGGATGGGATTGCACTTGAAAATATATTTATATTCGTTCTTACTTGTTTGATTGAAAGAAACGTAAGATTTTATCGATTAGAATTAAAGGTCATACAGTACACAGGTTCAGAAGAACCTTTTTTATAATTCAATATTTATATACCACTTCGAAAATGGGAAGGGTTATCGCTTCTTTTATCTGCTGGCATACATTTAAAACCTACTTGCTACATTATTAGATATTATTAGATATTCCATTTAAAGGTTATATAATGTTGATTTTTAACCAAAGTTTACGAAAAATCTGTTCTGATGTTACATTGTCTCAATTATTTTGTGATTGACTATGCCTGATGCGCCAGACGGTGGTTATTCTCTAGTAGTTCGAATCGGGGGCATCGTCATGCAAGTCTCCGCGGTTTTCTTTGGTCGGGCCAATACCACAAATCTTTACTGTTGCTATATCTGTTACAAATTAATTAGACAAGGAAAATCTGTAAATTTATATTTAATTACAAACATCTTCCAAAACGCATTAACTAATGATTAAAATGAAATTTAAAGAATTACATCTTTTTTAAAACTTTTATTTTACATTTAATATGAAGCAAGAAGTTTAAATTAATTATTTCCAACAAGAAAATCTTCTTTTCTTTGTGCTTGTCCTTCCAGAATGTAGGCTATCGTAGACTTTCACGTCTACCTATCCCTAGTGGCTCTTAGCACGCTTTCTCGTGTTAAAGCACGCAACCCTCGGTCTGCCATCCATCAGTTCAGGCCACTTAAGTACGTTGCACGCTGTTTCTCTTTCACTCTTTCCGTTTATCTACCCTGTTAGTGTGAGGTTCGCAAACCTTCCTTCCTCATTGCATGTTCTAAGATTTTTAGCTGCCTCTTCCTGATGCTCAGTATTAATTTTCTTTTCGTTTCCATTCTTTCCAAAACCTCATCATTGCTCACATGATCGATCTTTGATATCTACAGCGTCCTTCTGCAGAACCACATTTCAGTTGCTTCAAGTTTTTCCTTTATCTTCTATAATATTGTCCAGCATTCACTGCCATATTGAAGAACTGACATCACATAGCAATCCAGTACACTTTTCTTTGTTTCTAGCAAAATTTTCGTGTCTCTTAATATTCTACTCAGCTTCTAGTGTGCGTCATTCGCCATGCCAAATTTTCTTTCGACTCTGTGTCGCATTTTCCGTCTTCTGTTTGAACACTTCCTAGGTATGTAAATTTTTGTACCTGGTTGATTTTAGCATCCCCATCTGTATTTGTCATTTTGGGCTGCTCATTTTGATGTTGACCATGCATTTGGCTTTCTTGCTGTTTATTTGTAGTACTTTCTTGTCACTCTTTTTATCTATCTTCTGTAGGAGGTCATGTAGTTTTCTTTTCCGTGTCTGCTATCACCACTGAGTACCATATGTTGTTCAAATTGTGGCCTTCAAAATCTAATTTAAAACTAATTTATATTGACTGGAAATAATGTTTGTTTTTAAATAGCTGATTAACGTCCAATTTTAGTCCTCTAAAAAGTTTCAATAAATATAATAACTATACTTATTCAATTAAAATATAATTTAAGAAAATGACGGTTGAGCGACTCTTTATATACTTATTTCAGCAATCATGAAAAAATGTTGAAAACTATTCTCCGTAATCTAGTTTTAGGTATGTTAACTTTAAATTTACTATAGTCTTGGCTTTTCTTTTCTGATGATGTCGTGTATTGTCATCCAAATTTTCAAAATGGTTACATTAATACACATAAAAACATTAACAATTATTTTAAAAATTTTCGTGCAAAAATTGTATTAAACTTTTCAGTTTTTGATTAGTAAATATATTTTTCATTAAATAACAAGAGCCCAAACACAATGGAATTAACACAGATTTTTGAAAGATGGATATATGAATTATTATCATTACATTTTAAATAAAGATAACAATTTTTGTAAAAATTATTTAGTCATCGAATCTTTTTTTTTTTTGGATTAAGACAATGGTGTCATTAAGAAATTTATTTATAAAAGAAATTAAACGTTTTTCTAATTAAATATCATAGTTTTTTTAATTACTTATTTTATGATTCGGAGGAGATTAAAGGGATAAGAATACCAGTTTAAAAAATGTATATATACATTTTCCAAGGTGTTCTGCTTTGAACTATTAAACAAATTTTGTGATTAAAATTTAATTTCTAGAAATTTCATGATAGTAGATGCTAACATAATCAAAAATAAATTAACCAAGATTTTCTTTAAAAAGTTCCCCCCCAAAATTGTATTCATTTCTAAATAAGTCCTGCAAGCTTCATTAAGATCGGACAGTTATTTGAATTTTGTTAAATTTTCTAAATCAATGTATTTTTTACCGAAAAAAGAAAAGACGCTTAAATGCTAAAACGATATTCGTAAATATTATGCCCTCCGCCAACCCCGCAAAAATAAACTTTTTCAACCCATATTATAAAATAAGGATAAGAAAATGAAAAACAAATTTAAAAATTGGTCTTTTTTATATTTGCTAAAACATTTTGTACGACAAAACTGTATTTAATAAAGTTTAGTGCTTCTTTATTATAATATGCTTGTTTTTTTCTTTTTTTCAGATGATATATATTCATTTAATGCTGAAACTGTAAACTAAAATCCATCATCCCCTGACATATTGTTTTATTTCAGCAGGAAAAACGCAGCCACCATCACCATTTCCATTAGTCAATGCGATCGCCGTACAATAGGGCAGCACACCATGGGTTGGTTGAAAATTGACCGTTTATCTATCGCCTGTCTTAGGCATATAAACTTAGCGAGGTCCATCCGTCACTAGCATCAACCACAGTAGAAAACGTACATATTGAAGTCTCGTTGTGGTCACGGACACGTCGCCGTAGTCGCCATCGAGTTATCTGAATGTTGACTTCAAACTAGTAATGTTTCCGCCCAGCAACGGCGTGTCATTACCGCGTTAGCTCCATACGTAATTACGTTGCCAAGACTATCCAACTGCGCTAGATGGTTGTAGACCCTACCTTAAGATTCACCTACTCTTTGAAAAGCAATATTTTTAATCATGCGGGTTTACTTGTTATTCGTCTCACCAGATATGCCTGAGTGGGTGTTTAGTCGCGAATTATCCTATCATTCACCAATAGCACTAATAGAGTTAGGTGATATTTTGCCATATTTGAAAATGGGTTTTTGGGTTGATTTGACAAAAGTACTCTAAGACTTTGACAATAGTACTCTAAGACATTGAAAAATGTTAAGACAATTCATGAATCATACTTGGATCCGAAGCAGACTTCGATAGCTGATTTTCTTCATAAGTAAATACTTTGCTAACGATGTGCGTTGTGGTTTATTGGATATCGACTTGAAACGACAAACCGAGTAGCCGAGCTTAGATTCAGTTACGCACAAATAACCTTAGAAAATGTATTAATCTGTCCCTACCCTTCTCGTATGAGCTAAATAACAGGACAGATTAGGTTCTATAACCTTGGCTACTGCAGTTTACCGCAGAAAGCAATCGCAACCTACTGCGGAATAATCTTCAGCCCATTCAGTCATGTCTCCTTAGAGACATGATCGACCAAAAGTGTATCAATTATAGCACTCAACTGACTAAAATACTTTACAGTTTTGTTAATGTTAATATAATAACAGGGCTAATATATATTTACCTACTTCCTCACCTGGCAGATGGCGAGACAATTTATATCTTATAACTACACTAATTTGACCTGCGCTAAGTAAAACATCATTTTATTAGCTCTCCTTCGTTATTTGGAGAGTTGGGAGCATCGTTTTTCCTTATCTCTTAAAACATTTATAATACTTTTATTCGTAAATTGTTCTAAGAATGAATTGTAATGGTTTTCGAAAATTTTCTCTCCTCTTTTACTAATTATCTGTAAACAGTGTCTTCCTCTGCCGTCTAATTTGTTTCATTCTGATCAAACTGTGGCATAAAAGGCTACGTTAAAGAAAAAAAAGAATATGCTTTCATGCTTTTTCAAATCAATATATATATATATATATATATATATATGTGGGTGTGTGTGTGTGTATATATATAATGCATGTTTATGTTGTACATAAGAGATGAAAACAATGACAATATATATCTGTCTGAAAGAGAAAAATGCTTATTGGGACAAATAGATTAAAAATGTGTGCGTGCTTGTGTGTGAAATGTGGCTAAAAACGGGAAAGAATGTTTATACAAGATTTACCTGAAAATATCAGTGAAAACAGTTTAGTCGTGTGACATCGCCAGATTGCAAAATAATTTCGGACAAAATCGGCATACGTCGACACAACCAAAATAACACAGTTATACACAAAATGTTGCCGGGATAAGTAAAAATGAAATACCTTTACATCAGGTGTTGAAATTCTGAGAAATTTCGGAATGTTATAGTTTGTTAACTAAGAAAGAAAGAAAGGAAAAAAGAAAGAAAAATGAAAGAAAGAAAATACGAAATGAGAGCAGAATGACAATTAAAATAAATAAAATATTTGAATAAGAAAAACAACTAGAAATGTAAAATTCGGCGTAAATGAAGTAAAAAGAAATATACTTGAAAGAAGGAAATAAGACGAAAATGATGAAAGGAAAGAAAAAATAGATGAAACAAAGAGAAAGTAACAGAAAATGACGAAAAATAAATTTTAAATGCTGCGATAAAAGAAAATTGAAAAATGAATGAATGTCAAAGTATGATAGCAGAAAGGACAAGAGAAAAAAAAGAAATGAATGAAGATGGGAAAGAGAAAAGAGAATAAAACATTTGAAGTAATAACCATCAACATAGAAAATGTAAAAGTGTGTGTGAAAGATGGGGACAATGATAAAAAACATATTCGAAAAAGAAAAAGAATGGAAAAAAAGATTAATTTCAACGCATCAAAGAAGAGTAAAAGGAAGTTAAATCAAAGTATACAGTGAGCAAATGAATAATAGAAAAGATGGAAAGGAATGAAACTCGAATTAAATACTGAAGGAAGTAATGAAAGAATTGAATGGAAGGAAAAATTTAAATGTATATTCTTTTTGTGCTGTGTCTTTTCAGAACATTCTTTATGATGGCTCTTCAAAATTTCCTGTCTCTTGTAGATATTAATAACTTATGTCGTTGAAAAGCTTATATGAAATTTAATCTTTTCTTCTATTTTAATCTATCAGAAATAATTAAAGAAATATAGAGCAAATTTTAAACGATAGCGAAATTAAAACTAATGGAAGTATTTGATGAAGGTTGAACTAAATGATTTTTAAAAAATTAAGAAAAATAAATAGAAATAGAAAAGAAGCTATTTTAAGGAAGAAGAAACGAAAATATAGGAAATACGTGATGAAAGGAGTCGATATAATATAAGAATAATTGAATGAATAGAATGAAGAAATTGATGTTTATAAGAAAATAGCTTGAAATCTCTGTTTCGAAAGATTATAAGAAAACTAGAGAAATGCCCAAAAATTGATATTCGATGCAAAATAAGAGAGTCGTGAAACAGAGAAGGTCTGAAGAGATGAAGAACATGGGAAAATGTGCCCTACACATAGCAACAAGAAGAGTTTTAAAAGAAAATAAAGAAAGCAAAACAAGACCAATATAAAAATACCTTAAGCGATAGAAGAAAGGGAATAAAATAAACTATATTTTCACTACAGCTAAACGGAGAAAGATTGTTCTCCTGACATAGAATAGAATAATAACAGATATGTGCTTCAGTTTCATATCGAAAACATTAAAATTATTAAAATTCAAGCTTTTAAATTCATATATTTTGAAGAGCTTCTTAATTTCTTAAAAAACGATGATACGTGATAAATGATATTTAGTTTTCATTTTATTTAATCTTAAATTTATCTTGGAATTTCAAGTGTTTCTCCACTCACTGGATATTGTATAAACTCGAAACACTGAATAGGACTATTAAAGAGACAATAAATAATACGGAAATAACAGTTTCAATAACATACCAGCTTTATAAACGTTTTTACCCGTCGTCAGAAAACTTATATGGACTGCACGTGGCAGATCTTACATATACGCCAGATATTTCTAAACTAGCATAAACATATTAAAAATTGGAAATAAGGTTTCGATATAAAATACCACACATTATTTCTTTCCTATGCTCTCGTTTATAATTAAAATAACTTTTAGTTTCGAATCAATATTTGCATGATTCATCTAATTTTACCATTATTTATTGCTTTATAGAAGTGATACTTCCTCCATCTCTTAATTACTTAATATAAAATATATAAAATCATAACTTACAGTATCAAATATATCTCGCTTTACCTATATTTGTAATATCATATTGGGAAATTACCAAGTAATTTTCAGTTTCTGTCTGTATCAAGATAAATTATTGTGAAAAGATAATTATCATTCATTCAAGAATAAACAAAAGTCTAAAAAACTTCAAAAGACGATCACCGAATAATGAAGGTTAAACTATAAGAAAAAAAGAAATACTGTTTATCAAATGGCAAATACCTGTTCTACTTGCTAAAAATATTCTAAAACTGAATTTTTAAGCATGAACAAACTTATATTTTAATGAAACAATATGATAATGATAATAGTAATATTAAGCGTTTCCCAAAAAATATTGTGCATTCATTGACCCACCTCCCTGTGTCCCACCCTGTAAAAGTATATAAATTCTTGTGCAAACCAATTGAAACAACAGCTTTATTTTCTTTTCTTAGACATACGGTTACCTTTAAACCCACTAGACTGACGGGGTGTAATAGTTTTTAATTTTTTCCTCGAATTATGTCATTTGCAGTGGTGTGCAGGAATATGAATTCAAATAAAATTTATTACGACTTGATAAATATTACATCATCTGTAATTGCATCAGATTTTTATCACGCTCAGACACTATTGTCTCGACGTAAGATTAGTTATCCTACGGACCAATGTCTGCAATGGACGTTACTCCAGGAAAGCGTACAAAAATTGTAATGGCGCACGAATACACTGGCAAGCTTTAAAGAGAGATCGCGGATAATGTTTGTGTCAGCCGTTCAACCGACATTCATGTCATCAATACGAAGAAATAGAGTGGATCCACAAGTCTAAAACATAAAGGATCATTTGCTCGGGAGAGAAAAACAACACCAAAAGACGACGTATACGTGATCAGGGAAAGTGTGAAAGATCATTGGAAGATATCCGTTGTGATTACATTAATTTTCACAAGGGTTAACATTTTCTTTTTTTTAAATACGTTTACCCAGTTGACAAAGAAGAACCTTTCTAGACCTGCATGGCCAAATCAATTAAACGCACACAAGCACAAACAAACACCACACACACACACACACACACACACACACACACACACACACACACACACACACACACACACACACATATATATATATATATATATATATTTATAGCATTGAGCCTGTATAAATACAGTGATGGATTAAAACAAACAATTCAGCAACATAATGTATATATTTAAATAGTTAATTTCAAAATTGCAATCATATTATATATATATATATATATATATATATATATATATATATATATATTCCATTTTCAAATAAAAAATCAGTTACAGAAAATTGCCTGAAGACCTCGCTCGTGGTAGAAACCTAGATCGCGTAATACCTCCTTTACAAATGTAAAATATGCAAAAGTTCTACAATATAATTGTATTCAACCTTTTTTAATACAAATGTGCACTGGTCTCATCTTATTATGACCTGGAACTATGTAATTAACAATTAATAATAATATATATATATATATATATAAGCATGTCTAATTAAATATATATATATATAAGCATGTCTAATTAAATATATATATATATATATATAAGCATGTCTAATTAAATATATATATATATAAGCATGTCTAATTAAATAGATTAGACAAATGTTATTCATGTACTTTTATAATAATGCTCTCTTAGTCAATATAAGATAATTCGTAATCAGCGTCATAAACAAAACTGCCCACCACCTGGCTTGTACTCAATGTGATAAAAGAAAATATTTTTATTATTATACTTGATATATATATATATATATATATATATATATATATATATATATATTCCCTTCTAGCGTCCAGTAATCTATAACAGTGAATAAAAGTGATGAATTCCTGTCTTTCGCATGTGTATCTTTGCGAAATTGAAGGTAACTGATCGACTGGAATGTCAATTTCGCTCGATTTCTAGTTTCGAGCCGCCAACAATTAAATAGTCAGTCAGTTAAGTGCCATTCGTGATACACGCTTTAGGCGATCATGTCCCGAAAGAGACATTACTGACTGGGCATAAGAATATCCAGCAGTAGGTTGTCATTGCTTTCTACAGTAGAATGGTCGCCAGCCAAGGCTATACAACCCAATCTATCTTATTATTTAACACATAACTGGAGAGAAGAGACGGATTAATACCTTTCCCAAGAGTATTTGTGAACGCGAGGAATTCAACAGGAATTCGAACTCGGCTCCCCAATTTGTTGTTCCACTGCACCACAACACACATCCTATTGATCAATTTCTTTATAAAACCTGGAGTAATATAATAATTTCTTTTCAAAGCTGTTACCACCGGAATGATTTTTTACACCAGTTCATGACATCTTGAGAGTTTCTTCGTGGCAGTTTATAATCGACGCAAAATGGAAAAAACAATCTAGTTTTGTTCGTTATTCATAAGGATTATTTTCTTTTAATTTACTTTTATGTGGAAGAATTGTTTCAGCAATTCTCAAAGTTAAATAATGTCACATAAAACTCTGACAACAATGTCAAAATTAAATACGGCAAAATAATTAAATTCAATGATTCTAAATAAAATAATACAAACAACTTTTCCCCAATCAATGATTGAAAATAAATCCGATCTCGGTAAAAGCCATTTCCCCGAAGATATTTTATTTATGTTCGGCCTCTTTACTAGATTTATTTAGGTGTTTCTAAATACACGTTCATTCACTGTTGGCTTCAGTGGATGCAGTTGTGAGAAAATGGACACCTGATCAACATTAAACAAATATAATTATCCTGCAGCTAAGATTTATCGGTTACCCTGATAGCCCGATGCGCCATTTTCGCTAAAAAAATATTGAATTCAAATAAAATGGAGAATTTACTAGTGAAGAACAAATTTTGATTTTATTTAATCAGGAGCCGATTCCGTAGACACTAAAAAATTTAGGGGATCGGTATGCCAGACACGGTTCTTTGCTTTGTAAATATCTACAAAGAGCATTACTTTTATATCTGAGATGTTATTCATCAAAAAGATCCACTTTTAATTAAAGAATTGAATGCTTACAACGCGTTTTCTATTGGCAAATTTTGGGCCGAGCAGGCAGAATGTCTTCCTTCAAATACTAATTCTGACAATCTCTTATTTGATGCCGAGATAAATATTCATTTGATATATTCCATAGCAACATTTTCCGGATAAATTGCCGATTTTAAAAAAAAGTCACAGTTTCTATATCTCTTAGGTCAATTAATATTTTACTTTAAAATATATTTTATTGATTTTAAATACATTAATCCTAGTTTTAATTTTTTTTTAAAAACTGTAGTATATAATTATACTTCTTATTTGTAAAATAAATGATTGTAGGTAAAAATATTTGTATATAGACCGGAGGCTTAATATTAGTAAAAACAAAACCAATTCATTGTAGTAACAAACCAGTTCTTTAACAAATTTCCCCAAGATTTGTGATTTGTCTACTTTGATTGGCAAGAATCCAATTATCTTTACAAAAATATATTTAGTTAGGTTTTAAACACAAAAAAGAAATATCATATTGTTAATTAATAAGAGCGCCTAAGTTTAAGATATCTATTTTCTGAGACACTTATCTGCAATTTTGAAAATTATCATTATTTTGGATTTCTTGCAAAGAATCAAGAACCACACCCGTTTTTACTGACCTGAGGAAAAACACAAACACACACCTGACAGAAAAACTGAATAAAGTTCGACTGGATGGTTATTATTTTAGCGGCTGCTACAAGAATTTCAATTTCATTTCACCTGTATTATAAGCTAGTCGATTGTTCAGTTTAACACCTGGGACTATATCTTCTGAATCACTAACATGTAACACAGAATTTGATTTTACAGTAGATATTTCGATCAATCAATTAGTCTGTATATTCAGTAAAAGTGTCGTTCGAAGTGCTGTAAATGTTATTGAAGTAGTTCGTATTCAAACCAGCATTCTGATATACGTTCGGTCAAACAGAGACAAAACGTTTACTACTGACACAGGCAGGAATTACGTTTAATATTAATCATTTCACCACAAGCAAGACGGTAACGCCACTGATGCAGGGAGCTACATCAGAGAGTTAAACTTTTAGGCAGGAGAAAAGTGAAAGGAAAGACGAACAAGCTACAACGGGTGACAGATAAAGGGCAAGAGAAAGATCAGAACACATGAATAAAGACAGCAGTGAAGGTAGAGAGAAAGGGAAAAAAAGTATACACGGAGCGATATAGAAAGGATTGGATTCAAGTAAGATATGGGTATTGACATTGCATTTAAATTCATAGAGGTTGTAGACGTCTGGAATGTAAGTATAGGGAAGGGAGTTCCACAGGCGGGAAGTGCGAGAAAAGAAATGCCTGGAGTAGAATTGTCGCCTGCATTTGGTTGGTTTAAGTGTACATGGGTGGGACCGTGTTGCCAGTCTATTTGCACAAGTACATTCTTGTGGATGGGGCACCAGTGACTTACGTTCGTCAAAGCAGAAGTCATGAAAATATTTGTAGAAGAGACAGAGGGAAGCCATATCCCATTGGTGAGAACGTGGCTGGAGTCGAGCTGCGAGGTTGGGGCCTGTCATATTAGATATTTTCCTCTTGTCAGTGGAACACGTCGTATATAATGGTTTCACTCTCGATTTTGCTGTCGAGACTAATAACGTAGGATTGAAGAAAACCGAATCGGTCCTGCCCAAGCTGAGGGGGGAACCTGCAGACCAGTTATTAGTATATAAAGATCAAACATAATGGAGCTATGGACTCGTGGCGAAAAAAAAATAAGTACAAGAAGGAGATCTCCAAGCCGGCGAGTGTGAGAAGTGATCGTTTTCACTGTTCTTTGTCTCACATTCTACAATCCAAACCTTTCTACCCAGACATTCGTAATATATGTTTAATTCTCTATTTTACTCCAGTTTTATTTAAACTTCCTAATTGTTTGTATGTTCCCCTAATATTATTTTCAGCATCCTTAATTAGGACCACATCTCTGTTTCCTCACGTTTTGTCCATACTGTGTGTGTCAAATTCTCCAAGCTGACTGTCCTCATTATGTGCTCTAGAAAATTTATAAAACTATTTTTATTTTAGTTATAACTGATATGTACTTTTTCGTTTTCATTGTTCTTAAAACATCTTAAATTAGATTTAAAACTTCCTACATTAGATTTTAAAAGTTTTACCATAGATTTTAAAATTCTTACATTAGATTTAAAATTTAAAACATTAGATTTAAAACTTACTACCTTAGATTTAAAACTTCAACCATTAGATCTAACATTTCTTATATTAGATTTATTTTTATTACATTAGATTTCAATTTTCCTATATTAGATTTACAGTGTCTATTAATAGGTTATGTGTCTACAGCTTTTGCGTTTAATATGATCATATTATATTAATTTTAATTCAGATGATCGATTTTAATTATACATTTCTTAATCAGAACTATATTTGAAGCGTTAAATGTTACTAAAGCTTTACTGATTATAATACGAAACTGATAAAAAATAACTTTAACATCAAATCAGCACTATTTAGACAAATGTAGTTTTGCCATTTTTGAGTAAATATAAATAAATGTATAGCTGGTATCGACAGAGAAATGACGAAAAGTTTATCGGAAAGATTTCATGACATACATAATAGTAGAAATTATTTCATTGGATAACTGATATCTATGAATTTTACATAAAATATTTAACAATACCACTTTTGCATATAATCTCTAGACGCAGTTTATATATATATATATATATATATATATATATATAGTGTATCGAGACAGCAGAAAATTTTCTAAACATATACTGTTAAATATAAGAGACAATGAATATCTAATAGGTTTAATCATGAGCCGTTCTGAATATCGTATTTTGGATTTAATTTCAGGTGAAAATATACATGACTATGTTTTTCTAAGTAATGTAGGTAATATCAGACAAATTTTAGTCAACAATTCAATAATCCTCTCTCATACACACAGTAAAAAGTACCTTCAGATATTGGGGGGGGGGCATCTACATTAAATCCAAACAACCCACACTTAATAAAATCACGTTTAAATCTGGTCATAACACATTATATTTAAATATATGCTTCTGTTATCATTTCGAGCTCTCACTCGGTGAGACGTCTTAGAACCGCATTACAAATTTACGAACTGCGTTTGCTATTTTTGGTACTGTCATTGTTACTTAGCAAAGATCTATGTCAACACAAACTAAAATCGTCGCAGCTGGTGAATGTTTTATGTTAACCTCTATATAACCTCTCTGAAGATAGCTCATGTGAGCCGAAAGCTTAGAACCAACTTAATAAAAAGTTATCCTAATGTTGTTGAATCTTTGTCATTATTCTCACTTGAAATTAAAGCCAAAATACGATGTTTAGAACGGCCCATGATTAAACATAATAGACATTCATTGTCTCTTATATTCAACAGAATGTTTATATATATATATATATATATATATATATATATATATATATATATATTGTATATATCATTATATAAGACGTACATAAAAAACGTTCATTATAGAATGATTGTTTTGTTCTAATCGATCGAGTGAAAGGGACCTACCTACTGAAAACAATTTTTTAAATTAATGATTTTATATGAGCAACAAAAGTAAACCCACATTTCAAGGAATACCTATTTTTTCAGTTTTTTGCAAATCCCTAAACCTTTAATATTTTTATTGTGAATTCTGCTTTTTGGTAATGTCCTACTATTCAAATGATTCATAGCCTCTAACGATTATCGCAAATTATATAAATTCTTCGCTTTCCTTCAAAGGAAAATCTGTTATTTGATTTTAAAAACTACTGCTATTAACATGTCAGTGACGCAATCTGTCGAATCATATATACATCCGCAATATTTCCTTATTTGTTTTTTTGATTATGACTTTGAGTGGTAATATCTTCTTTTTAATTAAATATTTTCACTTCACGATTTTAAGTCTCACTTTAAGCAGTCGAATATTTCTCAGTAACCCGCTGTGATTCATTAAATGATTTGTGTAGAGATAGAATTTTTTTCTATACCCGAAGTTAAAAGTTATTTTGCAATTTGCAAAAATAAACTGACACGTTGGAGTCACCACTTTTTAGTATTAAGTTGCGAACTGGCGATATTACCAGTTACGCGATACTAATATAACCTTTTAAACAACAAATATGAACACGCTGCCGTAGCACGTGTAGTAAAAAAATGACAAGTTCATGGCAATAACAAATAGGCATTTAATAAAAAACAAACAAGTAACAATACATTACGAATAGAGATTCGGTGTATTTTTCGGAGCTGTAAGGTGACAAAGGCAAACGACTCCCCCACCGCCGCCGTCACCACCGTCACCACGATTAGTTGGCACTGCTTCTGCAAAGTTTGATAAAGGCCGAAATGACGAGTTTTTATTTTTGAAAATTGTATAGATCCGATTAATTTTAATGAAACGTCGAAAGATTTATTTTTATTCAGAACATTTGAAAGCTCTGATTATTTTTAAGGAAACTTCGAAAGGACTTCCTTTAATTTGGAACATTTGAAGCTCTGTTTGTTTTTTTTATTTTTTAGGAAACCTTCTGTCCTTGGTAAACTTAAAAATTTGGCGATTGTACATTCTGCTTCTGATTTTTTTATATATATAAATACTTTTGTAATTCGTCCAGACTCCTTTGTACTTAGTTATATATATATATATATATATATATATATATATATATATATATATTATGCCGTATTATTTTTTTAACACAAGTGTACACAAGTGTCCGGTTTTGTTTGATATGTTAGAGAGACGGCTACCAGGCAATTCGACGTGAATTTCTGTTATCAAATGAACATAACGTGGGCAGAGAATTCGTTCTTGTAATAGGTGGCCTGAGGACCAGCTGCTGTGACGAAATCATGATGTCTAGCGACCCAAAACCGTCGTTAAAATCGACCGCATCAACATATTCAGGTTCCGGTCATCATCATCGCAGCTGTGTACGGAGCAGGGGCTGTGAGCTAGCCGGACAGAGTAATATATATATATATATATATATATATATATATATATATATATATATATATAAACTGCAATTAGAGATTATATGCAAAAGGGGTATTGTTAAATATTCTATGTGAAATTCATACATATGTGTTATCTAATGAAATAATTTGTACTATTATGTATAGCAATTAAGCAGGAAAGCAATTAAATCCAAATTTTCAATTTCAGATCAATATTTAGTATATTTTCAGTAGGTATAGCAATTTGCAGTGTCAAGAAATTATTTGCAAGAACTAGAATTTAGTATTATGGCTTCTAAAAAAGAACTGACAATGAATGAAAAGAACTATATAATCGAAGAAATTAGCAAAGGAAAGTCTTCGCTTCCAATTTCTAAGGATTTGAAAAGGGATCATCGAACAATCAAGAAAACATGCCAAACGCGAATTCAACCAAGGAAAAAAGTCTCAGGCTAAATAGGAATTTAACAAAGCGAGATCTACCACATATCCGATTAGAAGTAATAAGAAACCCAAATGCGTCAAGTTCGTTCATACTTGAGGCCGGAGGAGTTTTTATGGTGTCAAGGGAAACAAGGTGTAAAATATTTAGGAACTTTGCTGATGTAAATAATAAAATAAAGAAAATCATTTTAACAAAAAAACAAAAAGAAAAGAAGATTTCAATGGGCATGAAGACTGATTTCAGTAAAGTGCTTTTTACAGACGAATTAAGGATCACTCTCGATGGGCCCGGTGGATGGGCTCGAGGATGTGTTTGGAAGTAACATGACTCAAGAAATTTCTTTAAATGCCAAATTAAAAGACGGGGTTAAAATGAATTCCAAATGTTACTGTTAATTTCTAGAGCAATATTTCTTAAGCAGTCTTAACCAAGCGTAGGTCTATGAGCTTCATTCAAAACAACCAACAAAGTTATACAAGAAAGCTTACTACATACTGGTTGAAAGAAATGGTATTTGTTAAAGGTTCACTTATGGACAGGCCTTTAAATAGCTGTGACTTTAATGCCATTGAGACCATGTGGCGCATCCTCAAGATGGATATTTATTCTAATGGAAGGCAATTCAACAGCAAGTGTTACCTCTGGGAAACAGTTAAAGTTGCTGTAAACAAATTACCCGCCACTAACATTGCAAATCCAACATCAGATGATGACAGTAGGTTTCTAAGAATTGTTGTAATAAAAGAGCATTTATGCAAAAAAAATTAGGAGGTTATTACTTTTTCTTAATATATGTTTTATTTTTAAAATAAAATGTTTTTAATGCATTTATTTAAGGAGCAGACGAATTTATTTTAAAATCTTTTCATATTCTTTTTTGCATTAGTTATACAAGGTATAATAATGTAAAATATCAAAATATATAGTTGTAAATAAACTACTGACAGTAAGTTTAGTCTGTTTTGATAACTTAGTAAAATTTTTCTAACCAAAAGCAATAGTTCTCTCTATCACTATATTTCTAAAAGAATAATGTTGAATAAAATCTAAACAACATCATAACAGGACGTTTAACGTTAAAGACGCAACTCTTTATACCAATTCATTTAATCTCTAGATGCAGTTTATATATATATATATATATATATATATATATATATATATATATAGTTTTTCTTTAATCCGAAGTGGAAGAGTAGGAAGGTAAATTCCAAGAACCTGATCCTAATCAATATTAAAAAATTTTAACATTAAATTGTGATGCAAGCAGAGTGTTCAATGTATTGAGAATACAGCGCCAATATAAATTAGAGAAAATTTTCAAAATTCAAAGGTTCGACATAGGCTCTCTAATAGCGATTCTACGTCACGTTAGCGACATTGTTTTTTCCAAATGGCGAAGGCCCTGAGGTAGAGTGTTGATAGGTTTTAGGTTAACAACGGTCACAAAGTAGAAAAGGACAGAGCTGGTAGTCGTGAGGTTACACGTGTTGAAATTATTTTACTAACTCTCCGTTTTCCTCCTGTCACCCAACTACACAAACTTAATAGTTATGTTACCCATGGATTCATATTTATACTTCTCAAATCTCAAATACACCTGCTATATTCTAAATCAACCATAAATTCATTTCAGTTATCTATTTTACAACCCTGAGACATACAAAGAGTGTTCAATATCTATTTATCTATCTACCTATCTATCTATCTATCTATCTATCTATCTATATATATATATATATATATATATATATATATATATATATATATAATGTATCGAGGCACATATAATTCTCTAAACATATATTGTTAAATGTAACTGACAATGAATTTGTAATATGTTTAAGAATGCGTCGTTCTACACATCGTATTAACGATTACTTTTAATTGAATATACGGACAACAATTTATCACCATTTGAATATTTTTTATTATTAGGTTGGTTCTAAGTTTTATGCTGCATGACCCATCTTCAGAGAGGTTACAGTGACGTTAACTAAAAGACGTACGTCATAAAATATGTTATTATCTTGTGTTGACATACAACATCGTTTGCGACGATATCAGTCACCGAATAGCAGACGCAGTTCGTATATATATATATATATATATATATATATATATATATATATATATTGGTATTTAAATAGAAAAATAGCTTTGTGGTAATTCACAAAGGAACCTATTAATATTAGAAATTTACACTGATCAAGCAAGAGGGCTTAAATATATATTACTTTTAGTAATATTTATTATTTCTAGTGTTATCGTTTTAATTTTTACCTTAAGTTAGGTTTAAGAATTTTTTGTCTTAACATTATTCGTGCCTTTTTAAATGTAACTTTAAAACATAATTATCTGTTTATTGTTTACGTATTTTTTTGTCTAAATTTATTTTATCTCTTTCCGTTACTGTCATTCGCGGGGCTGATCTAACGATTTCCGGTTTCAATGATCTGTCTCCCTCTTTTTCCGTTTTATACACCCACAAACAAATAAAATAAAATTATTTACCCATGTTTAGGTCTTGCTGAAAAGGTAATTGTTTAAAAATACCTCTCAAAATGGGCAACATAAATATGAAATATTAAATTTTAATATGTTATGAATAAATAAACATGTCTCCATCTCTCTCATTCTCTCTCTCTCTCATTCTCTCTCTCTATATATATATCTATATATATATAGATATATATATAGAGAGAGAGAGAGAGTGAGAGAGACAGAGACAGAGAGAGAATGAGAGAAAGAAAGAGACATAAATATTTAAATATTTTGCCATCATTTTTGACGGCAGGTTTACACTTATATATATATATATATATATATATATATATATATATATATATATATCCTGTCACATTCAAGCGTTTAGATTTTTTATGTCTTAATCAATGTTACGCAATCTTACATACAACAGAATATACATTGCCGTCACTTTATGTCGATATAAATATTTTGCTGTCATTGTTGATGTAATAGGCCCAATAGTATTTACAATGGACTTTTAGATGAGTTCATTTAAAAATTTACATTTAACACTTGATATCTATAGACATTATATTAGATGAAAGAAGACAAAAGAAAATCTTATATTTCCCGTTGGCTTTCTATGAGAGATTTATCTAGGCAATTGCAATCATTTTTTTTGTAAAGAGGATGTATAGACAAGATCAAAATATTGTACGGTTTCCAAATGTTTCAATTTAAATATTCAATAAGTTAGCTGAAATATCTACGTAAGTTATGAAGGAAGTAAAGTGACTTTTTTTGAAGTCTAATAAACAAATGCAAGTAAAATATATTCTTGGTATTTTTATGCAAATTAGTGTTTACGTTATTTCAGTTGGATTTATTTTATGTTTTATATATTTTAAACAACATGAGGTTATGAATTTAACCGATTTCTTTTGTTTTTTAACACTTTAATGTCTTGTATATTGACTTAGCAAAGAATTAATACTTTCAGTAATGTATCTACTTGAATGAATCCGCAGTTTTTTATTTTCGTAACGTTTGATAAAGGTAATCTCGAGAATTATAGTCTATGCAAATTGCTTTAACTGTGATGTTATTTAGATCAACGTTGTTGTGTTTATTTCTGTGTATAGCTAATGCATTTGATTAATTGTTATGTATAAATTCCCTTTAGACTCGTAGCTACATTTTAAAATGTCTGCAATATATTGTTTAGAAATCATCTACCAATTTATTTTGTATATAACTGCTTCAGAATTATTATTATATGTATTTTTGTTTCTGATCATGTCCATAATAGTTTTGGATGTGGTTACAAGAATTTTGATATTGTCAAATTATTTGAAATATATGTTGGCTTAATAATGTTCTGTTTTCTTCTTCTATTTGATTTTCTTTTCATAATGCCTTATATAGACATCTGTGTACCTTGAAAATGAATAAATTCAAATAAGATATTAAATGATTTAACACAGTTATTTTCCTTCGGTGCTTTGCGTTCTAAGACTTTAAGTCTTAAGTCTTTTTTGCTATTTGTAGAAGTCAAAATATATTGAGAGAATAATGAACACTGTATGGATTCTGAAAATCATAATTTCATCAATTTATCTTTTGTTCT
Organism: Ascarosepion bandense; assembly: GCA_037127315.1. NCBI lineage: Eukaryota > Metazoa > Mollusca > Cephalopoda > Sepiida > Sepiidae > Ascarosepion > Ascarosepion bandense. The sequence continues at coordinate 6,112,525 of JBBBDQ010000256.1, read as the reverse complement.
CAAATTTCTGTTGATTTACATTTTTTTTTAAATCCAAATATTTGCTCGATGTTATTATATTCCCAGAGTATTTCCGGTATAAATTCTGTTCTACATGATTTCGAAAATCTGATAGATTGAATCTGGATATTGTAATATCGTGAATGAATTAATCTTACTTTTGTTGTTGTATATGATTTTTTTTTACTTAACATTTACTAAGCATATCTCGTGTAATAACTTCATATTATTTTTAGTTCCTGTTTTTGTTAAAATATACACGTTTGTTGCATCAATCGCTTTTGTTATTCGCAGTAGTTCTTGATAGATAAGCAGCTTCGCTACTGAAATGATTTTCTGCATTTTATGTGTATCTTACTGGTGTAAAGGCGAGAGGAATTTGCATATCGAGGGTATTATATAATATAGAGCTATCTGTTGTTTTTTCTTTGTTTCTTCTTTTTAAAATTCCACATTAAATCTATTAATACCATAACTTCTTAAAAAACATATTTCGTTATCTTTATGAACCTTTCGATCTTTCAAATATATTTGCTGTCGATTTTCATTCATTTGTCGTACCTGTTGATTTACAAATTCCTGATATGTAACTCATACCTTGGCGTGCCTCTTCTGCTGATAGCCATGCACTCTGTCTTTTTTACGGCTCATTTTTACATGATTCTTTTAGTTTTTTCGATTAGGTTTTCTAATGAAACTCTTAGGTTTTCTTCTGAATTGTCATCAACACAGTGAAGATTCCAAAACTAGTTCTTATTAAATAAATATTTAATAAGAACTAGTTGAGCACAGCCTTTGTGAAAAGAGTAGTGTAGCATAATTTATTCTGTATAAAATTCTGAACCACCATGCTGTTCTACTTGGCATTAGCAAAGGAAGTTTCAAAATGAAAATGTCTGTGTCTTTGAATATCAAACTAATGACACTACAGATGATTCCAATTGTGTTGGATGATATTACTAGTGATGGCGAAATATACGGAGGAGTATATCAAGCGCTTTGAGGATGTAGTACTAATTTAGGTCAAGATGGTGGCGGCTGGAAAACATGTCTGGCACCAGGGATCTACACCATATCATACATGCAGAAAAAGACATTCATAGCTGTCAGACACTTTTTGCGACCACATACCCCATTGCACCTGCCTAGATAAATTCTCAACAACGTCCTTGAATATTATGTGAGGTAGGTCAGTTGAGGGAGAGACCAACAAACCTCCGTGTAATATCAAAGATGAACGAATGTTATTTATTTTATAAATGTATATAAGTGATGCGATGAATGAATTGTCCCTGTATAAATATATAAATGAAATAAATCTACCATTTCATTTTAACAGATATAATTACGCAAATGACTCAAAAGTATCTTAGTATACTATGAATAAACCGTTAGATTCACACTTCTTCTTAGTCTTTTGAACAGTGTTAGAAAGTTATTATATGTTTCATTTTTGGATTGGGTTTCCGGTTCCATCTAAATTCTATTCTAATGTCCCCTTCTAAAATCTGAATAGTGTGTTTCTTGCCATTACCAATGTATTTTCTATCTCTCTCACTTTAAGTAACCCCTTTTGTTTTAGTTGTTTTTTTTGTATTGCTTGGGCTGTACTGGTTGAAAGGATAAATATAAAATATCTATAATTATTTTTCAGTTCTTTTTATATTATCAGGTGTCCCACTTCCGACTTGACCAAAATATTAGCATGTTTCAGATAATGTTAAAACTAACGCACTAAATACGCCCCAAGCTAAAATGGAAGGTTCGTGTCTCGGCTTATCGCATATAGAATACAGGGCGCCTGAACTGACCAGCTTTTACTTTTAGGCGTGTGCAGCTAAATAGTAAAGGTAGTCTTTATAATTTATGTCTTTGTGAAAGTAATTATCTTACGGCTATATCGTGTTGATTACACCGATCATCGAAGTTAAGCAGCATCGAGCTTAGTCAGTACTGAAATGGGTGGCCTTTGAGAATATCAGGTGCTGTAAACGTAAGAACCAAGAGTGGTCCACCTGTTCTCCAAATATCGGGGTTGGACGCGGGGCAAAAAAACCTGCCTTATGAAAAACAGTTTGTTACAGAAACAAAAAGTTGCGGCCCTACATACCATTTGGTATAACGGATGATATGATGATGAAAACAATAGCCCATTATCTAAAAGTAAAATTGGTCTAGTACATATATTTTTAAAAATATGTTAAATGGCTTGGTCCTGATATATAAAACATTTTCATTCAGGGTAGCGTTTATATCATTGTAAAATGTGAAATTGGCAATACACAAAAAATACAAAATATTTTGTAAAGATAAACAAATAAATTGAGATATCATCGAAATTGAAAATTATTGATCGTATTAGCTAAATATCAGAATGTTAACAAAAGGAAACAGAGAAATCGTTATTTCATGGGAAGGCGACGTCAAGATACACGTGGGAACATGACGAGCTTTGAAAACAACACCATGATTTCTTTCAAAGGAAACATAAAACTAGTTAAATATTTAATGAAACTTTTATTGAGACATCAGCAGACAGATAAAATGATTCGCATTTTAAACATTATTTTTCAACTGTTTGGCATTGGTTGTCATATGCTTTTATCTCTTAGTATTTATTCATTGGCTCTTCCTTGTCCATGACACGCTGTGATATAAGAATTTGTACTACTTTACCTTACTTTGACAATCTGTCTATGTATCTACAGATATTTATATATGCATATGTATACACACACACACACACACACACACACACACACACACACACACACACATATATATATATATATATATATATATAGAGAGAGAGAGAGAGAGAGAGAGAGAGACATGTCAGATTAAATAAATTTAATTTGTGTCGGCTTATTTTTAATAAAATCCGTTCATAGGTCGATCTTTATGTGTGTGTGTGTGTGTGTGTGCGTGTGTGTGTGCGTGTGTGTGTGCGTGTGTGTGTGTGTGTGTGTGAATCATCTGCTATTATTAAATGGGACACTTCTTAGTTAACTCGCTCCTACTTACATTAAACTTTGAAGACAGACTAGCCACAAATATGCACTAATGACAAATATAACCAATCTCCATATCAACATAGCGCTATCTACAGAAAATATTCTTTAGACTAACTAACTCGAAAAAATATATTTGCCGACTTTTGTCCTTGTTTTGATATTAGGAACCGCCCTGATTATTTGTAAGTTTATTTTGATACACCTTATATATATATATATATATATATTAGGGTAGGTCGATTTTGGAACTGTAAAAAATCGCACTTAAAGAAAGTTGCAAAATAATGTCAAAATATAGGTGTCACTGGCAGCATGTGTCGCTTAAATAAAACCCGAGTCTTAACAAAAAGAAAAAAAGAAAATACGCTTAATAATAGATATTTTTAAGTTTAGTATTCATTTCTTTTTTTAGAAATTAAATGAAAATATCAAAATTTAAAAGGAATACAAACATTATGATATTTAGTTTAATATACAAATGCCTATTTACGTATGCTGTTTTATTTATTTGAGTTTTTCTGTTATTCACCTATTGAAATGACGTCTCCCTAAATGGTTGTTTTTACTTTGTTTACTGTTTGCGCTTATCACGAACATCTCTTGTAATTTTTTTAATATTTAAGTCTTGTTTTAATGAAAAATTCAACTTTTATAATTATTCTGATTTGTTTATATTTTTAAAGTTAATATTTATTCATTAAAAAACTGTTTGCGAGATAATCTCGGAAGTAACTCTACTTTAAGGTAAGTAAACATTACTTTTAAATGTATTTATTTCAAATTTTACCAAATTTATTTTAAAAGTATTTGTGAAATTTCATTTCTGACAGTACATATATTTCTTTCAGGTATTTCAGGATTGTTAATACCTAAAGGATCAAAGGGGCAAAATAGGGCCCACGGGCAATTTCCAGCTTGGAATTGTTGATAAAAGTGCTATTTAAAAGTAAAAGAGAAAGAGGCAGATTAAGAAACAAATTGAAATTCATCACCAACAGCTTCAACATTAAATATCCATGCTAATGTTTCTTCCTCCTCCTACTCATCTTCTCCATGTTAAAAACCAGAAGAAGAATATTTGCTGTCAATGAGTCACCCAAAAGGGCCTTATAATTTCAAAGATATGCTTTCATGTTTGTTAGGGAGGTCATCTCTTCTAATATTAGAGCCAGCCCTGTCAATGCCTTGCTCTTGGATCTGAAGTCTATGAGACTTCTGATACCAAATATAAATATGAAAGATATTATTATAGATAAATGCAAAGTTGATAAGGCAAAGTCTAAAGTGAAAACAACTGTCCAACAAAAAATGATGAAAGTGTGGAAAACCTTATATTGCAGTTGATGAGAGAACGAATTAAGACACATTGGCGTATCAGGAAATTGTGGATGAAAATTGACAGAAAACTATGAAAACTAAGAACCAGAACGCTATTTAACTTTTACAAAGGAGGCACCACATGAAAGTCAATATCTGATACATAGAGTTCTCCCTAATAGTGGTGCCACAGGTGTTGTTCATGCAGAGCAAGTAGTGGATGTTTTGCATGAATTCAACATTGAGAATACGATCAAGGCTATCCTTGTTGATATCACTAATGATAACATAGGCTGTGAAGGTGGCATGTTTGCAATTTTAGAAGCAAAATGCTAAAACATATCTTTACACAATTGGTTGCTCTTGCACCATAATGAACTACCTTTCAGAGCTCTTTTCAAAATTATAGATGGTTGCATAAAAAGTCCTACAGCATTTAGTGGTTCTCTCAAATGAATGCCATAATTTGCCACAAATATCATTTTCCACTATTAGCAGTTTTCTGCATTCAATTTTAAAAATTGATAAAATAAATTATCTTCGTTGTGACCAAAGACTGGTGTATGAATACAGTGGATATTTCTAGAGGTAAGCTTGACTCTAGATAAACCTCCTAGAAAATGAATCCTTTAAACCAGGCAAAGTTGTTAACTTTGTCCATCAAGCTTATGTGTTTATGGAGTCGTGGCATATACACACAATAGCTCAAAACAAAACTCCAGAGTTTAATAAATTTTATTGTAAATGTATATGCAACTTATTTGTTTGAAATTAAATAAAATAATAAGTTCCACAATCAGCAAGTGCACATTTTCAATATGCTCCAGAAGATTAAGATCATATTAAGAAATATACAAGGAAGTACATCTGTTTACTGCCTGAAAACCTATATTCCATGACCAAATCTGATGAAATTGAAGAAAGAGAAGAAGCTTTAAAAAGAGTTTTGATTTGATGTGAATAAATATTTATACATCAATGACTCAATTGTTTATTGCAATTTATAGAATCATTTTAAATTTTTTATCTCATTTCACCACAATTAATATAGTAGTAGAGATTGGAAGTTTTTTAAATTAATCAACAAATAAATTTCTATATTCTTTCAGGAGTGGGGAGCCAACTAAGAAAAGTTTAAAAAGAATACCAACCATTAATTTTAATGCCGAACACTGGACACAATTGATAGATTTATCATTGTGACATTTTTAACCAACAATAACGGAAGATTTTTCTGAATCTGAAATTCAGGAATCATTGTTAAATGGAACCACGCTTGACTTGCCAGATTTGCCCTTACATTCCCAAGGCATGGAACGGGCAGGTAAGGTAACAACGGAAGCTTTTCAAACTATATTTTGAAGCAAGGCATCAATATATTACAGCGAAAGGTTTGAGGCAGAAACTGAGACCAGCATTTTTGTCTAAGGGCTCTTATATAGTGCAGTTTGACTCTATATCTTAAGCACTATTAAAATAGTGTTTGTTTTTCATTATTTGTTTGTTATGTTTTCACTTATAACAGAAGACATCATTTAAGGTATTCAAAAATCACTGCTTATTTCATAATCTTTAAAGGCAGTTTTTAAAGCTGATACTGAAAATGGGGGAGGGCAGATGTTCAATATGAAGATTAGTCATAATTTTTTTAATTAATATCATTCTTTTAAATAAATAAAATAACATTCTCTGATTTAAATACTAACATTTGGTTTTCTCACTAATCTTCAAGCCAAATCTTGCAAAAACAAGGAATTTTCAGTATATTTTTGTCTGCGATCTTTGATGCCAAACGCTCAAACCGTTCAAGTATTTGATCTAATATTTTGTATCAGTAATTAATAAGTCCATACAGAACTTTCGGTAAGTGAGATTTTTTAATATTTAAAAAAAAAGTGAAAAATCAACCTGCCCTAATATATAGTGTACGGGGTAAGTATAATAAGTATGACCTCTCCCGTCGATTATAGGCATTGAAGTATGTTACAACTCGTCTACAAAAACACATCTTCCACAGTGAACTAAAAAACATAAAACAGACACTCATCAACAATAATTTTCCTAACTCCATAGTTGATGAACAAATACGACATTTCCTTACAAACCTGAACACGAAAAAAAACAACACATGGTAATAGCCCAACCAACCGCAAATATATCACTCTCTTATATCGTAGCCAAATGCACACCAACTACCAACTAGATGAAAATATCCTAAAAAACTCATAAACACTAATACTTCTCCGACAGACCCCAACAAAAGAATTAAATTTATCATATATTACGCTAAATCCACAACATCCAACTCAATCGTTAGCGATTTGCAAAAAAACAATGTAGTGTATAAATTTAAATGCCCCTTTCAAGAATGTATCTCTAACAAACTAAACCAATACCTACATTGGAAATACTACTAATTCGCTTTCGCGGAGACTTACATAGCACTTAAATGAAAATTCTAACATATTCCGACATTTAAAACACCACGGCTATCAACACACACTTCTTAGGAAAACACTTGTTGAAAATACGAATATACTTAGACAAGAAAATAATAAACGAAAACTTAAAATTCTAGAAGCTATCTACATCAAACAGTTTAAACCTAGCCTAAATAAAATAAATTTCGACACCTCTACTAACATACTTCAATGCCTATAATCGACAGGAGAGGTCATAGTTATTATACTTACACCCTACACCATACACTAGCCACAAATATGCACTAATGACAAATATAACCAATCTCCATATCAACATAGCGCTATCTACAGAAAAAATTCTTTAGACTAACTAACTCGAAAAAATATATTTGCCGACCTTTGTCCTTGTTTTGATATTCGGAACCCGCCCTCATTATTTGTAAGTTTATTTTGATACACCTTATATATATATATATATATATATATATTAGGGTAGGTCGATTTTGGAACTGTAAAAAATCGCACTTAAAGAAAGTTGCAAAATAATGTCAAAATATAGGTGTCACTGGTTCCCAGACCAATCCTTCATGCCGCTATACACTCAATTGAACAAAAAACCCATTACCACCATTCCTTCTCGGCCTACAGCCATGTGCGACACAAAAAATGGACCTCTCTAATTTTCTTTGGATAACTCCACTATGTTAATAATAATTTCAGTGTTCTATGTTCACTGAACATTACATATTCATCCTTTGATAATGGCTTATGTAAAAAAATCAACAATTATTGCGATTTCTTGTCGTCTTTCCATGATAACACTATCAAGCTAATTAGATCATACCAACGGATCTTACACAAAATAAATAGACAGAACTTGTCTATATTATTCAATGAAACCTGTATTAATGAAAAAATGCTGCCAAAATACACACACAATATATATATATATATATATATATATATATATATATATATATATATATTATTTAATATAGTTTTTGGTTATAATAATATTAGATCAGTACACATTTGTATGAAAACGTGTTCCATACTATTATATTATAGGATATTTGTATATTCCTCAATTGTAAATGAGTTATTCTTCAACCTAAGTATCTTACATGTGGTGTCCTCAGGCTATTTGAAAATCACCTAAAATGAACCACATTGTAGAAACATAGTTCGCGTAATAACTCGATTACCAATGAAGAATATATATATATATATATATATATATGTGTGTGTGTGTGTGTGTGTGTGTGTGTGTGTGTGTGTGTGCGCACGCGCTTTGTTTGTTTGTTTGATTGTTTGTGAGGGTGTTTGTGTAGTGCGGACATAAAGATGAAAATATTGTTTCAACGAATTTTCTTCTTGAATCTGATAATAATGTAGATGGGTTGTTGCTTGATTTAACTTTATAAAAACTATCTACCCGCTATAATGGTCTATTCTCTCATTTATGTATCGCAAGTGGCTAGGATGATGAAGGAAGCATTTAGCAAACAATTCCACTGTAATATTTCCACAACTCTTTGTTTGAGGTGGCTGTGTATCCAAGTATCAACTTATTTTTACATTTCTATATCTACGTAGATGTGCGTTGTGGTGCAGTGGATATCAACAGGGAATGACAAATCCGGGAGCCGATTTCGAATTCCAGTTGATTTCCTTGCATTCACTTATGCACAAATAACTTTGGGAAAGGTATTAATCCGTCTCTTCCCTCTAGTTATGGGTTTAATAATAGGTTCTATAACCTTGTTTGACATCCAGTCTCCAGCAGAAAGCAATAACAAACAACTGCTCAGTCAGCCATGTCTCGAAAGAGACATGATCCACCAAAGCGTGTATCACATATGGCACTAAACTGACTGATATCTACGTAGGAACGTGATATAGGGTTTTAATTATCAAACGTTTCCGTGTTTTTAGGGATAAATATCTCTTAAGACCTTACGCCAGACTCGACCTTAAATTTGGAAATTGTCTTACCATAAATGTTCTTTTCTTTATTCAAAATCCAATTCTATTCCTCGTATTCATTTTACTTTCTCGGACAATTCATCAATTTGTATTTCTCATTTGTTACTTGGTTTTTGATTTTCGTTTTTTTGGAACTTTCCATTCATTTTATTCCTTCCTTCCTTTCTTCTTCTGACTATACATTTCGTTTTTATTAACGTGTTCTTCTTTTATTCCTTGTCTCAATAAAGCCACCTGCGCTTGCAGCGACACACCGACACGTCACCTCGAAAAATATTCTGAAAACATTATCAAATCAATAAACAAGAGCCACACATAATTCCAATACACAATATCAATAGTGTATAGAATAAAAGAAAATATCTTTAAATATTAAAAATGAAATTGATATCTGCATAATTCGCAATAAATTTCAAGATATTTGCTAACACAAAGAATTGTCCGAATATACAAAAAAGACTCCGTTAATGATAGAAGATAAGAGAGACTCGTAAAAAACAAACAATGAGGAGCAGTACCTTGAATTGCAGAGATATAGAAAGAATACGCAGAGCGATATTGTCATCTCGTGAATGTAAATGCGAACCAATACACATCCTGATGGTTTGTACATTGCGTAGCCAATATTGTCGTTTTCAGACAATATTTTCATCCTCTAACCATTCAGAATTGAACAACTCTGATAGCAAAAAGTTTAAAATCTCAAAAGACTCCGAGATAATAGCACGATGTCAATTGAATAAATGCTGCATCTATAGAATATACATAGGATACTCACTATATGCACTAGATTTTTGTTTTTGCTTTATTATTATTATTATTTTCTTCTTCTTCTTCTTCTTCTTCTTCTTCTTATTATTATTATTATTATTATTATTATTATTATTATTATTATTATTATTATTTTTCTCGATTTCTGCTTTGGTCTCACTACCAACCAAGTCTGCGGGGAGACCTAAGGCAGGTAGTGGCGTGTTGTTATGGCTGCATTTCATGTTTTTCTATCTTCCCTATCATCCCCAGCATTACATAGATAAAGTTTTCCTTAGTGTGTGGGCTGTACTTAATAAGACAATTATTATTATTATTATTATTATTATTATTATTATTATTATTATCTTTGTAGATGATTGTGTTTCTCTACGACTTCCTGTCATTTGTAATTCTTAATATTATTTGTGTGCTTTCTGAGTGTTTTGTTACTCATTTACACAAGCTTGTTACGTAAATTGTTCGCTAAATTTGTTCCCTGTAAAGATAACCTGTGACGGTCAAAAAATTTTAAAGCACTAATATATTTTAAGCTCTACTTTCTAGTCATCTGCTCCTGAAATTTCACAAGTTTCTCTTTCTCATTCGACCTATCAATGCACTTTTTGTTTCAGTTTTTCTTAAAACGTTGTTACTCAAATGTTCAGCCCATAGTATTATCAGCATGCTTCTGTAGCACCACATTTATTCTCTCAACTTCTGATGAAGTTGCACAGGTATATTCAAATTGCGATACACATGATATTTGAAATCAAATCTTGATTCATAAAAATTAATTTAATGTCTCTCCGCAGCACATGAATAATTATAACTGCGTATCTATCTATCTATCTATCTATCTATCTATCTATCTATCTATCTATCTATCTATCTATCTATCAATCTATCTAATGCAAAATGTTTGCCACTTAATTGTCCATGCCGACTTTACGTTTCGTGAAGAGAGAGTAATGTTATCATCACTGCTGATAAATATATTAAAAATATTCATGCTACTATGTAAATGGCATGACCAGAATTTCACGTTCAAGAATAAATATGTTACTCGCCGCTAGTTTAAATTATCGCATCTCAGGAATATAGATATATCCTGAAAATGGACGGGGTACAAGAACCATAAGCTTATTAATATGATAATAACGATCAGGACAATATTTCAAACAATGTAATTAATTTAAATAGTTAAAATATCTCATCTCTGAAATTTAGAGAGTTCTGCATTTTAACATTTCTTCTTTTTTTATTTACAATTCAAATACTGACACTGATGTCATTTGAAGCTAAAATATGTTTGCATTTAGTCTCTTCACAAGAATTCAATTGTCCTTTGCGGCTCTGTGTTACAAACGCTTTGTTCAGTGTAATGAACGCATTTAATGATAAGAAATCGTGTAATACGTTCTAAATCGTTTTCCAAACAACCCTCTTCAGGTTTGCCTTCCTATTTGACATCTAGCAGTTTCGTTTTCAAAAACACACGAACACCCTCACATTATTAGAAATCAATTTTATATCTCTTTATCTCCTGGTTTAATCTTAGAAGAAAATATGGTGCTTACGTATTATCGGGAGGACCTTTAAAAAAACGACTCAAAAATTAAAGTAAATTATTTATTGAAACGGTTAAAACAATAAAATGGAATTACATTTGTAATTCCGGAGGCCAGAACGTCGCAATTGCTTCCAAAAGTGACTCAAAGACATCAGTACAGGCAACATGCTTCCGCCACATGAATTCGGCCAAATACGACTCCAAATGGTGACGTGCAGTGCCACAGTGCTTCTTGTTTCGCCACTTTGTCGATCCCCATAGGCGTTCCACTGTCTGCGTATGAGCCCCGGTGTTCGAATCCTCAAAGTTGTACTTGTGGTTGACGTTGAGGTGATGAAAGCCTGATTTTTCCAGTTCCTTGGTGTTATAAGCGGGGAAAAAAAAGAAAAAGTAAAAATCAAAGGTCCTCCCGATAATACGTAAGGACCGAAAATATTATATCAGTTGCATTTATTCTGAAAAAAGAATCGAAAGGTATATATTTCAGATATAGAAGGTAGTTATATTGACAAATCTGTTTAAAAAATTCATTCGTCACAGTTTCCAAAAGCTGATAATAAAGGTCATCTGATTTCCAGCATTAATGTCGAAAGGAAATGAGAGAGAGAGAGAGAGAGAGAGAGAGAGAGAGAGAGAGAGAGATAAACAAACAAACAAACTCCCGCTTTATTCTGAACATTTTGCTGTCCAGACAGTGGAAGAAAAATCTCTTTTATTATGTTTTATTTTGACCCTGTCTTCTTTACAACGCAATGGTAATATATCCATTCCATCAAACGAAAATTAAATTGTATTTTTCTGTATATCTGGGCGATTCCCAATGTCATATAGAGAATTTTAATCCATATTTTTTTTCTTCCTACCAGCAAAATCTGAAGCTTAAATGTAGCAACTCCCTTTAGACACCATTTGAGAATCTAGATAATCTAGAAAGAATCATCTTCAAGAAAAATCAATATACTCAAGAATGAAGAATAATTTACCCAGAAAACAAATTCCTGCTGTACCAAGACATATCGTCGACAAGTGATGGACTATAAAATTGAGAAATATGTATACGGTTCATAAAATTCGTTACCAATGTTGTATTTAAAAATGAATTCTGCATTTTTCAGGGTTATCGTCTCTTTTCAGAGCCATGTTTCGCAAAGATTTTATATTTAATGCACCAAATAATTTGGAATAGGTTAAAATTTTTAAAGACTAAGGCTATGCAATGTGTATAACAATATTGTAAATATTTTTTCTTTTGGCTGTGGAATTATATTATAGCACATAATTTCTAGATCACCTAGAAATTGAATATTGTGTTTCTTTTCTTCAACGTGAATATGATATCTCATTTCCTACTAGATTTCGGAATTCTTTCTTCATAGATTCAACAAAAACAACACAACCACCTGGTGGCTCCCTCTGTCGTTACTTGGATATGTGTGAAATACCATTTGTACCTATCTTATAGATCACTCTCTACGCAGTTTGCGTCTCCGTTTCATCTTGAAAACAGGGGTTGAAAACTGGTGATTTGCATTCATAAAAGACCCGTGTTTTTTCCAAGTGCATAACGGTTTCATATTCCCAATTTCCTGACTATTACAATGTCTTGCGGTTTTCCTATTTCAACATCCATGTCTCCTATGAGAAATTAATTTTTTTAGGGTTTGCATTGAGTAGTTTCGGAGTCAAGTTTGTAGCTAATCTTTTTCAACGATGACTCCGTACATTGTGTCGTCTAGATATATGCCCCTATCATAAAAGCATTGGTTTCATTTTAGATACAAGAACGATATTAGCTTATGCACAGAACGCCAAGTGATCTTTCATTCATATATAATGTCTATTATTATTTCTACATGGGCACCTCGACGTGGTTTAATGTTCAGCAAGCTTGAATTGCTAGAATCTTTTGCAATTGAGTAGTGAGTCCGATTCTCACTGGGTACTCCATTTTTTTCAGCCTTGTGCCACATCTAAGCGGTGCTTAGAAAATCAACTATTATTACTCCTACTATACTTTCAGTTCCTCTCGTATATGACCCCGTGTGTGTCACTGACAAAATCACGTGTATGTGTCCACGTTTTTTGCATACTCCTAAAATATTGGTTCGTATCAGGAACGGGTAGTAATCAGTGATTGAATGGGGCAGTACAAGACTGCTAACACTGTTTTTGGCTTCCAGTTATTGTCTTTAAAATTTTATTTCGTTTTCCACGGTTTATTATATTCTGCTGTATAATGAAAATGAACTTCTAATGTAGATTTTGTTTCATTTGACAGGATTATTGGAATTTGTAATTTTGATGGAAACAAAGAAAAGGAAACATGAACTGTTATGTGATATCTGTCTTCCTATATAACATCTAATGCTAGACAATCTCATCACTGATGAAGTAAAGACTTGAAGGAACCGGAATGTGGTTCTATAGAAATATGCTGTGAATAACATGAACCAATCATTTGAGCAACTACAGAGGATGAAAACAAAAAGAACTTATATTTAACATCAGAAAGAGATAGCTGAAGTTGCTGGTAATGAGAAAGGAAAGCTTGCTTGAATATTTTTTATAGTATTAATTCTTAGCTTATTCTTGTTTTTCTTTTCTAACTAGCAACATAGATTTCTTGTTTTGCAGCCCCATTTTTCTAAAACAATCTATTTTAGCGTGAATGTTAATAGCTAAAGCAAAAGTATTGCTGATTCCTGAGCAATGCATAGCATAAGTAACATAAACAGAATGTGAAAGCTTTATAAGATGGTAAAATATAGCAAATATTTGCACAACGGACTTATGTATCTTTTCAATATTACACATATTCAGAAAATATAATCATATAAAAGCAAATAAAATAGATGCTCATAAATGAGCACGCTAGTTTGTGTGCAATGAATTATGCCGTTTTCAGTGTCACCTAACTAGAGAATGGCTGAGCAAAGAAGACGACCAAGGAATTTCAGAGGAATTTTAAAACAAAATTATCCTCCAGTAAAAAAATATAACGTATAACGGATTTGTGAGAAAATACCGGTAATTTTTTGCATGTACAGTGTTATTATGAGGGTAATATCTATTTTTCAGGACAGAATACAAAAAGCTATGTAAACCAAAGTCTACATTAATATAATTTTATAACGTAACCTAAAAGATATGTCTTTACTTCAATCCATTATCTGCTTCTTAAACGACAACCTCGGCGAATCAGTGAATCCACTATTTCCAATTGAAATTTACTCATCTAAAACCTATCAACAAACACATATTACGACACGAAAAATCAGTCGTAAATCAAATAAAAACTGTTCGCGACACGTTAAAGTTCTCACCTATCTTGATTAACGACTTTTAATATTTCATTATCAAAGAGTGTTTGAATCGAGGCTCCTGGAGATAAAATTTAGTGATGGATATTGTAATTGAAATTCATGGATCATATATAATGATATATTTATGCGATAAAAGATATGCTTAAATTAGTTTGCAAGGACAATACTGATTAATATAGTCTTCTTCAGTTTAGCTGTTGACAACACATGCATTGTTTACAGAAGAAGTTTACAGATTAAGAAACAAATATTATAAGATTGTATGTGAACTTTATCGGTCAGCCCTAAATTTGACGAGGTTACGATTGTAGTGATTGGGAAAGCATACGCTTGGGATTCTGTTCCCCAATGCAGTGGTTCGTTTGCTAGAGTAGAATTTACATCAAACCAATGAAATACGAAGGGAAAAAATGGCGGTTCTCTACAATATACGTGGAATTCTGGGACTTAGCGATGAAGGTTAGAACTAGTGGAACAAGGAAAATAGTTAGTTTGGACATGGAAATAGCGATACAGCAACGAGAAGTCTGCAAGGCTTCGCTTGTGGGAAATGGGTGGTTGGAAGGAAAATAATTCATCACCTCTAGGATAGTGTAGACGCTTTTTGGGCTATATCAAGATTTGAAATTTATAAACAATTATTGTTATTTAACGACAGTTTTAATATTATTATTTTTTTAAATTTAATTCTTGTTAACACATTCGAAATTTCGGTAGAGAAACTTGTTTGTCTTTCATCTGTGATGGATGCAATATTTTATAGGGTTTATAAAAGCAAACTAAATATTACGAGAGGCTTTTTTTGCCGGTGAAAAACACATTCATTTGGAAATTCTTGCAAAAATCAAATAATGGTCAGATTATAATGAAAATTTCAACACGTATTCATAATTCAATGAAAAAATTTACTAAATAAATAGTTTTAAAAATTATGTTAGAAAGAAATGTTTTTGCATATTTCAACCCCCACTACAAGTTAATTTCCAGAATTTTTTTTACTGGAGGTTAATTTTGTTTTAAAATTCCTCTGAAATTCCTTGGTCGTCTTCTTTGCTCGGTCATTGTCTAGTTAGGTGATTCCCATACCCACCCCGCATACACGCACGTAGTATCCAAAAAGATAAAATAATTCTTCTATTACTGGTTGAGCACGTGTTTTTTTTTGGGGGGGGGGGTTGGGAACAACTTTATTAGTAAGTAATGATTACGCTTTGATTTCATTTTATTTTAATTTTTTGTTGTGGCTAATTTTAAAAGTTTCATAGTTATTTGAACGAGTGCGATTTTTTTTTTTTGATTTTTTTCAGAAAAAATTTTTTAATAGAGGGTAATTTTGTTTTAAAATTGCTCTTAAATTCCTTGGTGGTCTTCTGTGCTCAGCCATTGTCTAGTTAGTTGGCTCCCATACCCCCACGTAGTCTCCAAAAAGATAAAATAATTCTTCTATCACTGGTTGAGCACGTGTTTTTTTTTTTTGGTTTGGGAACAACTTTACTAGTAAGAAATGATTTTGCTTTGATTTCATTTGATTTTAATTTTTTGTTGTTAGTTTCATAGTTATTTGAACGAGTGCGTTTTTTTTTTGTATGTTTTTCAAAGAAATTTTTTACTGGAGTTTAATTAAGTTTAAACTTAGTTAACTCAACGCCCCTACTTTGTATTTTTATATTTTTATTTTTATTTTTTTCTCAATTGGAGTAGATAGACTAAACTATCGCCCGGTTCACACTCCACCCACGTCTATTGTACAGGTGTAGAGGCTCATCCCTTGTTCCATGTTTAGGATGTGGTTTCCGGTTTTCTCTTTTCCTATCTTTTCACTTATCTTTTCCTTTTTTTTTTGCTTTTTCACTTTTTTTCAATTGGAGTAGATAGACTAAACTATCGCCCGGTTCATACTCCACCCATGTCTATTGAACAGCTGTAGAGGCTCATCCCTTGTTCCCTGTTTAGGATGAGATTTCCGGATTTCTTTTTTCCAATCTTCTCACTGTTTTCTTTTTCTTTTTCCTTTTTTCAATTGAAGTAGATAGACTAATCTTTCGCCCGGTTCACACTCCACCCATCTTTATTGAACAGGTGTATAGTCTCATCCCTTGTTCCTTGTTTAGGATGTGGTTTCCGTCTTTCTTTTTTCCAATCTTTTTACTTTTATGTAGCCCCCTGCACATCAGTGGCGTTACCGCCTTGCTCGGGGTTATATGATTAAAAAAAAAAACAGAAACAGAAATGGCAGTAAAACATGGATGTGTTTTCTCACCGGATCTGTTCAACTTATACAGCGAAACAATTCTGAGAGAAATAAAATCTTTGCCAGAATTCGTCATTGGCGGCCACATTCTCAACAATATAAGATACACGGATGACATGGCGCTGATAGAAAACACGGAAAAGAAAATGCAGGACCTTCTATAGAATGTAGCAAGACAAAACGAGAGAAACGGATGAGCAGAAACTTAAAGAAACCGGAATGTATAGTCATAAAAAAAATACCAATTATAGACAGGAGAGACTAAAATAAAACAATTAAAGACATTTAAATACCCGGGAAGTGTTCTGACTGAGAATGGAAAGTGTGACATTGAGATCGGGAGAAACATTGGCATGGCCAAAGACACTTTTCAAATGCTAATTAGTGTACAGGAAAATCTCATTAGAAACAAAGAAAATAATGCTGGAATGCTATGTGATATCAGTTTTTTGTATGGTAGTGAATGTTGAATGATCTCCTCAAGGATGAAGGAGAAACTTGACGCAGCGGAAATGTGGTTCTAGAGACAGATGCAGAGAATACCATGGACTGAGAACGTGAGTAGCGGTGAGGTGTGGGAGAGGATACAAACAAGAAGAAAACTGAAACTTAACATCATGAACAGACAGTTGAGGATCCTGGAGATAGTTAATAAGGAAGGTTATCCTGGAGAATGTAACACTCAGAGGACGAAGAGACGAAAAGAGAGATAGTGAAAGACATATTTGATAGCGGAGCGGGGTCTGTAAGGGATAGTAAGAAGAAAATATTGAGAGCAACATGTGACAAGTTTGTTAAAGTTTATGGTCGACTAAGTCCTTAAGAAACATGGCACATGAAGAAGAAACGAATAACATCATCCCCATCCTGCCGCACACGCAAATGTCTTTCGTTCATATAATAAACTTTTTTGGACTGTTTTAAAGATTATTAATGTTAAACAACTGCATTCTCATTAAATATTGTTATATATAACCGATTGTTTCATTGAGTAAAAATTTGAAATAATTTGATTTATTCGCCATTGCTGCATGTTTTCATAAAAAGATTTTATTGTCGACTCAACGTAATAAGTAATTAGTTTCATAATTACAATTATTTGGCATTCACTTATATTGTTATGTATATACTTTAAATTTAAAATAATCAACCATATTGAAACATTGTAAACGCCTCTCTGCGACAAGTTCAAAAGACTTTAGGCTGTCTTGTGGGTGATGGATTATTCTCTTCGCTGTCACCTTGATTCCACAGATGAAACATTGCTAGGCCTTCATTATTATATCGCTATTACTATGGGAGATTTTCGAACAAGTTTCACAATTATAACCCGCCATCTTCAAAACGGAAATCTAAACCATTCTTTTGACAAAAAAGGTAATTGTACTCAGAGAATTTATTCTCCAAAACTGTTATTTTTCTGAAAACTCTAATGTTGGTCTCTTTAATTCCAGAGTCAACTGATATTCTACGCGTCCAGATATACTTTCCTCTCCCACTTCCTTACAACAATCTTATTCAGAAACCTTATCATGCAAGTGGAACTTAGTCGTTGCATTGAGTGAACTAACATTGAAATATACAACATATTCTTGCTATCCTCTTAACTCTTAACGACTAGGTAAATCAGAACACATTTTGTAAGATTCCTGTCAGTGCTGGTTTGAACAAAAACTGAGAAAGGACCGCTGTGCGCTTACAAGAGTAGAAAAGCTGAAAAAAGCAACACTATGAGAAAGGAAAGCTTGAATCCTTTGGTAAATATATTTGGAGATTTATTCGTAGATTAACTTGGCATGTTTTGAGAAATGGGTAGGTAGACGAAAACTGAGAAAACTTTAATGCTACTTTTATTTTCAATCACGACAAAAACACTCGGCAGTCCCTCTATCCATTATTCAACATGACGCGAGACTCTCTAAATGTACACCTCTGCAAACTAACAGCCATATTGAAACCTCTAACTGCGACTCGCAAATTAGTTGGTTGATATAGTTTAACTGCATACCAATATCTATAGATTATTTAATGCCGAAATATAATTATTTTAACGCATTTATAAAACTTTAACTGCAGAGAAAATGCATTATCGGTAATTTTGCTATAAAATTTACTGTTGGTAATTCTAATATAAATATATATTGTTCGTAGATTTTTTATATAAATATGTCTTGTCGGCATTTATATGAAAAATGTATTTTCATATATTATATATATATATATATATATATATATATATATATATATATATATAAAATCCTTTCTACTGCTTTTTGACAACTTTGGCAATTTTGATTTTAACCTTTACTTCTGGTTGCAAAACATGAGAAATTACACAGTGAGAATAATCATTCACCGTTTACTATACTACATAGGTTTCCCGATTAACTTTGTCCCATTGCATCATAACATATATAAATATATCCTATGGTCAAACGATCTTGAAAAAGCTACAAAAGTATTTATGACAAGAACTCATATTCGATACTTAATACTAAATTTTTTTCTTAATCTTCAAACATGAATATCTTGCTAAGGTTTGAAATAATATAAGATGCATTTGCTATTTTTCTATAAGTTTATTTTCTTTAATTAGTAGCAGTCATATGTTTTCTAAATGCCATGAAAAGAGTACTAAACCGTACCGTGGTATCTGTACTCCTGTATGACATCAATTTCTGGACATTCCCCTCAAATATGAGACTTTAAGCAACATAAATCTGGTTTTACAAGATGGTAACATGAACCGAGAACGAGTGTAACGATGAGAGTTTGAAGAAAATAGAAGTAAAAAGAGAATTTATACATCAGGAATTAAGATTGATGGATACTCTGGTACGTAGTGAGGAAGGCGGGCCTAGATAATTTGATACTCATGGGACTGATTGAGGAAAAGAAAAACAGATAAAAGCAGTGCGTAAAATACTGATGAGATTGAGCAAATGAATGCAGATATGACTTGCTAGAATAACAAAAAGACAAAACCTATCACGAGCTACAATGAACATGATGATTTGGTTGGTTGGTTGGTTTATTTAGCATATCAACCTTCATTAGGTCATTTAATGCTGAAAACCGATTTAATTTCTTTTATTTAGTTTATTTGTTGTTTTTTTTTAAGAGGATTGCTTGGGTAACGTTTTTCATTCAAAAAAGTTTTGTTGTTAACGTTTTTCATTCAAGAAAGTTTTGTTGTTAAAGTTTTTCTTTCAGAAAAGTTTTGGTGGTAACATCTTTGACTCAAAAAAGTTTTCTTGGTAACATTTTTCATTCTACATTTTTTGTTGGTAAAGTTTTTCATTTAAAAAAGTTTTGTTGGAAACGTTTTTCATTCAAAAAGTTTTGTTGGTAAGGTTTTTCATTCAAAAAAGTTTTGTTGAATACTTTTATAGCAGTTTGACCCCTAATTTGGGGGTCAAATATTTACTCATAGCTGGGGCCCTAACAGGTGCTACCACATCGGGTCAGGGTGGGCCTGGGAACAACAGCAATTAAGAGGTGTGCCCATGCTCCTCACAACCTCCCAATCAGAGGCCTTGCTGCCTTAAGCATTTTAAAGTCATACCCAGGATCACATGATGATTTGGAGAGCTTGTTCGCGTACATCCTGAAGGAAGGTTGATCATAAAATAACGAAGTAACTGCTTTTTTCAAAATGATCGAGTTGCGACATTTACTCAACAAATAGAAAGATACCGATTATTTTAAATATATTCTCTCAGGAAACAAGTATTTATTTAGCAATTTTTCTTATTGCATTCAAGCTGAAATTAATAAAAAAAGAATTCATGTCTGATAAGAAAGGAAAAGTCTTCTAGATCTGTAAGAATTCTATCACCTTCAACCGCGTAAGAGATCAAAGTAAAAATCAAGTAACGAGACATTTACATAGTTACATTCCTTTTAACATATATTTCGAGATGTCATCTAATTGCTTTACTCTCATTACCGGGGAATCGAATAAATATTTATAGGCATATCTGACTCAATGTCACTGTATTATACGCTTTCCCGGAATGGTGGCAAATCTATAAGAAAACGCTGTAGCTTATTATCAAAAGAACTTAATTTTTCTAGACCATTTTTGCCAGTGGCCTTCAATACGAGTTAGCCTTAAATGCTATGCACTCGGCTACCGAAAGCAGATTATTAGGATTTTTATTAAGTTATGATTCTTCACGAAGATCTTTCTAAGACAGAGACATCGATGCCACAAAAAAATTGATAATCAAATGATGTCAACTTCACTATTTCCATCAGAGATAAAACTTCATCCTGTGTCCCCCTGTGTTTTACGAGGTTATATTCGGAAACTTTGCCAGCACGTGACGTTCTAGCGTTTCTTGTTTTTCGCTCCAGCGAAGAAGTTCTGCCGCTTGTATGCCGCAGCCAAGTGTGTAATTAAATCGCGAATAAGCAAAAGAATCGACATCAAAGAAATTTGCTTGAATTACGATGATAGATTTTATTTTCACATTGAAATATAATCATCTACTTTCCAAACCCATAAATGCATATTTAATGTATGTATCTGCTTCATATCTACCTGAATATGCTTTGCGTGAAGAACTTATGATCAAACTATTTTAGAAAACTCAAATACACATTACAAGAGTTGCATATTTAACACTGATTAAGTGATCAAAAGTATTTTTCATATATTTTATTTAGTATTCGGTCTGTCGATTCGCTGACTGTAAGATGGCCAAGTTTTAAATTTAAACGTTATTCTCAGTTTAAAATAGTAATCTTAAAGAAAGTATACATACTTTTTATATGAAGAAAGCGACAAAATATCCTCAAACCATTATACATTTTTTTTTCTTCAATTCCATTTTGTCAGAGAGAATCCAAAACTTAGACATGTGACACGGTTGTCTAATTTCAATTTCATTCATTAATACATTTCCTTAAGTGTATTTGTGCGTATGTGAATGCGAGAAATTCAATTGGAATTCGAACTCGGCTACCCGATTTGTCGTTCCCAGTCGATATCCACTGCACCACAAAGCACACCTCTTTACTAATTAGTTTTAAAAAAATATTTCCTAAAAAATAAAGCTTTCTTACAATTGCAGGTGTTTACTCTTGCAAGAAAAATTAAGGGATGCATAACAATACTTCTTTGGTTTAATCAACACAGAGATGCTTTTATTCCTACCATGTTTAACTCTAAGAGAACAATATCAGTTTTTTCTTGGACTCACTTTTCGACTGACATGATGTTCACCGATTCTGTTGAATCTACCTCAAAATATACTGCTACTAAATGTTTGGTCCCTCTGTTGTACCAGTAAATTTTACTGGTTAGAATCCATCTTGCACAATCGGAAATCCGTACATTGAATATCTATCTATCTATCTATCTATCTATCTATCTATCTATCTATGAAAATCTCTTCATTTTCTTTCTATCTATCTATCTATCTATCTATCTATCTATCTATCTATCTATCTAAGTTTCTTCATTATCTATCTATCTATCTATCTATGAAGGAATTTCAATGATTCACACGTTCATTTCTGAGACATATTTCACACTGAATCTTCTTTTATTAACATTTTACATTGGTCTAGATCCGCAATGATTTCCGTACACTTGTAATATAAAATGAACGCTTTTAAAATCATTTTACTCCAAACAAGTGGAAAAGAACGGGATGTACACGCTGTGGTGAACAGGGGCAAGAATTGGCTTGTCATCTTCAATTCGTCTAAGACCAAGCTGTTGACTGTCAACCATTTCAGGCAACCTCTCCTGCCTCCCATAAGCATGGACCAAGCAATTCTCCCTGAGAGCAATATACTACGCCTCCTCGGCCTTACCCTGTCCTCAGACCTCAAATGGAACCATTATATTAAATCTATAGCAAAATCTACTGCTAAGAAGGTTGGGTCACTATGTCGATCCAGGATGTTTTTTCCGTCTGAATCCATCCTGCATATATACAAGTCAACCATCCGTCCATGCATGGAGTACTGCTGCCATTTATGGCCAGGCGCCCCTGCCGTTCTCCTCGGTGTTCGTGACAGGCTCCAAAGAAGAGTCTGTAATCTGGCGGCTCGACTGCAGCCACTTCCCCACCGTCGAAATGTGGCCTCCCTTTGTCTGTTCTATAAATACTTTCATGGCTTTTGCTCGGACGAACTTACGTCACTGGTGCCTCCTCAACAGGTGTTTACTCGTGCAACCAGACTGGCAACTGGGTCCCACCCACTCACAGTCAGGTTAGCCAAATGCAGACGACAATTATACTACTGCAGCTTCTTCTCTCGCACTTCCCGCCTGTTGCAACTCGCTCCCATATTCTTGCTTTCCTGACGGCTACAACCTCCAGAAATTTAAATGCAAAGTCAATAGTCATCTACTAACAACTGGACTCTAGCTCTCTCCCCACCCCCGTTTAACCTTCCCTTTCTCTCCTCCTATGTATCTGTCATCGCACCTGCATTCTCAGCTTTCTATTGCTCCTTTCTAACTAGTTTGTACTCCTCACTCTTTTCTAATTTTTTTACAGTTATGTAGCCCCGCCCACATCAGTGACATTTCTGCCTTGCTCGATGTGAAGTGATTAAAAAAAAAAGACAATTAGGACACTATGGCTACTGCAAGTAAAATGAAAGCGAATACTTTAGCATAGAGAAGTCAGGAGATGGCAGAAATGTAACAGGCGTCAGCAAGACATAAGATGGAGTTTCACATTTTATTTACATTTTTGAAGAGCCTAGATAGATAGATAGATAGATAGATAGATAGATAGATAGATATGAAATTATTTATATATGTTCAGAGATGATTAATTCAAAAGAATATAGTCACATGAAAATAACTACTTGAATAGCGCTGAGGCGATATGCTTTATTTTGATGCAATGAACTTCAATTTTTTATAAAATAATAAACATAAAATGTATGTTTTGTTGCCTTCCTCCCAGGACTGAGTATTTTCTGCGAATTTTATATTATAATTGGCTTAGAGAAATCAGTTGGAAAATGTTGAAAATTAAAATGTTCAAAATCACAATGGCTTGAAGTTGTATACACATTAAACAGATTATGCAGAGAACAAGGTTAAAAACTTAAAAAATACACATTTAGATTAAATAAGGGTTGATAGAAAGATAGAAACAAACAAATACCTAGAAATATATAGAAACAAATAAATGAGATAATTTAAAACATTTGGCTGAAAGACAGTCAAAAGCAGGTTGAGAAAGAAAAATAATTAAACAAATAAATAGTTAGATAAGTAGAAAAAATTAATTAATGCACAAAAAAGATACACACACACATATATATATAAATATATATATGTGGATATATATATATATATATATGTATATATATATATATGTATGCATATATATATATAAACATATATATATATGTATATATATAGACAAATGCACACAACCATATTATATATATATATATATATATATATATATATATAAACATTTTGAATCTTTCCATTTATGTGAGTGTATCAGTGCCTGTTTTGAATACATATATATGTATATATATATACATATATATATATATATGTATATATATATATATACAGTGACACGTATAAGTATTGGATACATGTTAGTTTTTGGTATAACTCTAGTTTATGTACGCCAGTTTACCTGATATTTGTTAAGTAATATCTCGTAAATTTTACTTGTATGTGGAAGGAAAATTAAAAACACATGGTTGAACCCATTGTTTTATCAATATTCAAAATTACCCTATGCAAAAGCATTGGATACATGACACTTTCTTCAAATTTCTAACCGAAACTTTGTATTTTAAAAGACTTTAAATATTCTAATTTTTGACAACATTGGAGTGTTATCGCTGACCAATAAGAGAAGAACACAATTACTTACCAGATAGTGCTAATAAACATCTGACTCTTTGATGTACAGTTTGCAATTCAAGGATAAAAATAGCAAAAACTAAAGAGTTATCCAGAGATATGCAAGATAGAATCATTAAACGTCACAAAGGAGGAAAAGGTAACTGAAAAATTAGTAAAGAAATTAATCTAGCACTAAGTACAGTAGGAAATATTGTTAAAAATGATAAGAAATGGAATACCGAAAAAAAGAAGTGAGAGGACTTCAAGTTGGATCAGCAGAAATGTGCAAAAAAACACTTCATTACTCGTTCAGAAATTAAACTTGAACTTGAGAATGCTGGAACTAATGTAAGTAAGGATACCATTAACAGTGCTCTATTTCGTACAGGCTTTCTATTCAACATCACCAAGAAAATTGCCTCTACTGAATACTAAACATGTCAAAAACCGATTAAAGTCGGTCGAAACTTAAGAAAAGAAAGATATGCAGTTTTT
Organism: Ascarosepion bandense; assembly: GCA_037127315.1. Lineage (NCBI taxonomy): Eukaryota > Metazoa > Mollusca > Cephalopoda > Sepiida > Sepiidae > Ascarosepion > Ascarosepion bandense. The sequence goes on along the minus strand of JBBBDQ010000256.1, from coordinate 6,087,547 downwards.
GGAAAAATAATTTGGTCGAATAAAACGAAAGTTGAACTATTCACAAGGAACACAGCTACAAGTGTTTGGCGAATAAATGGCAATGACTTCAAGAAACACAATACCATCCCACAGTTATGTTTGGGAGTGGTTCCATTTGATATGGGGATACCTTTCATCCAAGGACATTTGTGAGTTACAAGTTATTCATGGTAGAATGAATGCTAGCATGTACAGGGAGATTCTAGAGAGAAACCTTCAGAAATCTGCAACTTCTTTAGGACATGGTCGGAATTTTGTGCTTCAACACGACAATGACCCCAAACATAACGCAAAACTTACAAAGGAATGGTTTGAAAATAATAGTATTAGTCTCCTGACTTGAATCCACTTGAGAATTTGTGGAATAATTTGAAGGTTAAAGTTCAGAAGCGGAATCAACAAAATATCAAGCAATTAAAGGAATTATGCAATGAAGAATGGGGTAAAGTAACATTGGATCATTGTGGAAAACATGTAGCCAACTATAGAAATCGACTGGAAGCAGTGAAACAAAACAGAGGCTATGCAACATAATATTAGATTGATGTATCCAATACTTTTGCATAGGGTCATTTTTGACTTTGATAAAAAAGTATTCAACCATGATATCTTAATTTTCTTTCCACGTACAACTAAAACAATTTTCAGAATATTACTTACCAAATATCCTAATGGCAAACATAAACTAGAGTTATCACAGAACATTACATGTATCCAATACTTATGCGTGTCACTGTATATATACTTATGCATATATATAAATGTGTATATATATATATATATATATATATTGTGTGTGTGTGTGTGTGTGTGTGTGTGTGTGTGTGTGTGTGTGTGTGTGTGTGTGGGTGTATATATATATGTATTTGTGTGTGTGTGTGTGTGTGTGTGTGTGCGTGATTCGCCCGTGTGCCTAATGGAGAACACACTGTACAGGCTGACATAGACGATCCAGTTCTAATTACACACCAAGTAGCCCTAGCATACTCTACCACTCATAGTACCGCATGGAAGATAATGCAAGTCAGTTCCTGTATCTGTATCATTTTCAACGTGAGCAATGTCCTTTGACCTCTGATCATTCAGCACGGAAGAAATTTTGTCGATGGTTTATTCCACAGTCAATCCGTTGTTTGCCTCCCTAGTCTTATTATGGATGAGGCAGCATTTGAAAGATATGGAATAAAAAATTCATACAACCACAAGCCTGTAAAACACTACACCTCTTTGGCCTCACACTCTCAGCGGACCTCAATTGAATGACTATATCGAATTGATTGCTAAATCCGCTGCTATGAAAGCGGTTCTCTGTGCAGGGCCCGGAAGTTTTTCCCGCCTGATTCCATCCTGCACATCAATAAATCTACCATCCGCCAGTATCTTGAATACTGTTGCCACATATGGTCGGGTGTCCCTGTTATTCTCCTCGGGGTTCTTGACAAAATACAACGGAGAATTTGTAATGTGATCAAGGCCGACTTGCCAGCCGGGCTGCAGTCACTCTCTCACCGGCGTGATGTGGCTTTTATGTGCCTCTTCTATAAATATTGTCACGACTTCTACTCAGATGAACGTAGTTCACTAGTGCCCACTAGGTATGAATTTGCAAGATATACTAGATTAGCAACTAGGTCAAACCATTTTAAAGCGAAAGAGATAAAATGTAACCGCAATTTCTACTCTAATAGCTTCTTTTCATGCACTTCCCGCTTGTGGAATTCCCTTCTACATACTTGCTTCTCCGACAGCTACAATCTCCAGGAATTTTAATGTAAGGTCAATAGACATCAATCACACTAACTCACATCCATTCCCTAAAACACTCTTCCCATCTACCCAAACCCCATCCTCGCTATCCTCATCCGTCTACCACCCTCTATTTGACATTTTCTATAACTAACCACTGTTTCACATCACTTTTCCATATGTAACCCCCTGCGCAATAGTGGCAGCAAAATGCCTTGCTTGGGGTGAAATGATTAAAGAAACAATACATATATGGGCAGATTGAAATAGTCAAGAGACCATAATGGTTATACACCAACATAAGTTCACTATTAATATGTGGGCTGGAATTGTAGATAAATGTCTACTAGGTCAATATGTCTTTCCAACACGTCTTACAGATCTGATAAAGGTTGTACCTCGCTAATACGAGGAGTCATGTGGTTCATGCATGATTGGACCGCAGCGCATGTTAGTTATATTGTATGCGATGCAGTCGCTGAAATCTAACATGAAAGATGAATAGATAAGGGATAACCACGTTCTTTAGATTTTTATCCGTGAAGCCACATTAAAATTTATTTACGCAGCACGCTTTAAAAATGCAGAGACAACTCATTACCAACGTGGCATGGGGCCCTGAAAATACAACAAGCACCATGAGTAATTAAAAGTGTCTGCTAGTTAGTGATCCTACAGGTTCATGTGTGTGCACAGCATATTTTGAACATTTTTTAAGAATAGCTCTTTTGAAATACAACGACGACCTTTTGAACAAATGTGGATGTAATTTTTATCCTGTTTGCTTGTCAGGAAACCGCCCAAAAGTATGAAACAAATACTTTCACGCCACCTGTAAATATATATTCATATATATGAGTGTGTGTGCGGCTGTGTGTGAGAGGGTGTGTCTGTCTGTCTGATTGTTTGTTTGTCTGTATGTATGTGTATATGTATGCGTGTATTCAAGAGAAAATAGTAAAGACGTGTACCTTGAAAAAATAATTTTGTAATATGTATAAATATCGTTAGAAGTGTCACAAGACCCGAAACACGTTTAGCAAAATAAAATAAAAAAATTAGATATAAACCGAAACCTTTCCGGTTTTTGTCATTTTTCTCTCTTTCAATATATATATATATATATACAGAATGGAAACATGAAAAAAAGATAAAAAATTAGTATGTATTATTTAAGGAGAAATTCTAAAATGAGTCTTCGATCTGATTAGTCAAAATGAATACTCACGTAAATTTTATATCTTCCCACAAAAGTAAACAGCAAACCGACTATTTTTGTATTTAAATGTAAATCATTTACGCAACCAATATCTAGCATTGGCTGATGAAGAGAATCTCTCGTAAAAAATAGGACTCTTTGTGTTGTAATGTACAATTAATTCATAAGTATATAATTATATATATATATATATATATATAGGAAAATGCCAACCCGTGAAAACGGAAAGGAGTTTCCCTAAATAATATAAAATATGAATTAATTAAAATTATGAGATAAATGTATATTATCTAGAGCAAATATGTTCAGAGGAAAAGTCAAAACATAATAATACTGTTCTAAATCCAAAATTTGTTTCAGCAGTTTAAAAACAAATTAATAAATGAAGTGATTTTTAAATCTTGTCACAAGAATAAATTAAAATTATAGCAATTGTAGGATTAAGATAGCTTTATATTAATTTCAACCGCTTTTATTACCTCATTGTCATTTTGCTCCACTATATATTTATCTTCCGCATTTTTTATTTTTCTATATTTAAACCTGTTGACAATTGACTTTGTTTTTAAAATGCTATAAAGACTTATGACTGCAAATTATGTTTTTTACTACATTAGATCCTTCGTCATTATCTGTGTCTGATTTTCTGCAAATTGTTTTCCTTTGTAAACTTCCTTTCTGTTATGAAGGTGTTTATTTAAGAAAATGTTAAAAGATATTTAAAAAAGGAGAAATGTTTTTGAAAATATATATTTTGGTAACTGTTTAATGTTGTTTGAAATTCTTGTGCCTGCTTATATTTGTGAATGTAAGTGTAAGGTTAGTCTCCAAATATTTTTTTCAAATTTATTTTCATTTTTTAAATTTATTTATTTATTTTTATCTTTAAATCTTCCCCTCTTTATCTTTAGTGAAAATTATGTCTGTCTTTTTATGACTTGTTTAAATGATATAATGTTCACGTCTCTTGCCAAAACCTTCGTTACAATATTCTAAATGAATCTAACTTTTAATTTTTATTTTATTTCTTATCTGTCCAAAGGAGAAAAATAAATTATAATAACAATTTTGTAAAGAGATTTTTGAAAATTTAAAAAAATTGATTATTATATTTTCTAAAAACTTTTTACTAGCTAAAATTTGTAACTGTATGTTTTTATGTCCCCTTTCTCTTTAATCTTTTTCTTCTCTCCCACTTTTTTGACATTTTCTCTTCATTATTTTGTGATAATTTTACCAACATTTTACATATATATATATATATATATATATATATATATATATATATATATATATATATATTCCATTCTAAATAATGTGCATGATTAATATGATTAATTCTGTCTGAGTGTTGTCGTGTTTAAGTTTATCTCTTAATATTTTTTGTATGTCTATAATTTCTTGTGAATTGTTTTATGTATGTGTGATTAATTCTTTATTCTGTATTGTGTTCATTGATGAATTTATTCTCAATTGATTTCCGGTCTAAAATCCTTATATTATTAAGTCTATTTATTTGTAATTTTTAAAAATTGTATTTATTTTACATTGCATGCGGGAAATATTAGGAATTTCTTAGTCAAATATTTCGGAATTAATTCATCAATCGTTTAAGAATTTATTGCTCAAATATTATGTATTGCTGTATATCTCAAAACTGTTTTCAGGAAGTTAAACGAAATGTTACAGCTGTTTTACAAGGGTATTCACATACGTTCAAATGCCGTTGAGAAATGTATGAAACCATCTCTTCTCCCTTCAGTTAAAAGTTGAATACCAGGGTAGACTGGGTTATATAGCCTTGGAAGTAGAAAAAAATCGAATGGATGGAGGCGTTTTGGCAGAGGATAGAAAATGCAATACGGAAACCTAAAGACCTATTGGCATGGCCAAAGACGCATTTCAGAAGCTAGCTAGAGTACTGAAAGACTGAAAGACAGGAAAATCACATGAGAAACAAAGAAAAGAGTGCTGGATTGCTACGTATAGCTGTCCTTCTGTATGAAAGTGAATGCTGGACGGTCTCATCAAAAACGAAAGAGAGGCTTGAGGCAGCAGAATGGGGTTTTACACAAGAATACTGAGGATACTATGGAAAGAGCACGTGTGCAACGATGAGGTGTTGGAAAGGATGCAAGCGAGAAGAAAACTGATAAAAAATGTCAGGAAGAAACAAATTATTTTTTTGGGACACGTAATGAGAAAGGAGCGCCTGGGGAACTTGATACTCACAGGTCGGATAAATAGAGGAAGAGACAGGTGAAAGCTGCGCAAGACGTACTTGTTAGATCTGAGCAAATGGTTGAAAGAGTAGGGCTTGTAAGAGATACCAAGAGAAAAATTACTGAGAGCGACAAGAGACAGAGCCAAGTGGAAGTCCATGACCGCCTCCGACCTGAAGGGACACGCCACATGAACAAGAAGATAACTTGTTTACTTCAGAACGAAATGACAACCTTCTACGTAAATCTTCTACCTGGTCAGTCATGGATCGAGAGAGAAATGTTCTCTCAAGCGTGTATTACGTATGGCACTTAACTGACTTGAATAGCAAGACAGATTGGGTTCTGTTAACTTGGTTGATAACCAGTCTACGGCAAAAAAATGGCAACCTATAATGAGAATCTTTTGCCTAGTCAATCATGAATCGAATGGAATACGATTGCTCAAGCCTGTATCACGTATGGTACTTAACTGACTGACTGATAGATCTTTCTAATATTGATAGAATATTTCTTACAATAATTGTATTTAGTAGTGAGCAAAAAGATATTTAATACTGTTCAGTTATATAACTGAACATTTATATATCAAGAAATTACTAAATTACTTACTGCGTAGATCAAATATGTATTCAGCTCAAAATTCCTTGGGTGTTACTCCGATCGATTCACAACTAATGAAGACTAGAGAGCACAACATCAGAAAATCTTTGATAGTAACGAAAATGATGAGGGTAACAATCAAAATATAAACAATGTATATAAGTAAGACAAATTCTTCTAATATTTATTATCTTTGTCAGTAAGCGGTACATTTAAATATATGTTATTTATTTCCGAAGATTTCCAGAATGTTAGTGTTTTAGATAAACCCAAATAATCTGAAAACTGTATTTAAAAAAATTAATAATAATATACAAATATTTGTTGTATATGATTCAGACATCCTCTTAAAAAACAGACACAAATAAACATGATAAACTTCACTTGTATGATTTATAAACGTCTAATTTATACTGAACAAAATTTGAAGCAGACACGAAATTTTATTACATAGATTTTGCACTAAATTTGTGGTATTTCGAATATATAAAGAATAAGAAATTTCAGTCTTCACTTATCGCTTCTGTATATTCAATAAATTCACTCTGTACATTCAATATTCGCTCCTAGCAGAAGAGACGAATCTTTGCTCTGTCAGGCACTCTGCTTTGAAAAACTTCGATTTTTTCCGACAACAACGGATTTTGAAATTGATTGCCGTTGCAAAAGTACAAGAAATCCTGATTTATTAGCGAATAAGCTGAACGATTGGAAATGCCTGGTATCTTCTCGGTGTGCAGAACCCTTTACTCCGGGCCAGTGCTCATCAGTTTTGTCTTCTTCGAACACTGCCGCCTCTGGAAATCAGTTGTAGAATTCCTTTTATCCTTGGCATCGGCAGGTGGCTTTACTAAGGGCATTTGCAGTGTTCGGCTGTTATTAAACCAGTCATTGATAGTGACTGGCATTTTACTTTGAATCTTTCATCAAAGAATTGATCTTCAAACTTCGTATTACCTCCGTCGACATATATCAGAAGGCGTAGATATCAAACAGCTCTTGAAAACAGCGAAACCAATAAATTTATATGCGTAAGTTTGTAGGCATCAATTTCTACAGACATATATATATATATATATATATATATATATATATATATACTTGTGTTTGTTTATTTATTTTTAAAGTTTTATTCGCCTAGATAAAACATTTATTTTAGACGATAAATGTTTCTAACATAATCTCGTTCAGTGGAAACGAACTTAATCTAACGTTTCTTCATTAACGACATCGTCCGAAAATTCAGATTTGGTATACATTTTTCATTTTTACAAGTGTTATGATCCAACCGATATAAAAGTGCTTGTGTCTTTGTCGCCAATTTGTTGTGGAGTTGCTGTGGCGAAACGTCGCCGCGAAGTTGTAGTGACCGGTGTGGTTGGAAGTAAGACAAGGAACACAGGAGGTAGGTTCAAAAGATTGTATTAAGACAACAAGAACATATATCCAAGTGAAGTGTTAATAATCAGTAAATAGAAATAAGTGAGTCCGAACGGTACAGTCACGCTGCTTATTGCCTAACTAGTAGATGGCTGTCGTTAACTTCTGTAACTAATTAACACCTGCAGGAAATATAGTAAGAGGAAGAGTCCATTATCGGTAGAAAGGCACCATAGCAATAAGTAAATGATTATACTTATTTTAATAGCAGCAACCGATCGAACAAATTGTTTATCAGCCTTGCAGTAAGTCACTAACTTGACTTCATTTTGAATATTAGTGACACATTTTACAATATCTCAACATTAAATTTATATTAGGTTTATAAAATTTTCTAATTATAGTTTCTACATGATGTTGGTCATCTATAGATCTATGTGTAGCTATATCTTTACGCAAGTATTTGATAGAATCATTTTATTATTGCCTATGAATATAATTGTAGGTCTATATCATGAGCAGCAACACCAGCTACATCAGTAGCAACAAGATAGCAACTATAGAATAATTTTTGCTTTACTCTTTAAATTGAGACTCCGTACATTTAAATGCTACTATATCTGACAAGGAAAACAGTTTATTTCAGTTTGACCTCTTCTGTGTTGGTTTTACCCATTCCTCACTCGTATGTTTTATCTGTTCGTGTTTATTTTTGTTATGAAAGTGCCCAACGTAACTTCCCCCGTTTAATCCGTTTTAAAACACCTAAATTCTCGACTGTATAAAATTTATTTCTCTGATCAATAGATGGCTTATTGCAAATGAATGACGGATATCTTAGCCAAAAATATACCTATTCAAAACCTGTAAATTGCCGCTTCATAGTAGCGGACAAATAACTGTTCTAAATAACAGATTTTGAAGAAGCGTATAATCAAGAGTTGCTACAAAATATTGCCAGCACAAGAAGCAGTGGTATATTTCTTCTAATTTAGAGAGTTCTTCCTAAAAGGTAGGTCGATGAAGGTAGTTGTTAATGGTCAGTTCCCCGAATATGATGAGATCAACGCAGACATCCCTTTAGTGCTTAAGCCTTGTACATGGGGGGAAACTACAAAATTATACATCACTTGAGAATGTTTATCAACAGCAACAAATAGATTAGACAGCAGCTATTGCTCGTATAGATAATAATGAGACAATCAAGATACTGACATCCTCAATAATTTTTAAAAAGTTATTTAGGTAGGAAGGTCCCATAAATGCTGGGAAGAGAGATAGCAGTGGAGTAAAAGATTTATTCTACTGAAAACTGTTTTAATAGAATAATTTTATAAATTCAAAGGAAAAGTAGGACTGTCTTACGTTACACTCGATTAATTATTTTTTGCCTAATTCTCCTTGTTAGCTTTCCCTATTTGCATACGTGAGGCCATCACATCATTCCCCAATTAATCCGTTCTATACTAAATCACAGTTTAGCCTATTTTTGGATTATTGGTTGCTTCATTCAATCTGTTAGTGTTATTTCTATTATTGTTCTTTCAGTTCAGTTTCTAGCAATTCAAATATTATTTTACAATAATTTTATTAATTTTCTCTAACACAATAGAATGACTTAAGAATATCGAGATGATGAATTTCACTACGTTGTTTAAATAAATGTTTTACCAGGTATATTTCTACGTCATCATCATTATTATTATTATTATTATTATTATTATTATTATTATTATTATTATGTTTGTCATTTTCATCATAATTCGATTTCTGCTACGGTCTCACTAACTACCAAGTTCCCTGAAAGACCTAAGAACAAGGTAACGTGTTGTTTTGGCAACATTTCATTTGTTTTTCTATCTTCGATGACATCATTAGCGTTACATAGACAAAGTTCTGTTTGAGAAAATTATAATTATCAAGATAATTTTTTGTATATCTCTTAAGCTGAGAATCCCATAGATTTTTCAATGTACTGTTGTGTTCCTATTTTATCATTCCAAAGGCACCTTTTCTCACTGGTGCTATTCTTGTTTTCATTTACACATTTTATTTTGATTTAAATTTTCAGGTTTTCATATTTGGTAGTTCTTTAAATATTTATTTGTTATATTAAAATCCGCTGGACAATTTTTATCAATGAGTAGACAAGTTTTTTCTATTCTTCTTTTTCGTTTATCCTTTTATCTTATTACAATAATTATTATTAATATTACAATTATTATATTTTCTGTAAATATTTAACCTGCCTTAAGTACAGAGATTCACAGAATATTTCCGGATATTCAGGGTCATTCTGAAGGTGTTTTAACAAATTTTGCAATAACAAATTTTGTTCGTCACTTCATTTAAATTATTAAATTTCCAATACATTTTTAGCAAATATTATTAACAATTTGTCATCCTATTAAAAAGAAAAAATCAACTGAATATCGAGTTTTTTACTGGTTCAAATGTCTTTTCAAAATCAACATATACTTCAACATTGATAAAAACTATTATTTTTTATTTAGTTGTCTGAAGTCATTTGAAATTTATGAATGTCCAAATATTTTCAATTTAATATTTGGGGTGACTCCTCAGTCTTTAATTTTCAATAATGTTTTGATAGGGTAGTCTGATATTTCAAGGAAGAATTAGAAAAGAAATATCGCTAATTGTAGAATCTTTGTTTCCAAATATTGTAGATATAACTAGGTAAGGCTTTTGCTGTTTGAGTCTTCTTACAGTCAAATGATACCTCCATATATTACTTTATCGGAATTGCATTTGCTTTCAACGAGGCATTTGCTTCTGGTATTACAGTTAACAGGAGGTTTCAATTCTTGTATATTATTGTAATTTCTTTAATAACTGGTTGTTGTGTGGGTTTATAATATTTTGAATATTGTTTGTGCAGGAATATCTGATTTTCAGATCTTTTATGTTGAAAATTACTTTTAGGGTGTACTTTTGGTTAAAGTACTTTTTTAGTAGACTAAGAATGTATCGGCCGATATGTATACTAGACAGCATACGGAATGGTGGGTTAGACCATATTTCTCTTTTTCTAATTTTATTTACATTAGTAGTTTTGTTTCTCAAAGTACTTGGTAGATTAATTCTTTTTGAAAAATTACTTTTCTTGAGTGCATCATTATATATTGATTTGTTCTCATTAATAATTTTTTATCTGGACGATAATCTTTTAATTCTAGTAATTACGATGTTAGAAATTTGATTAATTATTGACTTAGGGTGATTGGAATTGACATTAATGTAAATAGGAGATTGATTTCCTTTATCAAATTGTTTGAATGTATTGTTGGAAAGGTTGAAACTGATATCTAAGATATTTACTTTTTCGAGGTTATTTTAGATTTCTATTTTAAAGCCTAGAAACTGTAAAACTAACATAATTTTTCTGTATTTTTGAAGATAGAAAGTCATTGCTATTTCAGAAAAATGTAAATTCATCATCTCGGTAGATGCCTACGTGAGTGGGATCAATAATTTTAAGAGTGTGTAATATGTATATTCCTATTAAATCTGCAATTTTGGCTAAATCATACCCGCTGATTGAGACGTCAAGGTATTGTTGAGATTTTTAGTTCAAGCGGAAACGTTATATAAACGTTATATTGTGTAAAAGCTGAAATAGATGTAAGATCATTTTTCGTAATGTTTATGTAGTTTTAGCAAAATTAAAATTTTTTTATAAAGAACATAAGAAATATAGGGGTAAAGATAAAGTTGAATAAATGTCATTTTATGTTGTTTCAAATGTGTTGGAACTATTTAATAGTGTCGATATATATATATATATATATATATATATATAATTATAATTATTATTATTATTATTATTATTATTATTATTATTATTAATATTATTATAGAAAAACGTACAAAGAAAATAGTATCACTAATCACTAAAATCATAAAGTTCTACCACTAATAAAACGTTAAACAAAGTCGTCAGACCCAAAAGGTAACACCAAATGGGTAATGGGGGATAAAAAAAGAAACAAACAAAGCAAAAGCTGTGTTTGTAAGAAAAAAAACCCAACACGAAAATCTTAACAAAAAAGAGCTCGATACGAAAGTACGAAAGTTCGAAAGCAGAGCAAAGATACGAACTAAATCTAAAAATGAGCCAAAAGTCGACCGCGGTTTCACTCACCGCATCGTCAGTGATCCGGTGAGTGAAACCGCGGTCGACTTTTGGCTCATTTTTAGATTTACTTCGTATATATATATATATATATATATATATATATATATATAAATATGTGTCTGTATATATGTGAGTGTGTGTGTGTGTGTCTTCTCCAGCATTCCATGAATCACGTCAAGTGTCTTCACCAGATAATCTTGTGGGATTGCAGACATAACCTCTTGTATTTGCCCTCTGAATTCTTCCAAGTTCTTCGGTATTGTATAGCAGACTTGTTCTTTTAAGTAACTACAAGTAATACAGTTACATAGTGTTACGTCAGGACTGCTGGCTGACCATAGCAAACTAACGATCTCCTGGGAAGTGAATATTCACCCATTTAAGTACAACTATAACAGAATGTAGAAAGAATCATCTTCCACGAAAATCAAATTTCAAGGTTCTCTAAAGTACTGATACTAGTCCGATTTTATCCTGCAGCATGGTAAGATAGCGTTTGACATTCATGATATTGCGAATAATGAGTGGCCTCAATATCATATCGCGAATCAGCAGCAATTGTGACGGTTCAAAAACCCAACTATGTGAAATACCGCTTCATCACTGCAGAGGATATTTTCAAATGGATCTGGCAAAAATTTATTCTAAACGAGCATATCCGCCCCTAATTTCATGCAAAAGTTACTGTCTTCAGCGAATAGTATTTGTCACTAATGTGGCTTTCAGTCATGTTTTGTAAGATTCCTGGGAACCCGATTTTATATTGTACGAAAAAAGAAACGATTTGCAGATGGTCGAATTTATTTCTTGGGTGTAAACTTTTTAAATTGCTTGAATCGTCTCACGATTGTGGGATTAGGAAGGGTGACAGCTTTTCGAATATCACCTACATAGCCTGCAGCCATGAGTTTTGCATGACAATTCTTGATTGTCTTTGCGTCAACTTGAGCATGTACTCTTATAATGGTCCTCAAACAGCTTTGCATAACGGATTTCCAAACTTTAAAACGTGATAGTAGTTATGTCCCTCCCTGCAGTGTAATACCTTTAGTAATAATTTTGGGATTTTCCACATTTCAGACAAAATAATTATTCCGGAAAGATAGAAATGACAAAAAAATAATTAAGACAAAAATTATATCATATATAATTATTTTAAAATACGGAGTCACTTATCAATCACTCGGTATATATATATATATATATATATATATATATATAGAGAGAGAGAGAGAGAGAGAGAGAGAGAAAGAGATACAGATACACAGACTGTTAGACAGAGAGAAAAAGTTATATGTGTTTCTGAGTTTAGATGCGTGTTGTACTGTTTGAATGAGAACGAATACTATGCAAAATGAAATCATACGTAACACCATCGGAGTATAATCCATATAGCAATATCAGATTAAAAATTATATATTCTAATTAGCAGGTGATTTTCTTCATATAGTTATTAACCTTTATTTAAGTGTATAGTAATTCACATGCAATCTACCTGTGTGTCCACACAAACACACACACACACACACATATATATATATATATATATATAAATATATCCGTATCACAAATCTAAGTTGCATGATTGGTGTGATTAAAACATGTTTATATATATATATATATATATATATATATATATATATATATATATATATATAATACGCGCAAAATGTTTGCCACCAATTTACTTGCTGTTATCATCAAAATCACTGCTTCATGGATTTGTAGATAGACACTCGGGAATAATTGCAAAATATTTATTACTTCCACATTTATTTTAAATGGATACCCTCATATGAAATGGACATCCCATTTTTGATTATTGTATCATTTTAACAATATACACATTTAGGCAATCTTAATAAATATAGTGTCTCGTGTTCATAGTGTACCAGATGTAAATATACAAAAATCAAGAACGTTTGTCCCAAATATGGCTTTCACATAAAAATAACCTTTGAAAATTAATGCCAGATTTCATATCATGACATTTCTTACTGAACATTTTATTTATTTCTATAATAAACAGACAACCACGCACCACTTTAATGCATCTATTAGAACATGCAAACGACACTCACAATGTAAAATATTGTTGTCTTCATGTACCACATGTTTTACATTTCGATTTCAAGATACTTGGATATTGATAGTTTTGAAGATCTTCAAATATACTTCAATGTGTAGGGACTGCAATGTCAATAAGAAAGTAGTTGATGGGCTCTTTGATCACAATGTTTAGCGATTAGCTTTCATTGTTGTGTCTGTTTGTTTGGCAAAATTATGCTACCGGACCTATCTCTGTAACCGCGTTTATTTACTTGCAGTTTACTTCCGTATAAACTTTCATATGTTTCATTTCAGTTATTGAAACTGTCTATTATGTCGAGTTTTATATTCGTCTAATAATAATACTGTGAAAACTTACACAAGTGTGTGAATTCTTTCTCAAAATTTATCACAAATTATGAATTTCAGCTTAAGACAATTATCATGGGGGCTTGATTATTTGTAATCAGTAGGCCTGAGCTGCAAGAATTGGTTCTGTGCTGCAAAAAAAAAAAAACAACAAATTAATAAAAAAACAAAAAAAAAACAAGCAAAAACCATCCGCTTCACGTTTTAATCTTGCACTACATAACAAATGATGATTGCGTGTTTTGTCTCGAGTAGTTTCTTTGACACGGGCAAAATATTGAGTATGAAGTGGTCTATTTTAAAATATTTTCTACATTTGGTCCATTGCATTTAACTTTTGCCTACTTCTATATTTTTTTATTGTTTCAATTTTTGCTATGATCACACTACCAAATCTGCGTGAAGAATAACAGATGTAGTGGTGTGTTCTCATGACTAAATTTCAAGATTTGTTTTTCTATAACATCACTATCGTTACAAGAACAAAATTCTTCTTAGTGAATGGGGTTTACTTATCAAGATATTTTCGTATATCTATTAAGCTGGATTATTTAATATTTTTGTGTCCCTTAACAAGAGCGCACCCTATATGATTATCAGTATTCTTGTTATCAGTTTTCAATTTTTTTCTTTTTTAATGTCACTTTTTTATAGTTTCACAGTTTTTCAAATTCTTTATTGTTCGGTTACAGTATGCTGGGGAATCCAGGTCAATTACTTGGCAAGTTTTATCTTTTGGATGCCCGGCTACTTGCTTCTCTTCCTGTCTGTAAATATAATGCAATCCCATAAAATTATGATGTCTTCTATTTCTGAAACTCGGTTGGGTGATTTTCATACCTGTGTTTGAAACATATTTTAAAGAAGTGTTGTGCACATTTACTAGTGCAACTATTTCCCCTCACTATTTTTAAGATTTTTATATTCATTTGGCACAATTACAGAACGTCTTGAGATTAGATGATCCACGGTTTCCTGATATATTTCAAAGAACATGCAATACGAATGCACATTATTTTGCATAATATTTGACTGAAACCTTTTTTGAAAATCACTGGTCTTGCGCTGCAAGAATAAATTCTTCAGTTTCAGCCTTCAATCTAGATGCTCGTAACTTTATCAACATCGGTTTTATTAACACGTTCAAGATATTGCAGATTACTGTTTTGCCAGCGTAGTTTCATCTCCACTCGAATTTTATTATTGGCTTTCGTTTCTATAGTTTTTGATGAAACACATGGTTATGTTTTATTTATTTTTACAGAGTCTATTGAATTTATATCCCGTTTGATTTACAGTCTTCTTTCATCATTGAATATTTTCTTTCTGTTTTCGTATTGTTTGACTAAATGTATTATCCAATTCTTTGTCTTTCCATGTACGTTAGGAATCAAATTGTTCATTTTATAATAATAAGAGCAGATTAAGAGATGTATCCAAATTTTTTATGTGGTATTTTTATTATTATTGATTTTTAACAATTGAATATTTTATCTTCTCTGGTAATTGATTTTTTAGATTATGTATGAATTTAATATTTTTATTACTCATATTGAAAATCCACTCTAGCAAAAGATATACTTGTAAACATAAACACGCTTGTTTTTGCATAGGGTTTTGAATTTGACCTCGACATACTGAATCCGAATTTTTTCCACGCTTTCTCTGACCTCGCTCTCTCTTTTTCTGTCTCTCCTCTCTCTCTCTCTCTCTCTCTCTCTCTCATACGCACTCAGAGAGAAAGATTTATACTAAGGCTTCATACATTTACTACCAACAGCTATACTCACTGCTCTTTTCAGTGGCATCCAGAATGGCCAAGTATGTACAATAAACAAGCAAGTTGGTGTCAACAAATCAAGCTACTTCTACGGAATGTTGTCAACAAGGTATGGCGCTGGCTTACCTCTCCTCAACAAACTTAATTTAAAAAAAATAAACCCAGATCATAGCAGTTACTGGATCACGGAAAAAAGAAGTAGGACGTTAATCAAGTTATTCTGATTCACTTTCTGCTATAATATCTAAGGACCGAATAAAATAAAGCAATCTTTCTACTGTGGATGCTACGGCCGCCGGTCTGACACATGAAAATTTTATTTTCAATTCAGGGAAACATTACAGGTAAACACAGCTGATTGTTTCTGGCAGTTCCAAGAATCTTCATTTATTTAATATATGCAAAATAGATGAATATAAAATAATTAATTTTGAATTTCCAGCTAAAATTTACTACATCACTTTTCGATAAATTTTGACATGCACAGAGAAGCAAAAGTTGTAAAGATTGTAAATTTTATATATTAGAAGCAATATCAAATTAATTAAATTGGTTATTCCCTATGAAGTGGATTACTACGAATGATATATCATACAATTCAAATATAATTTTCAACAAGAGAGTTAAGAACTGAAAAAATTGCACAGCAAATTTTAATTTGATGAACAATTATTCTATTAAATCAAATAAAAATAATAAAATATGACAGTGCATCAGATACATTTTAACAAATTCAGAGACTAAAAGTATTAATTTTTGGCAAGCTAAATCTATACTTATTAATCTGGATGTAGATTTCCCTTTTTCGTAAGATCTTCAACCATATACAAAAGTAAAGCAATATATATATATATATATATATATATATATATATATATATATATATATATATATTTGAAAATTTAAAATATTTGCTTTATGAAAAGTAGGTTGCCGAGCATAGTTTTTTTACAGATCACAATTCACAACTTATTTTAAACCTTTTGTCCATTTTGACTCTCTAAATTCCAGCCTTTTGAAAGATCTCAGTTTTGGTCAAAAGCGTTTGTGTCACTATCATGTCTAGGAGGCAGGTTCTTAAAGAAGTTTTCTTTGCTTCGAGTTCTTAACTTAGTTATATTTTCACAGCTTTCTTTTTCGTTCGATGATCTCTGCAAAGCTCTTTGATATCACCAATATGGACCGTCACTCACTCAATGTTTTTTCTCTTCTTCAGAAGTTTTTAGATCCTTTCCTTTTATCTATATTTCAACATATATTATGGACAAAAAGAGAAATAAGTTTGATTGCATTTCAAAAGTCTTAAGCGAATAATAATTTAGTCTGCATGCTAAATTCAGTCGGTCCATTTCCGTGATTTCCAAATATCGCAGACTAGCCAGCGAATTAAATGTTCTACTAAGGTTTTATCTACCCTACCCACTTCACAAATCAATTTCTGACAAAAGGTCAGTTTTAATGTGGGATATCCAAGCTTGTACATTCGGGCCGCTAGCCAAATTTTACCCAATCCCCGCATAAATAATACCTGGGTACTAATCTTTATCTTAGAATGTCTAAGCTTGACTTAGCTTGTTGTACACACCAGCCAGGTAGATGGTAAATATTTAGTTAAAGGTTTATTTATTTAAACACTCAATGAGGAGAGTTGTAACACCAGGTCAATTTTTTAATGTAGGACAACTAAGTACGTACATGACAAAGATTACTCAGACCCTACCCACGCGGGAACCAAGTACTAAGCCTATCATAGCTGGTCTAACCTTGTCAAAGCTGGTCATAGCTTTTCAAATCTGGTCGTTCTCCAGCCAATCATACACACCTGCTACCAAACGACGATTTAATATTTTTTTGGGAGTTTATTTAGCAAATCCCCTCACTGTAGTGAGACGCGAACAAGATCGTTTTTTAAAGCGGAGAACCCGAGCGTGTATCTCAGATTACCCAGCCCACTCATACGCGTAACTGGGTATTAAGCCTGTCTTAGCTAGTCATAGCTTGTCAATGCCGGTCATAGCTTGTCGTCTCGGAGCCAACCCCCCCCACACACACACGTGTGTGTGCGCGCACGCGCGTGTGTGTGTTTTGTCTGTTTTCTCAAACACAGATGAAGAGAGTGACAGATTGTAAGTTAATTATAAAGATTTAGCTGAAGCATAAAAAATGACCTTAATGTGAGATTTTTTTTATTTAAGTTTTCTTCTTTCCGGAAAAATTTCCTGGTTTCGAAAGAAAAGCTGAACATAGATGCTCCAATTCTTGTAGAAGTTTATTTTTATTTTTACGTTTGTAAATTTGTGTGTATATGAATCATCGCATTTTTCTTCGTAAGTGACTTTTTCCAATATCTTATTATTGCGACTTCACGGGTTAGTCAAATCTGAGGCGTTGAGTTATAAATTTTATTCATATTTAGTATGTTTGTTCTTTAACTAAATTCTCTTGAAATGATATTGTTGTTATGGCAAATGATGCTATTATATTTCATATTCTAGTATTTTTAATATTGATTATAATTTTTTGACCATCTAAACATAGTATGTTTGTGTTAGCGATAAGGATATATTTTAATTCGTTTTCAGATATAGGATGTAGATATTCTATTATCGAATATATCTAATGAATAAAAATCTTTACATATATTACTTGTAAAAGACAAATGTGCAAAGACGATATTGGACAATTTATATTCCAAATATCTCCAGAATGTAGAACAACCGAACAAACCCCACGAAAAAAAAACGTCTTCAAGCCAAAAAGGACAAAAAGACCAAATGAATACGTGCATAAGTGCATTGTTACACGATCCACATATCCTGATTTCTGTACCTGATTTAGTCAAATGCATCCGATTCGAATCTCAAATGCTTTGGCTGTCTTTCATATATCAGTCATTTAAGTGTCATACGTGAAACACGCTTGGGCGATCATGTCTCGAAAGGGACAACCTGACTGGGCAGAAGATTATCCCACAGTAGGTTGCCATTGCTTTCTGCGGTTGATCGGTTGGCAGCCAAGGCTATAGAACCCAATCTATCCTATTATTTAACCCATAACTAGAAGGAAAAGACGGATTAATACCTTTCCCATGGGTATTTGCGCGTAAGTGAATGCAATGAATTCAACTGGAATTTGAACTCGGCTCCACGATTTTTCATTCTGAGCCGATATCCACTGCACCACAACGAACATCCATATTCGTAGATATTTCACATATATTTTTCCTTATATTTACTTGTTAGTTCTTATATTTTTCTTATATTTACTTGTTAGTTCTTTCTGTTTTCGTTCCTTATTTTAGTATTCTTAGAGTTTCCTTTTGAATTCACCATCGGTAAAGTGTCACTGGTGTATCTTTTGTTGTTAAGATTACGTCTGCCGATAATAATTCCTGTGCAGTCCTCTAGTTCTCTTGGAACCGTAGACTTAGTTAGAAATTAAATAATTTCGACGAGAAAATACAGACTTGCCTTAATCCTTTTCTACATTTATTTACTTGTTTAAATCGCATGTAAGAGGTTTGTTATTAATAAATGTTGCTAATTATTTTAATGTCATTCGCACAAATGTCATACATTTCTCTTTTTTTGTAACGTGTCCCTTTGTGATGTAGCTGATCATGTCCTCCGACATCTCATTATCCGTAGTAGCTTTAAACTCTCTTTTGCGTGTTACTCTCCCAAACTTCCCTCTGCCATCCATTTGCTCAATCCTATCAAGTATGTTACGCGTTGCTTTCCCCTGTCGCTGGTTTCCTCTGTTTGAGCTGTGATATATAAGATTCTCCAATCTCTCTTGCCTCTTTGTTCGGTCCATGGTATTCTCATAATAAATCCGTAGGACTACATTTCGGTTGCTTCAAGTCTCTCCTTTATCTTTGAGGTGATTGACCATCATTCACTGCCATATTGAAGAACAAACATCATATTACAATCCAGTAATCTTTTCTTTGTTTCCAGCGAAATTATCCAGTCTCTCAATTCTCTACATGCTGGAATGCATCTTTAGCAAAACCAATTCGTAATCGGATATCAGTGTCGTATTTAGAAAATTTCCCAGATATTTGAATTTCTGTTCCTGCTTGATTTTAATATCCCCGACTTGTAGTTGGCATTTTGGGCTCGTCTTTTTACTGATGACCATACATTCATTTGACTATCAGTTCAAATTTGATTTCTTCTTGAGCTTTATCAAAGGCTAGGTTTAGGCTTTTTGCATTTAAGTTGCTTGCAATTATAGGATTATGATCCAAAAGGTGTATATAACTATATAAATTAAAGATATTCTAAAACACTGAAACCTCGTATGCATCTGCATTTGTATATTTAAAATATGTAATAGAAGTTTTTTAATCATATTAAAGCAGACATAAAAAACACAGAAAAAGGTTACTGTTTGTTGAACTATATGAGAAAGAGGCAAAATATTATCAAAATATGAGAAGAAAAATAATTAAGAGAGAAGATAACAATTGACTTGGCACTTAAATCATTGAATGTTAAACATATCTGGAAGTAAAATGCCAAAAGATAGTTTCACAAAAGAAAAATGGGTAAGTATATACTCTTAGCAATGAATCTGTTGCAATTAGCCATTTCAATAGAAAAATGTGAGAATTACCTCTCCATCTAGTCTTCTTTTTATTCATAAGCCGTGTTCCTTCAAGTCATAGGCAATCATGGACTTCCATTTGTCCCTGTCTCTTGTCAGTCTTATTATTTTTCCTCTTTGTATCTCTTCCAAACCCATCTACGCTATCCATTTCCTGAATCCTATAAAATGTTTTGCATTGATTTCATTTTTCCCATTTCCTTCTAACCGTCCACTGATTTTAGATTCTTTAGGCCATCATTCTTCATTACGTGTCCCAGGTGCCTCAGCTACCTCTTGTTGAAGTTAAGTATGAGTTTACATCTTGTTTGCATCATCCCCATTACCTTGTCACTGCTCACGTGTTCGGTCTATCGTATCCTCAGCATTCTTCTGTATAACTAAATTTCTGTTGCTGCGAAAATCTTTTCCATACTTGCAGGGATCGTCCAACATTCTGTACCATACAGAAAGTATGATATCATGGAGGATTCCAGCACACAATCTCAGTGTCGCACTCTGTCAGAACTCTTCCCAGATATTTAAATTACTTATTTTGGCATGTTATTTTCCCCGTCCACTCTATTCTCTTGAAGCTCTCTTCACACCAGTGTTCTCATTATTCTCTTACCCATTTTTTCACACCTTCTGTATCTTGTTCTTCTTTCATATCATTCTCGTCTTATACAACGACCCTGCAAACCAGTGGCCTTGCTTGGTGTGAAATTAGTATAAAAAATGTTTCACCGATCTGTAGTTGACATTTTATTTTCTTCTTTTTGCTGATGACCATACACTACCGGCCATAATTATTAGGCCACCCAAGATTTTTAAAAGAAATGATGTATTTCATACTATTTTGAGTATTTATTGCAAAATAAGAATAGAATGTTTCTTTTGTTATTATTACTTTGCAAAATTTTACAAGTCAAGGAAGCAAAGCTGAACTCGCCTGAATAACCCTAAATTTTCTTCATTCTTTCATTGATGAAACTGCAATATATATAGGTATTAAATATTTATAAATATATTTAATGTACATGTTACTGTGCAATATTAACAAAAGAACCATTCTATTTTCATTTACATAAATTAACTTGTCAATAAATACTAAAAATAGTATGAAATACATCATTTTTAACATTGGGTTGGGTAAGAATAATGGTCGGTAGTGTACATTCAGTTTTCTATCTAGTCAGCAGTTAGGTGCCATACGTAATACAGGCTTGGACGATCGTGTCTCTTTCGAGACATGACTGAATGGGCAGAAGATTATCCTACAGTAGGTTACCATTGCTATCTGTGGTAGACTTGGTGCCAGCCAAAGTTATAGAACCAAATCTGTCCTGCTATTTAATCCATAACTTGAGGGAAGAGACGGATTATTACCTTTCCCAAGGGTATTTGTACTTAAGTGAATGCAAGGAATTACAACTAAAATTCGAATTTGGCACTCTGATTTCTCATTCCAAGCCGATATCTACTGAACCACAACGCACATTCTATCTAATATATAGTTTCAATTCTTAAAATCTATGTACTAAAAAAACATTACCATGCAAATAACTTTAAAAACGGTATAAGAAAGCTAGCTTACTCATCGAACGGTTACCGAGGCCATGATATCATGTAAGGAATGATGGCACTTAAGGGTCATTTTCGGATTTTTTCAAAATTATATAAAAACATAGAAGAAACACCAGACTAGATTTGGCAGAAATATTTTGCTGCATTAACGAAGAGTTTAATTATAAATATGTAAGATAGATTCTAGCTAGGAAAAAGACTGTCTTATAACACAGTGAATCAACTTTTCTATTATAAGCTATCCACTTCAAATCTGCGGATAACATTAGACCTGGAAGGTCCAATATGTTGTTCATTTGTAGCTTAGCATCGTCATTCATTTGACTGTTAGCATGCTCACTCATTTAGAGGTTATCACTGTCATTCATTTGGAGGATAGAACCGTCATTCAATTAGAAGGACATCATCGTCGTCGTTTGGTGGTTTCGTCAGTCATTTAGATTTTAGGATCAGTAACAGTGAATGAAGTTTCAAAATTTTTTCTAAGACGATTAAAAACGTGCAGTTTTTTTGGGATGTCTACGAAAAAAGTTATGTGCTTTTGCATAATGAGGTTTTAAAAATTACCATCTTTCTTTAAAGTGATGTATGTATAAATAGCGTATGCATTACTTAAACTTTTAAATGTTAGTTTTCAATGTACGAATAATTAATAGATATATAGATTCACATGGAAATAATTCTATGAGGGCTGGAGTAAACGTGTTATTTGTTTCTTTAAACAGAACCTGATTTGAATCTTATCTCTTATTGAGTTGTCAATTTTCCATCATACTTTACCTCTTTAATTATAAAGGGAGATGCTCACAAACACTAAGTGGACTATTTGTTTCACAATGGTTTTCTCTCTCTCCCTCCGCTCTCTCTCTCTTTCTCTCTCTCTCTCTCTCTATATATATATATATATATGAGCCTTTCTAAACATTTAATTAATACAATTATATATCTATATATATTTAGTGTATCAAGGCAGCAGATAATTTTCTAAACATATATTGCTTAATATAACAGACAAGGAATGTCTATTACGTTTAATCATGAGCCGTTCTAAACATCATATTTTTGCTTTAATTTCAGGGAATAATAAATACAAAAATTCTCCAACATTTGGATACTTTTTTATTATGTTGGTTCTAAGCTTTTGGCCCACATGAGCCATCTTTAGAGAGGTTACAGGGACGTTAACATAAAAAAAACAACTTTAAATCAACACAATAAAAAATATCCAAATGTTGGAGAATTTTTGTCTCTATTTTCATCTGAAATTAGAGCCCTAATCCGATGTTTAGAACGGCTCATGATTTAACATAATAGACATTCATTGGTTGTTATATTTAACAATGTGCTTAGAAAATTATCTGCTGCATCAATTCACTATATATATATATATATATATATATATATATATATATATATATATATGTATATGAAATTATATTAATTAAATTTCTAAATTCCTCGTTGTTTTAAATCAGTTAATAACTTTGCAGAGAAATTTTGTAAATTGTCTAATTCAATTATTTTCTCATAAGCCATTATGAAATGGTTTCTTATGGCATATTGTTTTCTCTGCGTGTAAATTGCGCTCTCAGTTGTTACTGGAAGCAAACGAATAACAGAGGAAATTTTAAAATTTCATGAAACGCTATTATTTCCAATATTCTAAACAAAATTTGCATGATGCAAAAATGACCAACGTATAATAAAAAATTACCGATACAAATTTTTGCCATTAATAAACAGAAATATTAAACGTATATTTGATGTAAACATTGTTGATCTTTTTTCAGAGATTCTAGTAAATGCTGAATAATATATATATATATATATATATATATATATATATATATATATAATCTGGGATATCATCGCACAAAACAAATCTTATAACGGAAAAATACATAGGTAGAATTTATAGTTTTTCGAAATAACTGTTCATCCAAACATTTAAATAACACTAATTAATAAACAAACAATTGCATTGATGATTACATTCAAACATACAATTAAACTTCTGTTCAAATACGTTGGCCTGTAATAACATAGATTCTTCTATGAAGTACTTTTGAAATTATTTTTTATTTATTATTTATTTCACTATAATGAAACAAATCATTACATCCGATTGGTAAGACAGATAATATGATTAACTTTCCTTTGTCTGGGGGCCAAGAATCCCAGATTAAACAAAGCTCAGCAAAGGTGGATTTACGTAAAATAATAGTGATAAAACATGAGACTGTTCTTTGCACTAGAACATCCAGTGAAGCTGATTGTTCTCGTCTACCCCCATAGTATATTTTAATGCTAAATGGAGACAATTCTTTTATGAAAAAACTCCTCCGATTTACTTTTATTGGGAAATCACGTAAACGTATCGTCAACTTAGCAGAAGTAATAGTAGGATTGATAAACCCTATCAAAAAGGGGATTCCCTTGATAGCCAGCAAAATTTGTGGCCTTCAAGTGACCCAATGGACAACTTCATCTATTTGTTGATACATGTAATCGTCGTAGCTAAAGAAGACAGACAACCGCCATCGCCATCAACTCAACAAATACATTCGCAGAAAATAATGGGAATTTCGTGGGCCCACGTTACAAGAAGTCGGTACAAATGTCAATTGTTTCATCAACTGGAACATTCTTGAATAGACTCGTTATACCAAAAGACATAAAGATTTCTGTGTCGTTGTTGGGTTTCGAATTTTGCATATATTCAACGAACTGAATAGAGTCAGGCACACATTATTTCGAATAGAAAATAACACCAATTTAAGAACCTCAATCTAGCACTTTAAAACGCTGTGTTTGTCTGAGCCGACATAGGCAAAATGGGTCTAAGTGGCATTTCCTCTTATTGTATTTTTTGGTAACCCATACATACGAGGGAGTTGGGAAAATAAGAGAAGAATATTATAAATAACGTTCGACAAAAATTTTGTTTCATGAAATTCTAGCAGTCGTATTTCGGTTCTCGAGGTATCATCGTAACTGATGTTACCTAATTTCAAGAATTTACTCTTCTCGTTTAGAATACGTAACATTACTGACATAAAGTGATTTAATATTACTACACCGAAACCCTTTTCGGATCTGGTAATATAAATATCTCTATTGGTTTCTATCAGCTCAAATGTTTGGAAGTGATTCCTATGCTAAACAAAAAACAAAAACAAAAAACAAAACAAAAAACAAACAAACAGCAAGAATCAATGGTAGAATTAACAAAACAATATGCTAAGTCCTTTACCCTGGCTTTTAGACTATGCAATGATTCTTCATGATTAGGTAAATATTTTGATAACTGAGAAAGTAGAATTTCAATGTTTAGAAATACCCCAACATCCTCAATTTTTCTAAGGAGGATACAAACATTTAAACCCCGGGTCAAAACAAACTCATCAGAGTTTGAGAACTCATGATCAGACAAATTAATAATATGCCTATCTGTGGCGACAGATGAACCAAAATTCTTTTTAATCTTGAAATGCAAACACAACAAATTTCTAGTTTTGGTTCGGTTAACAACAAACATATCGCCACAGAAATATTTAGAGAAACGAATTCTTTCGATAACTGATAAAGTCTGACAGGCAATAACCCAAACTACTAGATATTGAGGTCTAGTAGAACAGAGTGCCTCAGAAAAATAAATAATATCATCTCTAAGGAAAGCTCATTCAACATTAAAAGTGTTACGATACCTAAACTTAAAGACGAGCAATGTTCCCAGGAATGATATTATTTTTGGAACAAGAATTCAAAAAATTGATCTTACAAGAATGGCACCATATTTTACTTTCAACCAAATAGAATTATTCAAAGCATTAACAGACTTGTGGCCATATCGATCCGGGAAATATTTAAATAACTTACTAGTGCCACACAATGAAATCAAACACTTAAGGAAAAAAAATATATATTAACGAAATGGTTTTAACCACCGACATATATAAATTTCTTGGAACATTATTTTTAATCGATACTCGTATTTGAGTAGATATTCTGTTTTTAATGAAATTGTATATTTATTTGTATTTATTTCTAGTTCCTGATTATGTACGATAACAAAATTTATCGTAAATAATCAGATCTTTAAAGATAAGTACTCTCTGAAGATGGCTCATGTGAACCGAAAGCTTAGAACCAGCATAATAAAAAAATATCCAAATGTTGGACAATTTTTTTCTTTAGTTTCACCTGAAATTAAATACAAAATATGCAAAACATAATAGACAGTCATTGTCTTTTATATATATATATATATATATATATATATATATATATATATATATAAGACCTTCATTCATACGTATGATTGTTATTGTAACGTTGTTAATCTAAAATATTTAATGATGCAATGTAGAAATTTTCCCGGCTATTACAGTGTTGTCGGTGTCGTATTTACCTTATTTAATTGTTATGATTCTTCGGAAAAGTCAAATGATAAAACTGAGGACTGTTGAGGAACAATTCTACTAAGATTTGTTGTGACTCTAGATTTTGGCAAGCGAGCGTGTGGGATCTTCGAATAGTGTCATCAGGTGTAAGTGTAAAAGATACAAAATGTTTCGTAATTAGAGTTTTGAAAGAAATAATTAATTTATCATTTGTAACTTGTGAGAGACATACAGGCATTTAGAGTTGAGAATAAAAATAAGTTTTTAATATGTATTTAAGAGAAATACATAGAAGTCTGATTTGTAAAAACTGCAAACCATTTTGTAAAATCTTTTGTGTTCATGAAAATATATTTAGAAGCACTGGTGCTATTGCAAAGTAAGATTTTCACACTGAGAGTGTGAGTGTAATTGATTGTATATCTAAATTTATTTACTTAAAAATAAGTGAAACCCGCGCATAAATGATATAATGGTCTTCCAAGAGCGGCCAGCTGAATACATTAAGTTAGTATAGGAAATTTGCGCAGATTGAAAAATTAAAAGTGTCTCGACGGTTATCAAAATAAATTGCCTCATAAAATTGAATGAATTTGTCCATCTCCAGAAATTAAATGATACATTAGTGTAATCTAGCTCAGTTGCTATTATAATCTAATATATAAATCTTAAATTGCGTCTATATGTCAGCTTGAATCTCTAAAGTGTATTTTAGACAATAGTTTGCGCTTGTTCAGGAAAACCATACGGGAAAATGTCACCATAAAAAAAATAGTTTTAAGGATTCATGAGTAAACATCGGAAATGAATATCGTGGATGGCTGATTTTAAATTTCGAGCCCCACATGCACAGATGATATTGAAAATGTCTATCTCCATCGTCATTTGCTCTTTTTCAAGAAGAGCTAAAGACCAACGTATTAGCATTTGCCTTCCTAGTTTTCATTACCTATACTTACCTGCTTATCTATATATTGATACAGTTACCAGGTTGTGCATAATTGAAATATTCAGTTAAAAATGAGTAAATTAAAAATGGTAGTGTTTTTGCCTTGTTTTCTAATGTGGTCTTGTGAATAATTTTTTTATGTGTATTTACTAATAGCGGTTTACTAAAATTGATGTTATATTTAAAGATGCATACTTACGTAGTAACTATTCTGCCATTTAAACAAAGGTGAGAAACAAACGGAAAAAAAACAAAGCATTGATGGCTTACACACGAACACACACGCCTACAAGCATGCATACATGCACACACATATATTCGTGTGTGTGTGAGCGTAGATTTAATAGGACATCTTAGGAAATTCGAACTGGAATTCCTTGCATTCACTTACGCGGAAATACCCTTGAGAAAGGTATTAATCCATCCCTTCCCTTTAGTTATGGGTTAAATAACAAGACAGATTGGGTTCTCTAGCCTTGGCTGGTAACCAGTTTACCTCTGAAATTAATGGAAACCTAATGCGGAAAAATCTTTTGCCCAGACACTCATGTCTCTTTCGAGGCACGATTGCATAAGCTTACAACACGTAATTGACTGAAAAAAATTCGAGGAATGAAAAGAAATTATAAAAACATTGTAAATCACACTAATCGCATATATTTTACAGTCAGTCAGTCAGTCAGTCAGTTAAGGACCATACGTGATACACGCTTTGGGCGATCATGCCTAGAAGAGACATGACTGACTGTGCAGATTATCCCGCAGTAGGTTGCCATTACTTTCTGCGGTTAACTGGTTGCCAGCCAAGTCTATAGAACCCAATCTGTTCTATTATTCATCCCATAACTGGAAAGAAGAGACGGATTAATACCTTTCTTAGGGCATTTGTGAGTAAGTGAATGCAAAGTAGGCCATATTGAATAAATTGAAGCACGAGGAGAAATATTTCACTATCGGAATTTTCGGGAACACCTGTATACTTTATCAAGGAAACGAGAAATGATAATTTGAAGTGTGACTCACTCTTCAATGTATTTTGCTGTTGTTTTTTTTTTTGTCGTTTTTTTTCTCTTTTCCGTGTGTAGATTTACTGTAACAGATTTGTTTAAATGTGGCCTAATAATTTGCCACGTTTACAGTTGTTAAGTGATTGTGGAATGCACTGGGTGGAAATTCTATTTTTTGAGTAAACTATAAAAGGTATGTAATCCTTTAATCTTGAAAATATATTGCAACTTGGATTTGTGTGTATATGAATTTGTGAGTTTTTCCGTTTATGTGTACATGCGGGTGTTCGTAGGTTTATGTAAACATATGTGCGTGATTGTACAATTATGTTTGTGCGTACGTGTGTGTGGGTATTTACGTTTGTACATCTGTGCGTTTTATATGTTTTTGTGTACAATTTTGTTTGTTCCACTATTGTGCGTATATTTTTGTATATATTTGTACATTACATGCATACATGTGTGTGTTTGTACGTTTGTGGGTAGATGTATTTGTCAGTACGTAAATGTGTGTTTGTAATTTGTTTGTACATATATGTGTGCTTATACTTCTGTGTTTACATGAGTGTCTGTGTTTGTACATTTGTGTATACATGTACGTATGTTTTTACACTTGTGTGCACATCTATGTTTTAACGTTTATTTTTCCATGTGCGTTTTGAATATACGCTTGTCTACATATGTGCGTATGTTTCTACTTTTGTGAGTCCATGTTTTTTTATATAATCATTTTTTAACAATCATTTCACTCCCATCAAGGCAGAAATTCTAATGATGCATAGGGGGTTACAATGAGAGAATAAATAAAGCGGATGTCGAAGAAATGATGAGAGAAAGATGGGAATCACGGAAATAAAAGATGGCAATTGACGTTGCACTGAAACTTTTGGAGATTATAGCTATCTGGGAAGAAAGCAAACGATAGGAAACTCTACAACTGGGAAGTGCGAGAAAAGAAGCTATTTAAGATGAAATGAGGTTATATTTAACTATTTTGACAGTAAAAGGGTAGGAAACCTATGCCAATCTAGTCGGTGAGAAAGTGACTGAAGGTGGGCTGCCATATTGGGATCGATTAAATTGCATATCTGTCTTTGGGTTTTGTCGAGGTACTTGATAAAATATTCTAACTGGGATAAAAGAATGGATGCCAACTTCAACCCAGAAGAAGACATCAGACGTACAGTATTAAAAAAGGAGACTAAAAACTATTTTACATGAGACTTCACAGGGAACAAGACGTTAGAAATTTAAGAGATTTTTGTTTATCTGATTTAGTTGTCTATCTGTGAATATGTGTTGTCATGATTTAACGCTATTTCATGAAGGAGAGGCTTAACGAAGCAAAAGCAAAAGCAGTCGGTCGTCAAATGCAACATGTGTAGGAAAAGAACTGGTGCAGACTGCAGCATAATTTGGCCTCATGTTTCCCACCGGAGGTACTTGCAGTGATAATCATCAATACGAGCATTGTACTGTAAGAATCTTGATATTATTCAACTGCTGATCAGAGCAACCTCTCAAATGTCTCGCTGTTCACTACTAATCAAAAGTAGCAACCAGAAAACGGCCAACCTGCTACTTTCAGTAAGAAGAGCCGTTGCCACTGTCCATACATTTCTCAAAAAGCTCGTAACAGCATCACTATTAAGACCTAAGTAGAGAGAAGAACCCGGGAATCTTTTTCTAAACAGGAAACAAGAGATGAACCTCTAGTCTTTTTCAAAAGAAGAGGGAGAGTAAAAACCGGGTGATAGGAGAACTTATCTACTACTATTATTTTTTTTAGTTTGAAAATAATTCCAAATATTTAATTTAGTATGAGTAAGAAAAACCTAGTATAATCCATTATTGATTTAATAAAGGATAAAACGTGATAGGTAAATGAGTACGTCTTTAAAAGAAAAAAAGTTTAAAAGTTAAAAATTAAATAATTAAATAAATATAAACATCCAAAGAATAAAGTAAATTACTTTTAATCTAAAAAAATAATTTATTTATAGAATAATAAAATATAACATTCAAATAAAATAAAAGATTTGAAACGTTCAGACAAATTTGAAAATATATCCTTACTAAATTCATTATTTTACATGCAGACATTAAATAATAAAATTATAGACAAATAGATTTTTCAAAATTGAATGAAAAATGTTAGGAAAATCAGCAATATTCTAGTCAAACATAAACAAAAATCAGAAAATTCGTCTCGTAAAGGATTTTCTTAAAATTACGAAAGTTTCATTCTCATTCAGAAAGATATTTTACGCTAAATATAAAATAAATTAGAATTATTTTTACCAATCTATAAAGGTATAAATAATTTAACAGAAACAGGGCATCGAATGTTATTAATATAACGACTCTTAAACTTGTGACATAACATTTATTTTTAAAAGTAACATTAAAATAATCAATGTAACAGAATGTTCCGGAGATTAATGAAACGGAATTAACAATCAACATATTCAGTTGAATATTAATTTTAAACGATACTCGTATATGAATAGTTATTCTATTTTTAATTAATCACTATATTTATATAAATCTACCGGTCCGAATGTTTATGAGACTTTTTGTTAAAAACTGTTTGTCATTCGGCAAGTAAACCAGCGACACCTAACAATATAGCGAAAAACATCGCTTAATCTGACGAATTTAAATTGCCCGATCACGAATGATTTTACAGTATACGAAGCCAAATTAAATCTTATAAACACAATTTTCCGATTTCTCGTAAACAATAATATTTGCTTTCAAAGTATATCGTAATGTAAACAAATGTAAATAGACTATGTTACAGAAATTTCCGGAGATTACCCAAATGGTATAAACAACCGACAAATGTTTTTAAAAAACAGAAAATCTACTCCAATGCTAATATCAATTAAAAGTAATAT
The DNA here is from genome assembly GCA_037127315.1 of Ascarosepion bandense. Lineage (NCBI taxonomy): Eukaryota > Metazoa > Mollusca > Cephalopoda > Sepiida > Sepiidae > Ascarosepion > Ascarosepion bandense. Next base: position 6,056,566 of record JBBBDQ010000256.1, on the reverse strand, counting down.
TGAAGCATATGTATTAAAAACAAAACAATGAATACAAAAATTTGTATCTTATTGCATGTTAATAATTAAAGATTATAAATGCATAATAATATCAAAAATATTATAGCATAATAAACAACGAGAAATATAACACTTAAATTCTTACTTAATTAAGAAAAAAATCAAAATTCACTTTCAAAATTGGACATTGTATATTATCCAGTTATTTATTAAACCAAACGAAAATACTTAATTTTATCTATAACTTCCTTATAAAGAATAATATATATAAGAAAACTAGTCGATTAAGCAATCACTACCATCAAAAGTGAAACAGATAAATAATAATAATGAGAAGAATTCATATTCAGTTTAAAATAGTATTACGAATATTTCCGTTTAAAAAACGTTAAATTTCTCACGGTTATGTATTCGGATGTATTCGAAATTCTTGACAAAATTTTCGAAGCGTCTGCAATTTAATAGAACCTAACCTAACATCTCGACTACAATCACTTTCCCACAACGTTGCGTGACTTTCTTCTATCTTTACATATTAAATATTATACCCCAAGCAAGGCTGAAATACCACTGATGCCAAAGGTATTTAATTGAGGCAAAAATAAACTGCTTACAGGTGTATTGAGGAAAAGATAAAAAATGGACGGGATTCAAAGATAGAATATGACAATTGATGTTGAAGATTGACGTTGCATTTCAAATTTAGAGATTGTAGCTATCTATCAGGGAAGCAAGTATACAAAAGCGAGTTCCACGGGTAGAAAGTGTGAAGAAAGAATCTGATGGACTACAAGTGACGGTTAAATTTAACAATTTCAACGATAAAAAGTTGGGACCTGGATGTCAATCTAGTAGCACGCTTAAATTGACGTAAAAAAACTCGCTAGAGGAGTTGCCATGAAAATACTTTCTAAAAAAAAGAAAAAAAAGTGAAGGCATGTCATGTTGTGAAATGAAAAAAAAACCTGATGATAAGATGACATGTCAGGAACGATTAAATTGCAGATCATTCTTTAGATTTTATTAGGAACCCAAAAATAACTATCAAGAGTACCCAACCAGCTATAGCAAATCTATTCTATGCACAGACAAATAATAAATGTATAAACGTAAATAATGAATTCTGACGAGAAAAAAACTTCTGGCACGACACAGTGACCCAAGATTCCTAGCAGTAAAAGCAGGTAAAGATTCGATGTAGACGTTTCACTTTGGATGTTTATAATAGTGACATCAAGGAGCCGCAGTGAGCTCTTCTCCAAATGACATGCATCGGTCATGAAGCTGGCGGGTAAGAAAATTAGTCTAAGATGATTAAATGAGAATGATTTTGTTTAGGACGCATTTAAATTTACAAGCCATTTCTTGTCCCAGTTAACCACTGATTGGAGGTGTTTATTAAGAGCAGCTGCAAGCTTTACTTTTTCAGCCTAAACAGATTTTCAATTAAAACGGAAGTAAAAGGTGGTGTCATCTGCATAAATGCCAACTTCTAGAAATATTTTAATCGTTTTTGCTCTTGTGACCCGACTATATGAATTTAACCGTGCAATTAAATTAGTAAATAGGTTTTACAGTTTTACATTTGAACAAGGTATACACACATGATACTTCTATTCTAATTACTTATTTTCACTCATTTTTATCCTGTGGATCTCAATTCTAAGTTTCTGCTTTTTTGGTATCTACAATATTAAATGCAAATTTAATCTTTCAATGTTCTCCTTTTCTTGAAAACTGTTTGTGTTTTTTTTTTATTTTTAGTTTTTTTTTTCAGTTTCTGGCCCACCTTCAGTTGTATTCAATGTCTTATTCTAAATAGATTTTACGTATTTTATTCCTCTTCATCTTGGTTACATAATCATCTTGCTTGGGGTGTCAAAATAATCTCTTGCTAGAGTTTTTACACTGTATAGAAATTCTTATAAAAAATAAGTGCAGGATATTGCGTCGGGTACACGCATAAAAAGACTCTCATTTTCATTTTGCGAGTATAATGAAGAATATAGGATAGCCTTAATAATATTGAGCTTTTGCTTCATTACCCAAAAAATCAGTAATGACACTCAAAACATGTATTTTTAATGCGGGTCTAGAGAGTTTAGCATAATGTCATTGTTCTTTCGAGTATTTAATAAAGACGGTTAATTACAGTATTACCCGGTTCGTGGTGTCTGATGGTTTTGGTATTATGCAGGTGTTTTGACGTCTAGATTTTCGTCACAGCAGTGCCTGGAACTCTTTATGTTTACGAAGTAAAACATTGTGTCTATCTCATAGATTGAGAGAAACGTTCTTTCTGGCAGCTAGCTTTGACTACAATACTGATGTGTAATACCCGTTTGAATGTATGTTGAACATTTTTTTAAGATTATCTGATATTTTGCTTTAAATAACAGCTGAAAATAAAAGAGGGGTAAGATTGAACGTAATTGAATGATGTATATTTCGACCAGAGATGCAGAACAGAAGCTGAGTGCCGTGGAATAGTTCCTTTTGAATATTTCTTAACGTCATAAGACACCAAGACGTAGGTGATAATGTCTCTTTAGAGATTTCGTTTTTCTGTTGTGAAATATAATAAATAAAATTCTCGTTTTATTATCCACGATTTAAATTAAGATTTTCTTTTTTTTAGACTGTCTGCCGTTCGAGGTAGAGAATCTAGTCTACTTTGAGATTTAACCAACGAATGTTGGATAAAGAGCGAGTTTCATTTCTAACCGACAAAGCAGGCGTTATTAGTAATATAGAACATTCCGTATTCATGTTATTCAACAGTAAATATATAAAGACGATTCATTTGTAAATACTAAAACCTCCACATTTCAGAGTTTATTAACTTTCATCGATCACCATAATCAGATATTCCCATCTGGATTTCAACATTATTTTAATGGTGGTTTTAGTTTTTTTACTCGTTTGTATTCATTCAAAATATTTTCGGGACACTTTTCATGAATATATTTCCATTCATTCTAATATTTCTAGCACAATCCCTGTAAAGAGGCATCTTAAAACTTATCGTCTAAGTCATATTTTTCTTTTGCCGCACCCAAAACAGACAATTTCGGTGCAAAGAAACGATGCCAAGCAAAAGAAAAAAAAAAGAATAAAATCGCTTTATGCTAATTTATGACATCATTTCAGAACGAAACTAAGCGGTAATCTTCTGCTTCGTTGGTTTTGTCTAAAATCACAAGGCAAATATGTTTTTATGTTACTCGATTGACCAACGTAACATAATGGACAGCGATATTACTGCAAACCCGTTAATTTTCTGTTGGATTTACAGCTCCCATTATCAATTTTGGCTTGAATATAAAACATTGTGAACCTATAGCTATTATCTTCGCTTTGTCACGTGATTTATAGAACATAATATATAAGGTGCACCGCCAGGGAAATGATCATAAAATAAAGCAACTTGACACCAATGTAATTACGTTAGAAAAAATAAAACAATCACACGATATATATTTTAAAATGAAACAAGTTCGAAATACGTGATATTTAGTATTATATAATTGCCTTATTTGAAATTTGGAGTCTTCGAATTGAAAAGATTTTCTAATAGACTCATTTAATGCAGTCATGGTTGCCTATGCCTTAGAGAAATAATAACATTGAACCTTTACAAATTGAGAAGAGTTTATCTGTGTAAAATACGTCTGATCTTACGGTTATTTTGATTTATAATTTTTACAAAACTGATCCTTGATAACTGTCATGAAACCATTTATGATTTCACGTCTCTGGCTGGGATCTGGAAAGAAATGTATAAAATATAAATTCATTGAAATAAATGAATAATAATATACGGAGAGAATTATATTTACTTTTAAAAACTGAATATTAAAATTAATAAAGACAAAGATAATAATTTAAAGAAGTTTTCAGAGGAATACTCTTTGTTTTAACGCTCGATATGGCGTACAGATAATGTCTAATATCCGCAGTGGTTAGATGCTGATTTTACGTAAGATTTGCACAAGCAAAAACTTATTCTGAAATTAAATAGATAAAAACATTCAGCGTTTTGGGTTGACAAAAATTATAAATTTTATATATTATATTTATAGCAGAAATTCAGTTTGATTACGCGAATTCGTCTTTTACTTTCAAGAAATGCTCAGATTTATTTACATATACAAATCATTTACCATTTAAACCGCTCAATCTTGAAAGTTCATTATATGACATATAATATAATAATGAGTGAACAGATCCAATTATATCTCAGTAAATAAATACAATATTTTACTACCGAAAGTTATTCCAATCCCTAAAATCGAATGCCCTCTAAAAATGGAAAGCATGATTCAAATATATTCATACAAAAGAAGATATTGGTGTCATCCTATTAAAGAGAGAGGCTATTTCATCTTTACAGCAATATTAATCTTTAGAACCGAATTAACTGTTTATAGTTACATACGTTCTATCACTTATAAGAAGCATTATAATATATAAATATCAAACAATAACGTTATATTTTATCAGAGGCGCACACACACACAGACACACACACACGCACACATATATATTAACAATGATCACTGAAGAGTAAAGACATGATAAATTATCATTACTAAACTTCTAAGTATGTGTGACTGCTACAATTTTCTCAGTTAAGTTTCTAAACCTCTTTACATTATATATATATATATATATATATATATATATATATATATATATATATATATATATATATATGATTCTGGGTTATTATTTTTTCTAGAGACCATTGTACCTAATTCTTGTATTTATACTTTTACATGTCTTTCATTTCTATCTTTATCTTGATCTTTGCTAAAATTCAGGTAATATATATATATATATATATATATATATATATATATATATATATATATATATATAAAATAATAATAATAATAAAATGATGTTTTATGATATGATATATTCATGGGTTAATGTGGCCAATATCAGGGATAGAGCTCATATTAGACTAAACATTGAAGTCAACACATAGAATAGAAATTCATGGCTAAGTTTTTATGTATGTGAAGTTTATTTCAGTTTATATTAGAATGAGTTTCACCCTGCCTAAGGCCCAGAATCAACATTCAAACAATTTCGCATTTCTTGTCTCTCCAGTTTTCTGAAAGTTTCACTTTTCAGAGTCTCAACATTTTCTCATTCTTTGTCTCTGATATATTTGCAAGTTTTCATATTTATTTGTCCTATCATTCTCTGTTTTCCAGAATTGCGTTTGGATGTATATTCATGACAATTTTCTTAGTTTTAGTTTCTTAATTCTTGTGTTTAATTCCTATCACTTATTAAATATTCGATATTGAGTTAATAGAAGATCAATCAAGAAATGTTAAATATGGTCACAGACTGAACGTAATCTACCTTTTTGATAATTCATAAGACAGTTTGTCTATGACATAAAGATATATCCATATATCCTCGCAGGAGATCTCTCGGTCAGCTTATACATATGTGGAGTCATCAATGCTCAATACAAAGAGTGGTTAGACTAATCTTACAAAACCGATGAAGAAGGTAAATATTGTAGTCACTTCTCGATGAACTCATCCAGATTATTGCAGATCTCACCTGTGTCATGGATGCGACGGGCAGCAAGTGAACATCCTCGACTTTTTTTCTCATACAAACCCTGACAAATGCTCAGCAAAGTTGTACCCATCTCCCATTAGCACGTCAGATCATTTCGTTGCTATTGTTCCGATTGACTCAAACAGTAAAAATGTTTATTTGCTATAAGATGGAACCCTATCCCGGCTTTCCGATTGTAAACGACGAAGGTTTCTACCCCAACCTTCTTAAAACATGCTGACTCAAAAAGTGTTGCTAAAATCTCTGAATGAACCATTTCTGGAATGGAGTGTTTTATACCCACAAAAATATTCCAGCAAACATCAAACAGTCATATTTTCGGCTAAATTTGCTGCAGCAAGAGCTCATCGGAACTCCTAATTAAATCACTATCGCAAGGGGCCGTCTAGTCTAGCCCTCACTACCTTCAAAACCTCCCGCAATTGCTGTAAGATTATTCAGTCAAAATGCTACTACGCGTGAGATTTCCAAGTTAATAACGGCACAGGCTGTCAATTCTTGGAAACCATCATTTTGATGTACATAAATTATCTATCGAAAAATATACTCTGAGTTTTAGTAAATACATATGTCAATGATACGACGATATACGATCGCAACTGTAAAACTATGCATGATCAGAATTTGACAGCTGACTTCTCTTCTGCTCTAACACTAAATTCGCAGGGGAAGATCTGGCTGGATACATTCAATGCCTATAAATTCCAACTGGTTTATTCCATCACCGTTGATTAGAACACGGAAAAACATCAGATGAGCGGATGTTCCTTGAAGGAGGTCTCATGCCTTGAGATGATATTGGGGCTAAAAAACACACCGACCTGAAGTGGAAACACTGTATACGGTAAAAATACAGTAGAAATTGTCGGCTCTCTGTACCGCTCAGCCAACCGGTAATTTACCTCTTTTTTTCATTTTACTCTCTGTCTCTGAAGAAGCTTTAAAAATAGTCAAACGTTAAATTGATATACGTTCCTTATTTGTTAGTTTGTTTTTATTCTATCATATTGTCCAATTGTGAATCTTAAACGCATCTCATAATATATCCAAAAACCACATAAAGAAAACTGCAAGAAATTCTATAGAATACATTAAAGGAAATCGAGAAAAGTAAAGAAAACATCAACTGTATTAAAACAACACCAATGCAAAAACAAAATATCGAAATTACGGACAAGGATTTAGAGCCGCCAAAATCAATTACAACATTTTAGATATTTAGGTATAATTTTTAACAAACGATGGAAGTTTTGACACCGAAATCCAAAGAAACATCGGAGACTTCCAAAAATAAAACGAAGTACAAACAAACAAGATAATCTCGTTTCGAGAACTATGCTGAAAAGATATGTAATAATAATGCATGCAAATACCGATATTACAGTGTTATGTTAATGAATGCTGGGCAATCTACACACAGATTAATAGAAAACTAATGTCAACACAAAGGATTCTACAGAAGGATGATCAGATTAACATGAAAGCAACAAGCAAGTTTTTAAAAAAGTAGAAATGGAAATGAGACACATTTTGTATCAGAAAGAGTCTGTTGCAAATTTTTAGATATTTTAGAGAATTTGACACACAAAAGGTTTAACACAATAATCAACCTAACGAGATTGTGCAAATGTTTTGCAGTAGATGAATTCGGGAAAGGCAACGGCAAATCTTAGTAATAGCTCAAAAGAGCAGGAAGTTGAGTAGAGTGACAATCATCCATGTTCTCAGGTTGTATCTCTTTTGTTGTATTTCATACTAGCAGTATAGCCCAGCATTGCTCTGGTGTAATGAAATCTTTAAATCAAATCCATGGTTCTGGAGCTCACTCTTAGACATTGGCACGAAAGATTAAAAAGCAATAGTTGTTCCCAGTTAAAGCGAAACCGTAGACCGAAAGAAACATGAATGGATGTAAGTCAAATTTTGATTTCCTGGTATCGATATCAAATCAGTTTTTTTCGTCGTAAACTAAATTTTGAAGGCTAAATAAGTCCTCTGAGTAAATGTTATCATGGCTGAGACTAGGAACTACAATTAAGCCTACTTAGAGCCATACCCGAAGGAAAAATTCAACAAAAAACGGCTGAAAAAATAGACATACAGGCAGATAAGCAGACACACACAAAAACATCTTGCCTTTGATATATATATATATATATATATATATATATATATATATATTCTGCACTATTGTAAGGACTGTAGCCTTGAAACTTCTGAATATCGTTTCTTATCTCTGTGTCTATGAGTGTGTCAAATTTGATTAAAATCGTACCACTCCTTCTATAACCCAATTTTTTTCGATTATCGATTTTCGACATTTATCGGGACTACCTCGACTCAAACCCTAGTTAAGAACACTCGCAAACGCTTGTAGTATAACTGTGTAAATTTTCAAGGAAATTGGTTCAGCCGTTTTGGAGTCTATAAGTAACGAACTCTCTCTCTCTCACACACACACACACACACAGAAAACACACACAGACAAAGTTCCATTTATAAATAAGTTTAGATACTCGGAACATTTTTAATGGCAGAGGGAAATTTAACATAAGGTTTATTGTATTCTGAAATTTTTAGCTTAAGTATTTTTGTAGCCGTTATAATGTTCTTTCTTATGAACACATAATATCATCCAACACTAAATTATCCTTAGGGGAAACTTTCCCGTTCATTTTAAGTAGGTGGAGGATTTTAAAAGGCTGGTATTGTCACTGTGACCTCGAGATGTTTTTGCAAATATCGCCTATTCTCTTCATAACACAATAAACATGCTGTTTCTAAAAGTGAAACGTTGTGCTGCAGTTTTATGAACAAAAACGTGAAAAATATACTTAAATTTAAGGAATTTAGAGGCAACAAAAATATGAGGAAAATGAATTTATAATTTATAACTCGAAAATTGATTTAACTACAACAAATAGGAATAAACCGACGATGTGCCGATTATAAATATTAAAAAATAATGATATCATCGTAGTGTGTAAATTTAAACGCTATAATAAACCAGCTTCTTTTATGTACCGTGTGTCTGCAAGTTGTGCAAGTTCTCTAAATTTTGATCCAGAAAACTTCATGCTACATGTTGTTTTAAAAAGAATTTAACTCCATGAATAAAGCCGAATCCGCTACCTATCCTCATCTTTGATATTCTGTGTCCCTCCCGGATGAATACGATCATGGCTTTCTACATCATCCTGTCCCTTGTAGATCTTAAAAAAGGTTTGTCTTTTTTATTTCTTTCAAATCCTGTCATACCTTCTATATGCGCAAGTCCGTCAAGCATGTTACACGCTGCTTTTCTCTTCCCACCTTTTTCTCAATCTTTCTCGTGAGTATTATATTTTCCAAGCCTTATTTCCTCATTACGTGCCCAAGAAATTTTAACTACCTTTTCTTGATTATATATACAAGTTTTGTGTTGTTTTCTTTTCTCTAAAACACGTCGTTTCTTACATGTTCGATCCATGGTATCGGCAGCATCCTTCTCTAGAACCACATTGGTGCTAATCATTTTTTTTTGTTTTTTAATGATTTTTATTGTCTCTGTGTAATTTGCCTAACTTTTGGAATGCATTTTTGGTCATCGCAATGTTTCTGCGGGTCTTCTTGTATCTGTTTTCGCCATTATTAGAACACCTCCCAGCAATTTAAATTTTTATTGCTATCACCAAAGCATATTAGGTAATTTATACACGTTATACGCTGATATTTGTACTCAGTATACTCTTTGAATATTCATTTTCTTCATATTACATTTCAGATTCTAGAAAGCGGCCGATAAATCCGGATTAAAATAACTGTTTCAATTAGCAGGTTAACTTGATACCAAGAATATTAGAATAAACAAAATCAATAGTCATTTCTTGTCTCACTAACTTACATCCTCTCTCTTATGCTTTTCTACATCCATCCCACTCTCATCAGTACTATCTTCCCTCTCCTACTCTCTTCCTGACACCCTCTGCAAACTCTCACTCATCAACATTCCTCCTATGTAACCCCCTGCACAACAGTGGCAGTAAAATACCTTGCTGGGGCGACACGATTATAAAAAAAATTATCTAGGAGCAACCCTTCTGGATGAAATTTAATTTGAAAAATCCAAAAAATAAAATGAAAAGAAGTGTAAAAAAGTATATAACTTTTGACCGAACTTATTCAATCATTACACTGAATCAATTCCGAGAGATTTAGAATTCCTACCTGAATCCATTATTAGCGTTCACAATATTCTTCTTCTTCTGTGTGTCATGTTCCTTCAGGACGTAAGTCTTCACTATCTCCCTATCAACTGTAGCTCTCAACACCCAGGTGTTCTTCTTCTTCTTCTTCCATGTTCCGTGTCCTTTCAGGATGTATGCCACCCATAGCTCCTTATCCCCTGTAGCTGTCAACACTCTTTCCATTAATACTCCCTCCGAAAAATGATCCGACATCCGTTTGCTCTAGCCTATCAATCATATCATGATTTGCTTCCTCCTGTCTTTCTTTCCCTATCATGTGAGTATCAGAATTGTCTTCTATGTGACTTGTTCTTTCAGGAAGTAAGCGATTGTGGCCTTCCAGGTCTTCCTATTGCTGGTGGCTCTTCGCACGTTTTCTCCTGTAAAATCACGCAACCCCAGTTCTGTTATCCACCTGCTCAGACTCTTCAAATATGGTATCGGCTGCTTTCCTTTGTCACTTTTTCCCTCTATCTGGCCTGTTAGTATCAGATTCTCCAAGCCCTCCTTTCTCATTGTATATCCAAAGAAACTTTAGTTTTCTGTTCCTCATGCTCAATATTAATTTCTTTTTCGTTTTCATTCTTTCCAAAAACTCATCATTGCTCACATGCTCGATCCCTTTTTTTAGAACCACATTTCAGTTGCTTCAAATCTTTCCTTCATTTTTGATCATATTATCCAGCAAGAATAATAAACACTCACAGAAAATATTCCAAAGATGAAATAACTTACAGATGAATATTATGTAAATGGAAAACTGACTAGTAATAAGAAGTGATAACAAAAAATTAAATTTACTAACAGCTACAAAAGACTGGAAAGTGTGAAGAATCATGATCTTGAAGGAACACGCTTCATAGAGGAATACGATATTGTCTGATTTCTTCATATTCTGATTGCATCATGTACATTTACACACAACTATACACTTTCTGGGTCCAAACAAGAAGACCAATCATTTTTAAATTAACCAATAATAAATCGTTTATGAATAGACAATTAATTTACATTTTTTTACCATTTACGGATGTAGTAGAGTACCAAAAGTTAGAACATCTTATTTATTGAACAACAAGAGGACAGCCCCAGAAATTAAAAAATGATCCTGTGGTTTTCAAAACATATATATATATATGGGTTGGTTTTGTTTTACCCATTTAGAGGTTTGCGATACTTGGCTGGGTTTCTGACAAGCATTTTCTCACTCTCTCATTCTCATCTTTTCCTCATCTGGGCTCTCAAAAAAGAAAAAAACAAAATTTCCTATTGCAATAACTTTTTCACCTTAATTTATGTTCTGCCTTAAAACTAGTCAGCAGCAATAAAAAAAGCGCAGAACAAAATCACTGTAAGATGCTTACTAATATTTGTGCTTGCATAAACAAATACAAATTTGACTTTCTTCAATAATATTTCCTCCGAGATTCAAAAGAACTAAACTTTAAAAAAAATTATATTGCGGAAAAAATTTCCGATTAATTTTTCACACACATTTATAATTTATATAAATAACAGAAGTTGATAATTAATAAATATGTTTAATATAAACTTGTTGTTCATTTTCGTTGCCAAATTGTTGTGGAATTGTGGTGAAACTTATCCGCAAAGTTGTAGTGAACGGTTTGTGCCGGAAGTAGTGTATTAGTATAACAAGAAGGAAGATATTCAAAAGAAGTGTTAATAAGTAATATTGATATAAGTAAGTCCGAAGGTCTTATTACGCTGACCAATTAGTAGCTGTCGTTAACTGCACTCGTTAAATGGTGTATTTTACTGCTCTTTCACTGTTCGTTTTTGATTGCTCTCAACTCATTTTCACTGCTCCTTAGAAGTCAGGCAGGTATATAGCAAACGAGGAGCTCATTCCTCGTAGGAGGGTACCATAACAAAACGAAAGATAAATGTTTATTTCGTTGGTGCTTTTTAAACCCTCTGCACCTTCTGATCTAATAATTTGAGAGAGTTCTGTTACGTTTGGCACAAGGCCAATTTGATAAACGTAATACAGATCTGTACAATAGGAATCTCGTAGAATTTTCTGTAGAACATACTCATTGATATAGGGTAGGACTAGCCTTTGTCTGTAGAACATTTTCGTTATTTTTTATACCTTTCTGAATAAAGAAGCCATAGTTTTAGACACATGATATAACAGTTCCGTTTCTTTTATCTTTGTTTGTAATGAATTATGACAGGATGCGTTGTCTTGGTGACATTTTCTTCTTCATTTGTTTTCGCTTTTCGGCGATTTCTTTCTTCTAACGCACCAGTAATGCTATATAGTATTCGCTATTGATGATATTTTCTTTCTCAAGGTAAGCAATGAAATAAACAATATCTAGCGCATCCCAAATTACGGAGGCCAAAACATTACCTGCTGATGTTGGTGTTTTTCGTCGCTTTGGATAGTTTTCACCTGCTGCTGGACACAAAGCTGACAGCTGATTAGACTTCTGATTGATGTGAGAGATCAATGTTTTATCCTTTGTCTCATATTTACGCCAAAACAACAATTGCAAACAACGCTCTGAATCGTCGACACATTGTTGTTTTTACTGTGTTCACAGCTCTCTCATGAACAAATGTTCACGGAAAATGATAAATATAGTGCCTTCTGATATGTTCAACTCATCTGCTATCTCAGGCAATGTCAATTCACGATCGTTCAAAACGAGTTTGCGTGTTTTTATGTGTTTTCCAAGAACACTTCTGATTTTGTGCGACCTGCAATTTTGCAAAATTTGCGTCTGCACGATCCCGTTTAAAGTCAGTAAATCACCTCTTAACAGTCGTTTCCAACAAAGCAGATTCCGAATTAAATTTATCAAGCCATGCTTTGCTTAAACAGTATTTTATTTATCAGAAAGAATGGCTTTATCAACAGACGAAATTCAAATTTTTCATTGATTTGAAAATTTGCAAGATTTGCTTCTCTTAAATAACTGTAAGTTGGCCCAAATTTTGACACGTTCCTTTGAAGGTTAGTACAATAATAACTGTTGTAGATTCCGAGTGTTGGAACCGGACAAAATAATAAATGCCAAAAACACCTATCGAGATAGAAAATGTAAGTTATATTGAATGTTATATATAAACTGGAAAGCGGGTTTGTCAATTTCGGTGTACTATTAGTAGAAATAAATATATACAGTCTTGAAGAGAAATATTAAGTCCGTGTAACTGATTCTGACTGAGTGGAGCTCAGAGCAACTGCATTACAAGTGTGATTCCAGATCCAACTCCAACTAAACAACTCTCACTTCTTACCACTGACTTGCCACTAAAATCTGCTGTTCTCTCTATAGTCAGGATCATATGTACACTCAGGCGAATCCATTATTAGGTACAAAGGGGCGATCCCCAACAATAACATCACATGTTTTTTTTATTATTAATGACACCATCTATATATCTGACCCAAGACGTTTTAAGTGATACGTTAAATACTGTATCCTTAATATAACTTCTAATCTCACATCTGCCACCTAGCTACACAAACCTTGTAGTTTTGTTAAAAATGGATTCCGCTCAAATATCCAAGCTATCCTTTAAAGTATTCTACATTAAATAATCAATCATTTTTATTTTCCATAAGTTTTATATTTCGTGTCCGTAGAATCGGGTTTCTTTTGAAGATCTACATTATTATTTTCTTCAATAATAATTTGAGATGAATACTAATATTTTAATTTTAACGCTATGTGTAAAATATTTGTAGTTTTTCACGGCATATAAATCACCACAGGTAATTAACTCAACGCAGCATCAGCTACACATTCACAGCTCTGATACATACAAAAAGCGTTCAATATATAAATATATATATATATATATATATATATATATATATATATATATATATATATATATATATATATTGGTAATTAAGCGGAAAATGGCTTGGTAGTAAATCTCAAAAGATCTTATTAATATTAGGTATAAACACTGATCCAGCCAAGTGGATTCAATGTATATTCTTCCTATTTCTATTGTTTTAATTTTTTTACTTGATATAAATTTAACAATTTCTTTGGTATTAACATTATCCGGGTCCTTTTAACAGTGACTTTTATAAAAAGTAATTCCATCTGAATTGTTTATTGTTTGTATTTATTTTTATCTAAATATATTTCATCGCATCTCTTCGTTACTGTCATCCGAGGGACGGTTCTAACATTTTCCGGTTGCAATGATCTTTCTCATTGTTCTTCCTTACTCTTACTACCGTTTATTGACACAAACAAATTAAATATATTTTCCCATGTGTTGGTCTCACTGACGAGCTGAATGTTTAAAAATACCTCACAAAATTGACAACGTAAATATGAAATATTGAATTTTAATATATACTGAATAAATAAATATGTGTGCCCATTATATATATATAGGAAGAGAGAGAGAGAGAGAGACACAGAGAGAGAGACAAACGGATAAAAAGAGAGAGGCGGCGAGAGAGAGTTCACCACAATATCCAAACACTTCAGGAAAGGGAAAACTAGATAATGTAAAACCAAATTTCTTCAGATATCAACAGATTAATATAAGTTAGCTTTGGACTCTACAATCACAAGAGATGCTCGAAATGGTGGCCTTTAACTCCCAAACATTTGATAGTACCTCAAACTATGCCTGGGAATCTTTCACCAAAGTGTCTAGTGTTAAAGCTTCACATGCAGTTTTAATTTTTTGCCTAGGTGTCGTCAATATGATGTCATATGTTGAGGAAATATCGTATTATATTAAAAGTGTTATTGCAGTTTAATAAAACTAAGAAAGACGAATCATTTCGTTCGTGAAGAGTGTATACATTTTTGACGTTCTGTATATATATATATATATATATATATATATATATATATATATATATATGTATGTATAAGAGAATGAAAGGCCGATTATATTATTGCAATAGCTGTTACCTTCTTGACGACATTTTCTGCTGTTCACAAAGAGTGATATATCAAAGTGTTCAATAAAACAGCAGAAAATATGTCTATATTTTTCTGTATAAGAGTCAAGAGAACAAATATTCTGAGATAATTGGTTAAATCAAAGGACACGAACAAATAACAACCTCCAAATTGGTTCCCAAATTCAAAGAGATCTTATCTTGACTTTTTGTTCTAATATTTTTGATAACTTTGCTTTTGCATTCATTTCAAACAAAGATAGTTGCGTAAACATGTGCTATGGCATTATTTCGAAAGCGTGGCCCGAGGTTTGTGCTTCTAAACCAAACACATTGATCAAGAGAAGCGACTCAGATATAGCGCAGCATGTTACCGGAGAAGCGGAACCGGAAAAAGAATTATAGGCATGGTGACGCAGGGCGATTCCGTTAACATAACCGCTGGGGTATTCGCTGACCTGAAACGGATACTGGCATTTGGTGTAGAGAAAGAATAAAGTTGCAATGCGTTTCGGGTAATGAAGAAATGCAGGAAATTGCGAGAATAGATTATGATTATAAATTCTTTTTCTTTTTCAGTTCGTTCTGGATCATCTTCCGAGGTAAATATATGATTTTGTGAGTATAATTGATACGATGCAGGGGAAAATGCAAAAATATAGCTTACAGACAAAAAAAGATAGACAGTTAAAATAAATATGTACGTGTTTACTTTAGGATGGGTTATTCTGTAGATAGGAGTAATTTGAGAAGTTATTGCTATTAGTTCATTCTTAATACGAATAGGCATGTAGAAGCATACATTTATAAATCGTTATCCAATATAATGACAGATTCTCTCCAGTACAGATTTTTGCTTACGAGAACAGAAGCATTTTTGCACTAGGAACTGGTTGTTTTTAGTTTGATTTTAATAGGGGTGCTCTCATTTATAAATATACGGTTGTCAGATTTTCATTTTTATTGTAAAAAGCATTTAGCATTTTTGCTAATGCCAAGAGTTGAAACGATTTTTCGAATGATGCATTGAGTTGTGAATTAATTTAATATTGTTTACATGTTGCTGGGCATGTATTGCAGCAACAAACAGCAAACTATTACTAAAATTCCGGTTGATGATACTATTCTGTTAAAGAATTCCTTGTCTTGTAAAATTTTGGAAAAAAATAATAAGAAAAGGATTATACTTTCATTTGGCAATACATAATAAAAATAGTACGAAATACAACATTTCTTTAAAAAAAAAACCTGTGGTATCCTAATAATTATGGCCGCTAGTGTAGTTTCAATAATTAACCTTTCAAAAAAGGCAGGGATTTTAAAGATCTATTTGGTGACACCTTGACCGTTATGCAACTAGGCCATTCTTTTCCTTCGTGTTGTTTTTCCAGATAAATCCTATAATAAGAGATCAGTTCTATATTATGATCTTTTATATCAGGATTGAATCAGATCTGGAATTGTCGTACATCTACCTTCTATGTACAAAAAATAATATATCCGCCTGTGGAATAACACACTCATGACCATCAACGATTCAGTAGGTTGGATTATTTAGTTTTGTTTGATGGATTAAAAATGTTTCCACGTTCGCAGTATAAGCCCAGTGCCGCACTTTCTGCGTGCCTGCAACATATAGGTATTCAGTGTGGAATTATCATTACGCCATTTTTGGTGAATTCAAAGTTAAGTTTCCCTTTGACTGCTTGACAATGATGTCTAGAGTGTACCATGGAATATATCCACAGCTTTTAAAATAGAAACTAATTAATTCTTGTTCTTTAAAAATGTCATGGTGGCATCAACTATTAGAACGAATTGAACTACATATACTTCCTCTCACAAGAGGAGATCAGATAGAGAGCTCAGAGTTGGAGATCCGCAGGAGATCAGGATAAGCAGATCAGCAGAGAGCGATAGGCAGAGATAGTGCTACCGTACGACTATTACGAGTCCCAGTTATAGTATTCATTTCTAAGACGTATTAATTCATTCTACTAACCGAGTTCCACGTATTGTATTTTGCTATGTTAATATATATATTCGTTATTTCATATTCTGGTTGTTGTATTATTTCCTTGCTGGACTTCTTAACCGGGTCCATGACAAAGAACATGTGTGAGAAGAAGACCGCAACAGGAACAGATGGAATTTGAACTTGACAAGCCGACCCCGTATCAACAACAAATAAGTTATACGCTATGAACGCATCCAATTTTTTTGCAAGAGTAAATATTTGATATCCATCATCATATTGATTCAGTCAGTCAGTTAAGAAGCATAAATGATATACGCTTTGGCGCTCATGTCTTATCCGAGCCATGATTAACTTGGCAAAAGATATTCCGACAGTAACTTCCTAATTTGCGGTATACTGGTTGGCAAACAAGAAAAAATCTCCAGCTATGTAATCCATGGCTGGAGAGGTAATAGACAGTTTCATCACTTTTTCAAGGATATTTGCTCGTAAGTGAATGTAACAAATTCAAGTGGAAGCAAACTAGGCTCTCTGATGTCTCATTCCTAAGTAATGTTTTCGTTTATACATTTCTCTCTCTCTCTCTCTCTCTCTCTCTCTCTCTCTCTCTCTCTTATATATATATATATATATATATATAGGGTGATTGAAAAGTAACTTTGTTCTGAATGTGTGACAGACTCACCGATGTAAGTATAATTTTTACAAAACCAGAGAGTTCATCATACATAAAACAGGGAGTCACATATCAATCACTCTGTATAAAGTAAATAAGCGTGTAATAATTGCGTTTAATATAAATATTGAATTTTCATTATATATGCTTAAAAGATTACAATTTACAGTCAGATATATAGAAAATGCTTATATATATATATATATATATATATATGAGTATTCAAACAATTACAATTTTATCTAATATCCTATATATATATATATATATATATATATATATATATATATATAGGATATTAGAAAGAAATCTAAGTAGAAATGTAAGAATTTGGTTTCCTAATAAAGCCTTACCAGACATTTGAATGAGAGTTTCAAACATTTGAAAACTTTAGACACTTAAATATCCAATTCATATAGCTATTTTTTTATTTCTTGATACCTGGAAATAAATTAAAATCAAGTTTTATCAGATCAACCAACCTATTATGCATTGTGTGTAAAACAATATTATAAAACCTATAATTGTTCCTGTAGATTTCACCAAAAAATGACATGGACAGGGTTATTCATGAGATATATTAAAACCATTCAGCGAGATACTAAAAGACCAAGACGGCTGGTTTGGGTTTAGTATGGACGGAAATAATCTTAACATAAAATTTGCAGATTATAAAATCTTGATGATAAATTGATAAAGACAATTGAAAAGAATAGTTTTATAATATACGAAAAATTAATAAGAAAGGAACCAATGATTAGTGTAATGAACTTGAATATACTATTGTCAGGAAAATAGACGATCATTTATATATATATATATGCAAACTTATCACTATACTCGTTTCGTAAAACCCTTCGTGTATATACGCGGAAGGAAAAAATGGTTGTATAAAAAGAAAGAGCCAGTAGCCCTAAGAAAAAACCCGAGACGAGTAATCAATAACAAAAAAAAAGCGCTCAATACGTAAGCAGAGCAGAATAAGTAAACTAACCTAGTGAGCCAACAAACCTGCCAAGAGTTCACCAAAAATGATCTTTAGGGAAAGTTGGTAGGTTTGTTGGCCCACTAGGTTAATTTATTATATATATATATATATATTATATATATATATATATATATATATATATATATATATATATATATATATGTCTGTGTGTGTATGTGTGTGTCAGTTACAAATGATAGACAAAGTGCTGTAGTTAAGTTTTTATACAATTTTTCAAGTGATCTTATAAATGCTTTTATTTAATATATAAATTAATTGAAAATTGTCGTAATGTTTTATTTATCCAAGCGCTTTCTACTATACTTTTAATCAATATCATCGACAAATTCTATTTTGTTTTAACTAATTATATGAATTTTTTATGTATCTATCTAGACTTATAAGTATTTTTTATAAAACATAAACTTATCATAATAAATGTTCTTTTTCATTCTCACGTTTACCTTTTTTTTACTTTTTCTTTTTGTAAACCTAAAGTTATAACTTTTAAATTGTCATTTTCTGCTTCTTTTCTTTTTCTAATAAATTTGTTGTTATATATTTAAATATATAAAAAGATTCTCTCTGAAACACATAATATATTTAATCTTATTATACATTCATCATATATTTTATAAAATACTGGCCAATAGTTGTAATTGGGACAAATTGGCACTGTCTATAAAATATTGTCTTTGCATATTTCTCAAGTAGCCTTTGACAACTAAATCCATCTACATACGGTTTTAGATATAATAAAGTTAGTAATCCTCAAAACGCAGTTAATCTCGGAGAAAAAAAAAACAAACTTTATCCTTTGCAAACATCCACACAGATATAAATCCACACTGAACATCCGAAGTGGAGCCATGAATGTTATAGGCAGTCAACACTTTCATGCTTCTGGTAATTCCTGCAGCCAAGCCGATCCAAGCCTGTATTCCCATCTACAAGCGCCTAAGCCAGCTTTCTGTGACTCATATTTCACCACTAAAACACTGAATTTTGACTAAACGGTGCCATAATTCTATCTCGAAAGAATTTTACTGCAGAATCAGGTGTCGTTTGTTCGAAAGGCATTATTGCAGTAAAACTTATATATTAATTGAATGACCCACAATATTGATTTCTTCTAAAGCATGGTTAATATATGTACTAATCTTCACTGCAAATAATGTTTAGAAAGATTTCATAATACTAACAAAAACAAAAATATTTCATTATACTTATATACGTATATATGTTTCTTATCATAAACGATATATTTAGTGGGTACGAGCTTCATTAGACATATCTGTCATTTAAACGGTACGATCTATGTATAAAAACTGAGAGATCGAATGTCGTAGGAAATAAAATAATTTATCCCACCAACTAGAATCTAACCTATGATCCATTTTTAATCTGGCAATCAAATTAATCTACACCTTAAAATTAATGATCCCAACAATGAAATTAATCTTTAACCCAATCAGAGTTATCTTCCGACCACTCAAATTAATCTTTCACCTAATCAACTTAATCCTCTGACCACTCAAATTACTCTTTTATCCAGGTAAATTAAAATTATTTTTTCCGACGACTCAAATTAATCTCTCACCTAGTTAAAGTCATCTTCCGACCACTCAAATTAATTTTCTACCCAGTCAAATTAATCTTCCGACCACTCAAATTATTCTTCTACCCAGTCAAATTAATCCACCTACCACTCAAATTAATCTTCTACCCAGTCTCATGATTAAATTAAAATTATTTAATTATAACTTTGATTGAATTTTAAACTTATATTACATAGTATTCACAATGAATCTTATTATTATGATTATAATGACAATACTTTGGGGTGTAGCCGTTCTTGAAGGGGTCGTTATACTACACCATGCCCCCTATAGTTGCGTGCTCAATGCCATTGAAATATTGTGGTCATCCGTGAAGGCGCATATAAAAATGCACTATGAGTCAACATTAGAACAGATGGTGCAGCAACTATCTGACGGTGTATCGAAGGTGAAGCACAGACTGAGATATGTTCAGCTGTTAATACGATTCCGATGGCTACCACGCCCATGTGTCTCGCGTGGTACAACAATGTGGTTCTGTACTACCAAGGGTGCCTAGCAGGTAAGGATCTCTCAGTTAGTGTGTAACTAATCCAAGATTTGTAAATGTCTAAGATTTTTATAATAAATTTAAAATTATCTTATTTTTTTATTCATTTGAATGGGTGAAAGATTAATGTGAGAGCTTGAAGGAATTATTTGAGTGGTCGGAAGATTGATTTAACTGGTCGGAAAATAAATTAGGCAAAAATTAATTTGAGTGTCCGGAAGATTAATTTGTGAGACCGGAAGATAGATTTAAGAAGGAAAATTGTAATTTCCCAAATTAAAGATGAAATAAATGACCGATTCCTGTCGAGTGGTACATTTATTTTAGAATGACATTCGATTCCTAGTCCGGTAGATATTAATTTTTATTTTGAAAAAAATAAGTGACCTCTGTTTAAATCTATGAATCTACTAAATATAACATTGATAATAAGAATTAATGTTTGTTTTAAAATCATCCATTAACTGAATATGTGTAATATAGCAATCTGGCCCCACCCGAGGAAGGTTGATGCAATCGATGGTGTTTCCCGTCGGTGAAGGGGTCGGCGAACGACAAGACAGGTGTTTGAAAAATACATCCTGTCGGGGCCTGGAACGGATGTCGCAGGGTTATGAGTCGGGCTCGTTTGACCTTATTTCCGACAGCGGCGGAAATGACTACGGAGGCAAACAGAACAGGTGTCTCTTGGAATTACGTGGCGTTGCGTGGGCGAGGCAAAACCGGAAGGAAAAGTCTGTGTTCTAGAAGACTATAAAAAGACCTCGACACACGGATTCGCCAGCAGAGAACGGCCAGTGGAAGCAGAGAGACACCACAGGCAAGACTACACTCCCGTCGACCCATTCTATGTGCGCTCTCACTCTTCCATTCTCTGTTCCACACGGGTTCGTCGTCAGGAATAAAAATATAACCTTATATTTTTATATATGCGTGTTCTCGTTGTTTGTCGTCGTACGGCGATATATAACATACGCAAATTGGTGCCTAGTGACTTGCTGTTTTAAGACAACAACAACAACAAAACAGATAGATGCGAACTTGGTTACCACGGCGACAATTTGAAATTCTACGGAATTAAAACCACCAGATAGAGGAAGAAAAAGAAAAAAGAAGACGAAAATAGAAAGCAACCGGACGACCATAGACGACATCAACGAAAGGTAGGTGACTTTTGATTCGATGTTGTGTGTGTTCTGCTCTTGTTCATAATAAGTTTGTAATAAGTCTAATGCCGATTTTGTTCAAGGTCTGACCCTGGAATTGAGAAATGTGACTTGTTCGGTGTCGAACACTTTAAGGGGAGAATCTTTTTTGAAGAATATACAGCCATTAGCGTGCAAAGAAGATGGTGGTTATAGTGCTTGGTTGGAGGATATGGAGAGGTATTTTAAAGTTGTGCGCGTGGCAGAAGAAGACAAGTGTCAGGCAGCTCTTCTCACAACAAGGGTAGCTGTTGGATACTATGTATATAGACTAATCTCTAATAACCCACAACTCACATGGAAGGAGTTCAAAACTTCTTTAAAGGAATACTACGGATTGGTTTTAGACCCCGACGCACGGTTAGTCGAATTAGTGAACATTAAGCAGGGTAGAACAGAGGGGGTGCAGGACTACATGCAGAGAGTAGTACGCCTAGCGGAGAGCGCATATGTTGGGGTTGACGGGAGGAATGAAGTTGTGATAAAACAAGTTCTAGGATTTTTCATAAAAGGTCTAAGGGATCGGGAAATAAAGATGGCAGTTATGAAGGATGAGCCACAAACACTAGAGGCTGCCTATCAGAAAGCGTTATCTGAGTTGAGATGGAAAATCCGACTCGATGCAAACTCTGAATACGAAGAGGAGCCTATGGAAATTTGCCACTCTCGGAGACGGGTACCGATAGAAGCCGTAAGCCCCGCTGAATCTAATACTAATAATAATAATAATAATAATAGGAATAAGAACAATAGAAAAGTTGGTAATAGGGGAACTGGATACAAGGCTCGCGAGCGGGAGAGGAACGGGAGCGTTGTTAGGTGTTGGAATTGTGGGAAAGAAGGCCACATAGCGAAATTTTGTAGACGCGCCCCGGGAAACGGCAGAGGTCCGTTCGTGCGACGCCCAACGAACGGAACAAGGCGGTACCAACGGACATAGTTGGTAATATGGGCGCGCCAAATTCCATCTTTATTAGAATAGAACGTAGACCTTATAGGGCATTGGTAGATACGGGAGCAGAGGTATCGGTTATAAGCTGTAGGGTATTTAAAAAATTGCGACTGGGACTTGAACTGCAAAAGAGGGACATTAAACTTCGAACTGCGAATGGATCCCCGTTATACGTTGAAGGCCTTTGTCGTCTACAGGTCCAGATAGGAAGTAAGTCCATACCCCATGATTTTTTAGTCGTGAAAAATCTCAATAGAAACGTTATACTTGGCCGAGATTGGCTGATGCAGAACGGGGTGATAATGTATTTCGATTTGGGGGCATTGAAGATTGGTGAAGAATACGTAGCATTGGAGGAGGATGTTCATATTTCCTCTATTGTTAGGTTAGCTCAAAAAGTAACATTAAGACCTCAACACCTGCATGCTTGTCTGGGATTAACCAGGCTGAGAAATGGACGTGGCAAAGAATATGAAATCGAACAGCTGAGTAGTGGATATGTTAGCAACTTATGTGGTATATCAGTAGCCAACGCAGTTGTAAAAATGCCAAAGTCTCGTATGTTTCAGTTGCTGATAATGAATAACACTAACCAGACAATCACTTTGAGACGGGGGTGTCCGCTGGCTAAATTGGAAAGGGCAGGTAATATTACTGAAATTACTATGCCCGATAAACAAAATAATAAAAGTCCTGATGTAGATTTGGAACAGGTACATGTACCGGAGGAATTCAAGCCTGAAATTAACAAATTGCTAAAAAGAAATAGGGACATGTTCGTTAGTGACGACAAAAACCTGGGCAGAACCGATACTGTGGAGATGCGTATCGATACTGGAACGCATGAGCCCATAAGAAAACGCCCATATCGCACACCCCTCAAACAAAGAAAGACAATGGATTCAGCAATCGACGAAATGATGCAGGCAGGTGTAATTGAGAGATCCAATAGCCCGTGGGGTTTTCCAGTAGTTTTAGTAGAGAAGAAAGACGGTGGTAAGAGATTTTGTGTAGACTTTAGAGCACTTAATAAGATTACAAAGAAATATGCTCGACCTCTTCCTGTCATCGATGATATACTGGCATCACTTGGTTCGGCAAGGTACTTTTCGAAGCTTGATTTAAAATCAGGGTACTGGCAAGTTAAGCTTCATGATGATGACAAAGAAAAAAGTGCATTCACCTGCCACAAGGGTCTGTTTCATTTTAATGTTATGCCATTTGGACTTGCAAACGCACCCGGCATCTTCCAGGAATTAATGTCAGTTGTTTTACAGGGACAGGAAGATTTTGCTCTGGCATATTTAGATGATATTCTGATATTTTCAAATACGGTGGAAGATCATTTAAAACATATAGACACAGTCTTGAGTAGTCTACGTAAGCACAACCTTAAACTGAAGCCAGCTAAGTGTGAGTTCTTTAAGAAAGAGACCCAATACCTGGGGTTCAAGATAAGTGAAGAGGGAATACAACCAGACCTCAATAAAGTCAAGGCTATAAAGTCAGTTTCTACTCCAACCACTGTTAGGCAAGTAAGAGCTTTTATTGGGATGACCTCATACTATCGCCGCTTTATTAGAAATTTCTCTGATATAGCCGAACCGCTGGTCAATTTGACAAGGAAATATGCACGATTCCAATGGGACGATGCTTGCCAAACCGCTTTCGATACACTAAAAACGAAGCTCGCGGAGATGGTAACACTAGCCTATCCCAACCCAAATAAGGCGTATAGGTTATATACTGACGCATCCGATCAATCGATTGGCGCATGCCTATCCCAGGTGGTGTACGATAAGGAAAATAGGAAGGATGTAGAAAAACCAATTTATTTATTGTC
Source organism: Ascarosepion bandense (assembly GCA_037127315.1). NCBI lineage: Eukaryota > Metazoa > Mollusca > Cephalopoda > Sepiida > Sepiidae > Ascarosepion > Ascarosepion bandense. Next base: position 6,032,070 of record JBBBDQ010000256.1, on the reverse strand, counting down.
CCATAAATTAAGTGACACACAAACGAGGTGGTCAACTATAGAGAAAGAGGCTTATGCCATACACTATGCTCTTCAAAAACTGAATCACTACCTGCATGGCGCAACATTCACAATATACACTGATCATAGGCCCCTGGAGCACTTACTTAACTCGCCCATACAAAATAAGAAGATACAGACTTGGGCTCTGAGCATGTCTGGCTACAATTGCAGCATACAATATCTTAAGGGTAAGGATAATGTTTGCGCGGATCTCTTATCACGCGCTGTTGATGTGAACAAAGACCATATTGCTTCTCCAGTAGATATAGATGATAGAAATTACTTGGTTAGTGTTATAAACTCCAACCTAATGGAGCCGGAAGAATTAGCAGCCCATAAAAATGTCGGAAATTCATCAGAGGCACCCGAACGGCCCACATTGAAAGGAATAGACATAATCAGGGAGCAAGAATCAGACAAAAACATCTTAGACCTGAAAATTAGATTACGAAATGGTAGGGCTACCAAAGCAGAACAGAAGAGATATATAGTAATGGATGAGGTGGTGTACTATTTGTCTCAACCTGATGATGAACCCCTCATCAGGCTGTATGTACCATCTCACCTTAGAAAAATGGTGCTAGTTCAATACCATGATGACAGTGGCCATATGGGGGTGGATAAGACATTCCACTCAATAAAACAAAAGTATTTCTGGCCTTATTTACTTAGAGAAATAAATGATTTCGTAGGTAAATGTATCCCGTGTCAGACACGAAACCTAAAGAGGCAGCAACCCCACATACAAGAATGTGACTTCCCTCCTTTTCCTTTCGCAAAGGTTGCTTTAGATGTCTCAGGACCCTACCCAAAGACACATTCAGGTAACCAATACATAGTTACATTCATAGATATGTACAGTGGTTGGCCGGAGGCATTTGCGGTTCCTAACAAGAAGGCAGAAACAGTGGTGCATCTCTTAGTTGACGAAATCTTCCCCAGATTTGGGACACCACTTCAGCTTTTAACTGATAATGGGCCAGAAAATGTCAACAGGGTAATGAAAAAGACATTAGAAGACCTAAATATACACCATGTGACAACTTCTTTTTATCACCCCCAGAGCAACGGTAAGGTTGAGAGGTTTCACAGAACAATGCATGATGTTCTAGCAAAAAAAATCGGCAACAACGAACAGTCGTGGGATATTTACATTAACCAAATGTTGGCGGCTATCCGGTTTCATGTGAGCGAGACCACTAAGTTTTCACCGTATTACTTGCTCTACAACAGGGATGTTATTTTGCCCTTGGACAATATACTGAGGCCTCGTCGCATATATTATGGTGATGAGCATCACCAAATTGCACTACAGGAAATGCATCGTAGCTTCACTTTAGTTAGGAATAATATAAGAAAAGCGAGGAGAGCCGCGATAGATAAGTCGCGTGGTAAGACGAAAAATACAACTTTTGAGGTTGGTGATTTGGTGTACTATAAGAATCACCAAAAGAAAGGGAAGTTAGATGTGCGCTGGCGGCCATATTTATGTGATCATTGAAAAGACTGGCCCGGTCTCTTATAGAATTAGAGATCAGTTAACCGGCTCGGTCATTAAGACGCATGCTGAGCATCTTCGGGCAGCGTCCATTGATGAATGGAAAATCCCTACTTCCGATAGGCCGTTACGAAAGATTGTATTGGCTGCTCCAGTAGAATCCAGTGATTCGGATGACGAATCCGGAGCGGAACAGACCGACTTTCCAGTGCACAAAAATCGACACCAACGTGTGGAATCAGACGATGAGTCTGATGTTCCATTAATGGAGCGTCGCATCATGACGCGACGTAAAATGGCGAATAAAAACGTGTCAACTATTGATAATGATGATAGAATCGGTGGTATAAATAATGTTTCATCCACGTTCGAGGATGATTGCTCAAAGTGTGAAACGACTGGATCTACTCATGTAGATCAGGGTTTTTCTAGGGAATCACCTAGCAGCGAAGATGTCCAAATGAGGCAAACGTCTGTTGGGGCAAAAAGCACGGATAGACCTGCAGATTCCACAGTTGATCGGAATAAAAAGAAAGAACAACTGAAAAGTCTTGTAGACTTATTGGCTGATATGCTATAGGATTGGGAAAGAAAGCAGTGGGAGGATTAACGATAGTTTAAGTGAAATAGTTAGGTCACCTTCCTTATAGCAAAACATGCGGAAGATACAAACTAAAGAATTACGAGTCACGGGTCCATTTTTTTTTAGACTAAATTAAGATAGATGAAACCTCCAATCCTCCACAAGTAAATTGCATGCGGATTAACGTTGGAATCAGGGTAATTTTCTTCGTTTTCTATTGAACATTTCTCGGTCAGACTATGAATGATATGTACTGCAGATAATGGCAGTTTTTCTGTGTTCAAACATAGTATGTTTGAAATTAAATTAAATTAAATGAAGTTACATGTGTAACAATAAACTCGAGCAGAAACACGCATGGTGTTGGTCAAAGGTCATTTACTCGATGTCAGTTTAGAAACTGGAGCGCGGTTACCGCCTATGATCATATGGTCGTGCATCGAGGCGTCTACGCGTATGGACAGAGTCGAGAAAGGAAACGAACATTGAAAGTTACAGAAACTTAAAAAAAAAAAAAAAAAAAGAACAATGAAACATCGAGCTGGGAGAACATTATGAAAATTCCACAATGGACACGAACATTGTTGGGTTGCCGATGTAGGCTCCCCTATATATATATTTTTTTGTTTTGTTTGTTTCGGCGTGCACATGTTTTGTACAATTGTCGGGCTTGTGTGGCATGGGCGGGTGTGAGGGTCTTGCGCTTAAAATGTTCTTAAGTGAACATTTTGGAAAATGGGAGGGCGAGAAGTGTAATATAGCAATCTGGCCCCACCCGAGGAAGGTTGATGCAATCGATGGTGTTTCCCGTCGGTGAAGGGGTCGGTGAACGACAAGACAGGTGTTTGAGAAATACATCCTGTCGGGGCCTGGAGCGGATGTCGCAGGGTTATGAGTCGGGCTCGTTTGACCTTATTTCCGACAGCGGCGGAAATGACTACGGAGGCAAACAGAACAGGTGTCTCTTGGAATTACGTGGCGTTGCGTGGGCGAGGCAAAACCGGAAGGAAAAGTCCCGGTTCTAGAAGACTATAAAAAGACCTCGACTCACGGATTCGCCAGCAGAGAACGGCCAGTGGAAGCAGAGAGACACCACAGGCAAGACTACACTCCCGTCGACCCATTCTATGTGCGCTCTCACTCTTCAATTCTCTGTTCCACACGGGTTCGTCGTCAGGAATAAAAATATAACCTTATATTTTTATATATGCGTGTTCTCGTTGTTTGTCGTCGTACGGCGATATATAACATATGCATATTTATAATTACCTTTAAGTATGTTTATATTCGATCATTTACATAGGTAACATGATTAAATTGTTTCATTTACTACACTCATCTTTGTTTGGTAGAAGGCCACAGATCTTCGGAGCCTGGTAAAGATTAATTTTATTCTTCATTAATCGTAATAAACCAGGCAGACATTCACCATGATTCTACGTTAATATTCTTTAATTTTTGGCAAAAAATATTCTAATGTGAAGAACATAAAAAGGATCTAATTACTATGAAGCATTACGCTCCGGTAAAGCGACGTAAACTATTTGTTCAATTAAATATAGTGCACTTGTAGAACATTAAAATCCTTACTCAATGCTAACATTTCTTTTTAACTTAGTATTAATAATGTACTCAGTCCTAATGTTAGCTTCTTAACCGCTACATCGCGATGAGTATATCATAGTTATTTAGAAGAGGTACTCTACAAAAAACAACAAGATAATCAAAATGAACATTTCCAAAACGTAAAAACTAATCTAGATTTGGAATAAAATCAGTGATGAAAACTACTTAGTATCAATCATAAATTTCAGTATGTAGATTTAGTAATTACCCACTCACTACAAATACCTAGATGTATATATATATCAGCTGTAACGGATTTAGCATAAGAACATTGGGAAATTGAACATATAATAAACTACGCTAGAATCGCCTGAAGAAAAAAAAAAACATTAACCTGAAAATTGGAATCAGGTTATTAAAAAGCCTCGTCCTAATGAACTTTTCATATCGACGTCATGCATGGCGCCATCCCCATTAACTATATATAAACAGTTACTTGTATATAACTGTTTTCTCGGATTAATTGATAAAGGTGACTTCGAACGAACAGTTAAAATACCACGTGTAACCGAAAACAAAAGAATGACATGATTAAGATGTCACCATTCCACGTTACTCCAAATATAAGTTTAGAAAGAGAGACTTCATTAATTCTGGAAAAGGCGATACCATCTTTTCATGAAATAATTATTTTAAGTTAATTAATTCTTATTTTATCAACTGGCTGCTCATTCACAAGAAAACTTCTAATGATACATCGCTCAATAAATCCCGGGCCTGACGTATAAATGGTGCCACTAATTAAAAAATTCATATGATTTTTATGAATTACTAATCTTCAAGTGACACGAGACAAAATTCTGGCGCAATAGGATTATTAGTTTACAAATAATATTTATTAAAGTGAACCAACTGTTGCAAATTTTCAGAACAATAGAAAAGTCTTAAATTCCTGTGCTCAGAAAGCATTACTTTCTGATGGGAAAATGCTTTTCACACAAAGCAATGGCTTGATAAGTGTTATTCGGGCGCTGCTCCGTCAGAAATAGCGGTTAAGAGTCGGTATGTTGACGGTAAACGCGGTCGTACAGACACAAATGATGCTGAAAGCTTAGGTCGCACATAATCGGCAAATCGAAAAAAGCACAAGGAAATACACATTCGTTTTGGCCGATTGTAAATAGTTGTTGAGTGAGATCGCAGAGGAGTTGAACATATCAGAAGGCAGTGTATTCAGCATTTTGTATGAACATTTGTCAATGAGAAAGCTTTGTTCAAATTGGGTTCCTCGTTTCCTCACAGTCGATCAAAAACGCGTTGTCGATTCAGAGCAATGTTTGCAAGTGTTCCAACGCATGAAGGAGTTTTGCGTAAATATATGACAATGGATGAAACATGGATCTGCCAATTCACTCCCGTGTCAAATCAGAAGTCGGCTGATCTGACAGTAGCATTTGTAAGACGTCCAAAGCGACCAAAAACGTAAACATCACCATCCAAGGTTTTGTTTATTATATAGTAATATTGACGCGTTTGAAGAAAGACACCGCCTAAAACAGAAACAAAGCAAGAAAAGAAAATGATGTTTCACTAAGCCAATAAACTGCGTCACAAGTCGATAGCAACGATGGCAAAACTGCATGAATTGCACTATTGCACTTTGATTTGCTTCTGCATCACCCCCCTATTTTCCAGATTTAGCCTCTAGCAACTACGGGCTGTTTGCAGACCACGAAAGAATGCTACAAATAAAGAGATTTGGCTCCAATGAAGAAGTGATATCGGTAACTGAGGATTATTTTGAGGCCTATAAAAATGCATCGAATTGTTAGAGATGCGTTGGAATCTGTGTATCCCCATTAAAGGAAATTATGTTGATAAATAAAGCCGAATTTTTCCTAAAAGTTTTTGTTTTATTAGTCAAGACTTGGATTTATTGAATGATGTGTTAGTAACTTTAATATCACCCTTTCTTTGCGGAAGCTTTGTTTGCAGTTGAAGGACGAAACAAATGCAATTTTCTTTGGTTGTTCTTTTTAGCAGTAAAGAGCACAATTTTTTTCCTTGAGCTACAGCGAAAACAACGTTAATTCCAACGATACAAAACTTTAGAAACATTTCTTTTTACAAATAATTCATTGATAATATTACAGTCTTTTTTAATTGTCTACGATTCTTCCCAATGGCACCGGTGAATAATTTACTAGATTTTTGCAAGACAAATATTTAAACTGAATGACAAACATTGTATCAAGATGTGCTCGTAATTCTTGTAGCAAGATTAAAACAAAAAAAAATGTTAAATAATCGAAACTCGAAATGTGCTGACATTGTTAAGACGCTCGGAACCGCATTTAAAGGAATGTAAAATAATTACTTTGAGGTTCTCTTTAGTTATCTAGAAAACTTTCTATCTATTTAAGCGCAAATATTCCTTACTTACATGAAGTGAACATACACTTTTATTCTTATTTTTGTTATTACCAGCACGCTGTTTTTGACGGGTGTACTCTTCGGCTTTTTTTCAGTTTGTTGTTTAGGTGATAGTCTTTCTGAACATTTTATTTACGCTACAGTGGTTGATTCGTCTCCTTCTGCCTAAAACGTCCAGGGAGTATCTCGTCTATTTCTTATTTTAGAACTGCGCGGTTATTGCTAGACCATTTTCATTGATTCCAAGTACAAACTCTCTATCCAATAGATAGAACTCCCAAATACTATATCAACAAATTCATTAACTATTACACTATTGTTCTGTGGTACAATCCTGACTAGAAAAAGAGCCTATTGACTCTAGATCTTTGTCTGAACTTACAAAGCTTAATTTTTCTTTTGCGTCTGTGCTATTCCTACTGAATCCTAAATGCCATTTCCCTTTATTTCTCTTATGTTTTATCTTTCTTTTGGACACCTACTGATGATCAACTCACTATACAGTCGAAATTGATTAAATCAATTCGCAGTACCCAAAATGTATCCCGTACGCTTACTTTCTATGCGTAGTGGCTCGCGCTTCCTGAAATGTTTTCTCTTGCTATCAGTATTCTAATGAAGTTTAGTTTTCCAAGCCCCCCCCTGCATAATTATGTGTCCAGGGAATTTCATCTGCATTTACCTGATTCTGTTTAGAAGTCTTTCTGATGCCATCTTCTTTAACACTTCTAACTGCTTTTTTGCTCCATGCACGGAATTTTCACTATCCTTCTGTAAGAAAAGATTTATACCACCTCTAGTTTTCTTCTCATCAGTAGCAAGATTATCTAGCATTCACTTCCATATACGAGGCTGAATAATACGGAGGAATCCACAAATCTCTTTTTTGTTTTTAATGATTCTCCTCATCGCCATCCTTTGCTTTTGCCAACCTTCTTACTCTAGCCAAATGTATTTTCGGATCTTAATCTTGCTATTTACATAGTTATCGGATTAGGTATTCCGCTCTTACCTGGGAAGAGGTGTATCGAATTTAAGTCATATACTTGAATTATTATTCATTTAGATATATCGCCGACTATGGTAATGTCCAGAATAGATATAAAAAATGATTAAAACACGAAAGACATCACGCCATCTATAAGTATTCATTAATAATTAATAGACGGACAATATGAAGTTCTTAGTTTGAAGGCGAATATTAATATATATTGAACAATGTACAACAAAAATTTCAATTCATAATCATTATTGAGTAATTCTCGCTAACCCATAGGGTTAGAGGAATAGTCATTAACTCAATAATGAAAATAAATTGAAGTTTTTGTTGTATATATATATATATATATATATATATATATATATATATATATATGCAGCTATGTATGTCAGATTAAATACACTGCAGTCATTATATATGCTAATTTTTAATAAAATCAATCCATACTTAGGTATAATGTTTCATGCATGATAACTGAAAAATTTAAGAAACGCTATATTATGTTTAAAGATGATGTTATTTTCCATTTCTCAAGTTCTCATTTACTTTCAGTCTCCTTATGATCTAATATTTTAGGGTGAAAGTAGTAGTAACAGAAAAATAACAACAAAATTGTGTTGCTACACATTACTGCAATTATACTTAAATATATATATATGTATGTATGTTTACGTGCTTATTCATATGTGTTTGCGTGAGAACAACCATTTTCTTATGTTCCTTGAACTTTCGTTTTTTCTTACGTTTTTCCGATATCAGTCCAGGTATTTTGTTTCCATATTTCCACTGCAATATTACGACTACAGAATAATTAACTTTTCTTCAAATTTCTGCCTATTCTTTTTTCTCACAAGTTTTTTAATCCTGCGTTAATCTATTTTGGTTTAATTAAACAGGAACGAAGTTTTTTTTTCTAGAATGAAGCGTCTGCACCTGAAATAATAATAAAAATAACAAATATTAAAATGGTCACCATCATTCTGTATTATTAGTCATCTCTCATTAACATACAATGTCCCGATTATAAAACCAAGTCATATGCGCCAAGAACTGTTGAACTTTAAAAAAAACAAAAAATATTGCATTCTTTTCTGGAGAAAATATTCATCTCTTTTTTGAAAAACTTACATTAGCACACAAACACACACACGCACACACACACGCACACACACACGTACACACACATATATAATCTAATGAAAAGAATAATTATTTTGAATATGAGGAAACAGGAACGATTGGTCTTATTACAAAGAAAGTAATCTTTTTCCTATATATGTATATATATATATATATATATATATATATATATATATATATATTCTAAACATATATTGTTAAATATAAGAGATAATGAATGTATATAATGTTTAATCATGAGCCGTTATAAACTTTGTATTTTCGCTTTAATTCCAGGTAAAAATAAAGATAAAAATTCTCCAACATTTGGACAATATTTTATTAAGTTGGTTCTAAGCTTTCGCCTCACATGAGCCATCTTCAGAGAGATTACAGGGACGTTAACATAAACATATCCACCATCAAAAACAATTTTCTTTTGTGTTGACATAAGACTTTGCTAAGCAACATATATGTATATATATATATATATATATATATATATATATATACACACACACACACACATATATATATATATATATATAAAAGAAAGAATTCTTTGAAATAAAAACAATGGTGCCTGTTTTCTCATAATCAAAATAATTATTCTTTTAATTAGATCAAAATCAGTAGTATGACTAAAATTATGAATGTTTGCTTACAGTAAATAAAGTGTCAATTTGGATCTTCCGAAAAAATAAGCAGCTTATCAAACAACGAAATGTATACAAGGTATGATCAAAAATTATTGGGACTGATATTAAGTTAACATGAGTAGTGTGCAGATTAACCTTGTAACTTATTACACTAGCACACTAATTAATAAATTCTTAATCATTTCCGTTGATTGTAGCAGTTCTTTGAAAAGAAGTGTGGTTGTCTCACTATACCAGAATGTTTCAGTTAATGATTAGAGCTTATGAAGCAATTTCTTGCTAAGCTCGACATTCCCAGGCTCAACAAATGCTATATAGCCCATGTATTGTCACTTCCTTTTTCCTTTATTATAAAAACCAAATCTCACTTCAGAATTTCAACACGATGAGGAAGTATAATAGAATGCGACGACGAAGACAGTTCGCTATCTCCACAAAATGACCTCCAGGAATGCTTTAATCAATGGAAACGACACTGGATAATGTATGAGGGATCAAAATGAAACTGTTTTGAAGCTGATTAAATACAGAATTTATTTGTATTGAAGCTTTATTTATATATCACCCAGATCCGATACATTTGCAAATTTCAATTATGTTTGTTGCGAAAAAAATGAAAGGATAATATATTATTATAAATGAATAGTCTCGAAATATCTCCCGAAACAAACGTAATGATATGATATTCTTAAAAATAAAATCCCTTCCAAAAGAGTTTTTTTTTCTAAGCGTAGTTTAGATATGGCATTGGGACGAAATTGTAGACGCAACAAGTAACCACCGATTTCACTATTCAGTCATAATTGGTGTAGTCAGACAGGCTTGCTAACCATTACACAATATCAAAGTACCCATCTATTCCAAAAGAGTGTTGTTCTCATTCTATACTCATATAAAATATTTGTTTTTTTTTTATATTTCTGTACTACAAAATCTAAATATTTTCATGGGGTTTATTTCGGCGGGTAATGGGAAAATAATGAAAGCAGAATAATTTTCTGAAGATTTGTCATGCTAATCATGGGTATTTTCAAATATAAATAATCTGTTTTTTCTTTTTCTTCTATGATATTTGTTTTTAATAATGTTTACATTAAACACTACCAAAGTGGAAACAGCTACGTTTGAAATTTGTGTGAGCGATTTTGTTTAGTGGCATGTCAACATCTATGTCGGTTTTAAATAACGAAGAAATAAGAGCCAAGTAATAGAATACTGTTGTCATATTTGGCTGGGATTTTACAGACCGCACTTTCCTGCCTCGATATAGTCCAAAATATTTCCAATTTCTTTGCGGTTGCCGAATAATATTCCACCATCTAACTTCTCTCTGCCAGGTAGAATGTGGCAAGCCTCTTGTTACTCTATCGCTACTTTCATGGAATCTGCTTTGACGAACAATAATCCTTGGTTCCGGTAGACCTAACCATCACATGAAGGACCGCCCATGCCACTTACATTGTAGCAAACAACCCATATTTCCCATGTATTAAACCTATGAGAAATAAAATCTACACGAACAGCTTCATCCTGCGAACAGCTGCTATGTGGAACGAAATTTTAGAGGATGTTTTCCCGATCACTATAGTTTTATCCTGTTCAAGTGTACACTTAATCCTTACTTTCACCGATTGTATTTCTACCTCCAGTCACTCCCTGCACAGTGTAAACTTACTATAAAGAAATGCATCTCATTTTTCTCACTAAAACCATTAGTTTTTCTGGAATTATGTTTTTGTCTTTCTTCTCCATCAAAACGTAATATTTCATTGCTTGTGAGGATGTTTGTTACCAACAAACAAATGAATGAAGGAAAAAAAAGTATGATATCACTTCAAATGACTATTCCATGCCTATTCCGAAATTTTAAATATAGATAACAAAAAATAAATCAATGAATTAATTTAAAATATATTCATTATATCTGAATGTATAATAAGTATACAGGATAGATTTTGGGCACTTCGAAGTGGGTTAAGGGTTATTAAGCTTATCTCGTTAGATCAATTACGACTGAATAGTGCCCTCCATCTTCAATGGATTAACCATACTTTAAACCTTCTGCGACGTAATAGCTACGCGTGCAAATTATAGACACAGGGGACATTTTAGGTACTTCTTTTTGGTGTAATGTCTAACAAACGAGATAAAATCCGAATTTATAATAAATTCGGTCTTCAGTAGATGTCTCATAGAGTCGGCGACTGACGCCATTTCGTTCGGGTTTCAATCCTGGGTAAAAAAGCAATCGGAGTCTAACCGTACTGATGAGCTGTGATACGGCGAAACAGATCTGTCTGCAGATGACTATATATATATATATATTTGTTATAAATCATATTTTAGAACGTGTACATAACTTCTCTATATATAATCGCTACGAAGGCGCGTCCGTTTCTGTATCGGAGTACCGATGCTTCGTCAGGCGATGTGGTACTGGGAATCCTTTTCATTTTCATTTATGTCGTTTTGTTAGGGGTATTGGCTGGGGGGGGTTGATACTGTGTTATTTCGTTGACTGTTGGAATTTTTTGTGGAGAGTGTTAGATAATGTAGTCAGTCTTTGACCGTTAGAATTTATTAGTTGGTGCGGATATTTTTTTTTGTTTATTTTTATTTTTGCAGAGTCTTTACAATCGGTGTAAGTTTGCATATTTAATCTTAATATTGGGTTTGGGGAATGTGTTATTTGTTTTACATTTTTAATTTTTGATTTTTTAAATTACAATAAGGTTAATAACCATCACAATAACCAAAATAAATCGAATCATATATAGACTAGATATGAGAATAGAAATTTATATGAGAATAGAAAATTATAACTTACAAATGTAATAGTGAAAATGATTACCAAAAAATGATCCAATTAAAAATCAAAGATTCAAAATAAAAAATTGAATAGAGAAAGCGATTCCCAAACAATTATATAAAAAATATATATCGAGCACTGTTTTAAATTCATGTTTTGGGCGTGGAAAGAATTCTTCGTTCTGTATTCACTCGGATATATATATATATATATATATATATATATATATATATATATATATATATATATACCTTAGATGTGTATATGCATATTTTTTCATATTTATGTGTGTATATGTATTTGTGGGTTTATGTATTCGGGTGTCTATGTATGCGTGTCTATATATATGTATGCGTGTGTGTGTCTCTCTCTTTCTATATGTATATATCTTTGTACGTATTTCTCGTCTATGCACGTTTATATGCGCGTATAATTGTGTAGGCTTATTACTGCGCTTTTTTGCGTATATTGATGCCAGAAATTGTGTATTGGTAGTTTCATGTGTGTGTGGTTATATTGTTTTACTTTCTAAGTTATGATCTGCGGAGTTTTTAGCCGAGTACATTTTTGTTTTTAGCTCGTGTATTTGTGTGGGTATATATTAATTATGTCTATTTTTTCATGCACTGAAATATGTCTGTGTCTGTATTGACCCCGTTCATTCACGGCTCTTACATTCATACGAATTCGCTCTTACATGTATCGGATATTGTAGTCTTTACAGGTTTACAGACGCTTTCCAAACCTGGCCTTAAATAAACGGATAATTTGACACGTGGCTTAAAAACAAAATTTAATAATTCGTATATATATATATATATATATATATATATATATATATATGTGTGTGTGTGTGTGTGTGTGTGTGTGTGTGTGTGTATGTGTGTGTGTGTGTGTGTGTGTGTGAGCAAGCGCGTATATTTATCTGTATATGTTTCTTTCTAACAATATATATTCGTATGTGTATATACTTGTCCATTTTCTATATGTGGATGTCTATAAATCTGTGTATGCATGCGTCCATGTCTTTTCATCGTTTAATATCTAAATAACTTTATTATAATCTAAATACTTGTTAAATTTATCATTTAAAATTCGCAATAAAAAATGAATTAACATGAATTTAATAGACGATTTATAATGCTGTTCTCTATGTTAGTCAAATATTAATATTAATGCCCCAATGAATTGTTTTTAAAAGCTGTTCTCATATATTTCAAATTAGAAAATAGTTCCTTTTGCTTGGTTGCTATGTAATAATGCCTCTGTGATTAAGAAGATTTGGTTAGACTTGAACCATTTAAAATACTTCAGGATGAAATAAACCTCAACACTTGATAATAGAGTGTCGGAACAAAATAGCTACTTTTGTAGTGATATCATAACATATTTATGCCATAAATTATATCTTTCTATCTATCTATCTATCTATCTATATATATATATATATATATATGTGTGTGTGTGTGTGTGTGTGTGTGTGTGTGTGTGTGTGTTTATGTGTGTGTATGTTTGTGTGCATATGTTTGTGTACATGTCAAAATATAAGAAATATCTATATTTCATCATAATCAATTATATTTATCTGAAACGTGCGATAAATAAATTTTCGCAGATATTAAGCAGAAATGAAAATAGCACTGATATCTGATTTTTAAATATATATTTACCAAAATTACACAAAAATGTCTTGAAATACGAAATATAATATTTTAAATATAACTTCCATTGATTTTAACGAATGCGTTCAGGCGACTTAGGAATCTGCTACATCTGTTTTGGACGGTCTCCTCATTTAAGTTGGTGAATGCTGCGACAATACTTGTCTTCAGTACATATTTGGTTTTACAAAGTGGTTTTTAGTGTCTCGCTCAACTCTGAATCAAACATAAAAATGAAGGGATTTCAGTTGGGAAATATGTGGTGATATATAAGCGGTAATATCGTCGGTGTAATTTTTCTAAGCATCATAACTGAAATCTCTTCCTTGTGAGCATAATCCAGAGTTCTGTTGCCAGACATAGGTCTTTCCAACAGCCAATCTTTTGACCCAGACCGGCATTTAGGCCCTGTGGATAGAGGAAGGGAAGCATAACATCATCATTAGGGATCACTCCAAAGACTTTCCTATTTTTCTCATCCAAGCTTATCGGAATCCTCTAAACTGTGCTCAGATTGACATCAATACACTGAAAAGTTCGTATTGCACTATCCGGTGCTAATGCTAATTTTTAGTATTTATTGCCAAATAAAAATAGAATAATACTTTTGTTATTGCTAAATTTTACGAAACCATGAAGCGAAGACGAACTCCCCCGAATCACCCTAAATTGTTTTCATTCTTTCATTGATGATACTGCAATATAGGTAATAATTGAATGTTTATAGATTCATGATTCATAGATTCATTTGATGAAGATGTTATTGGGCAATATTTAAAAGAAGACCGTTTTATTTACAATTATTCACTTGGCAATAAATATTAAAAAGTAGTATGAAATACATCATATTTTTAAAACACACTGACGTGGTGTAATACTTATTGCCGATAGTGTATATATATGGTGTGTGGGTAGTTATTTGAAGACTATCACAATATGTTCAGTAAAATAAAAAAGGTGTCGTTGTGCATTATCTGTATATGAATATCAATATATCAAATGTGTAGTTGTATTTAAATCTCAAGAGAAATTTCTCGTTTAAAATTTGTTATTGAAGTTTTACTAAGTTCTGATTCATTCTCCTGATATTTGGGTAAATTCTGAAGAAGGACGCTGTGGTTTTCGCTGTTTGTGTGCAGAAAAAATTATCAAAGAAACGTAGTTTGTCTTTCAAAAAGCCTACATTCATACTCACATACACCCACCCACAATTTGTTTTATCATATGATAACTTAGTGTTTGTTTTCATGTATGGCGAGGCATTTCCAGTTTGCAAATTAAGCTCTACATCTAAATATTCTCCCACCACACCACTAATTTATAAGTCATAAATACTAAGTCCAAATAATGTAATTAAACACATTTACAAAAGCATAGAACAGATACTATCTAATAATTCTTCAAACAAATCAATACTTAATGAAAAGAAAAATATATATGAAGATTCACTAAGAAATTCTGGCCATAAAAACATTTTACACTATAATTCTCAACCAAACAGACTAATCTAAAACAATAGAAAACGAAACATTATCTGGTTCAACCCACCATTTAATTTAGAAGTAAAGACCAAAATAGGACAAATATTTTTTAAGCTGATGGATTGGCACTTTCCAATAGAATCAGAATTAAACAAAATTTTCAACAGAAACCCAATCAAATTAAGTCATAGTTCCACTAATACTTTAGGTAGTTTCATCAGAAACAAGGTGCCAGAAACTTAGGTGGCATCGTACAAAACAAGACCACCATCAGAGAGTGCGACCGCAAGGAAAAAAATAAGTGTCCACTTCAGGGTTTCTGCGACACGAAAGAAATAATTCATAAGACAGAAGTGCATGATCGAGATGGCCAAGCCCGGATGTGTTTGGGCTCAACCAAAGACACATTAAAGGTCAGGTGATTCAACCACAGATCTACATTTAAAATAGAAAAATTGAAAAGCAGTGCAAAATTGGCTAACCACGTCAGGAAATTGAAATCAAAATATGAAAAAGACCCAGTCATAACGTGGAGCATTGTAAGAGCGGCCAAGATTTATATCGGTGGACAAATATGTAGACTGTGCCAAGAAGAAAAATTAGAAATTATGACATACCCAAATAAAGACGAACTGTTAAATGAAAGAAATTATGACTAAATGCATTCAACACTGGGAAATACCTCTTAGGTTCATACAACCATGGATGAAAACGTCATAATTCGTTTGAATTTAAATAATGCGCGTTCATAAATTCTCTGCCACGTGAACGTTCAAATAAAACACCGTTACAAGAGCGTTCTTAAAAAGAAAAACGGTAAAAGGTAAAATCAGTTATTAAGAACCGTCGGAGGACGCCACTCGTGGTGGGGGCCTGAGTGGCAAAATGGCTTGTTTGAGGATGGAAAAATATATATATATATTTTGTGTGTGTATGGGTCTGTGTTTGTCTGAGTATCTTTCAGTATATATGAATATATGTGTATGTGAGTGCGTGAATGTGAAAGTGTAAGAAAGAGAGAGAGTGAGAAAAACCAGTGTCGCAAAAGAGAGCTCATATATTGGAATGTCCTTCAAGATCCTACGACACACTTGCAGTCTCACACACTGTGCTGCCGAGACGAAGATTTTGATAATAATAGACGGATTTTGCAGCTAGGCTAATTCACTTTTTTTTCCCAGTTAAAGTAGATATGCTTTATTTTCAGAATATATTCACTTTAATGCGTACAAACGTCCTACTCAATAAAGTAACATCCTGGTAGACAAAAGATGATCAGTTAAGACGTGAATGAAAACCCAGACACCATTGATCACAGGGAATAACACTCAAAATCTAGCTAACACCTTTCGTGATTCTACAGCTGATAACGTGGCCTAGATTTTTTTCTTCGATGGCAGGCAAGATTCAAGCCAAAATCCGCATCATTTAAAACCTGAACATACAAAGTTTTCAAAACTATTTATAGAATGTTTATTTTGTCGTAATGATTTTTAAAATCCAACAAATCATGATTTGGATTTTGCTTTTGTTTTTTGTTTTTTGTTATTTATTTTTTTTTGTTTTTCTGTCCGTGGTTGTTAGACAAAACATTTCAACATTTAACATGTTTTACTCAAATTAAATTTGAATGATTCCATTTTTCAAAAATGAAACATAAAATAAAAAGACTAATAATATTTTATTTATATAATTTGTATGATGGCTAGCTAATGAGGATGTACAAATTTAAACAAATATACTCACTCATTCATACCAGACATTCAATATTACATTTAAATGAGGTTTTAAAAATTGAAAATACCGATTTCCCTCAGTCATTAAATACCAAAAGGGATTTACGCTTGGGCGATAATGTCTCTAAAAAGAAATGACTGACAAAGCAGAGGACTTTCCCCTATTAGGTTGCCATTACTTTCTGGGGCAGAATAGTTGACAACCAACGCTATAGAACCCATTCTGTGTGGATATTTAAACAAAAGCGAGAGAAATAAGCGACGGATTAATATCTTTCTGTAGGGTATTTGCGCCTACGTTAATGCAAAAAAAAAAAAAAAAAACACAACGGCTTTACAATTTCTCGTTTCGAGCTGATATCCACTACAACACGACACACCCTCAGTGTACGAACCAAAGTTAAACACCGTTAGGCCTAGTCAGTATCCAGATGGGTGATTGCCTTGGATTAAAAGATACAAGATATTAGATGTGTGTGTAGTGAATAGTAGATATCGCATTTGTGATTCGGAAAACTGATTTCGTTATATTCACTTACGTGCAAATGGCCTTTCGTATGGCATGAATGCCCTTTTTCTCAAGATAGGTTTATTAGGAAAACTTATTTCGCTAAAATCAATATTATCTCTAAAAATAAAACAAAATTATGTCAAAAATATTTCAGCAATATATACGCTAAACAATTTGAAGTGTCGCCAAACATAATCAACCAACTCACCAACTTATAAAATAACTTTTTTGTACGGTCTGATAAAATGATTAAACGCACCAAATAAAAAGACTGCATAATATATGCATATATATTCTTCATCCACATACGAGCCTGTTTCGCTGTATCACAGTTCATCAGCGTAGATAGACATCAGGCCGGGATCGAAACACATCCGACTTTGTGGCAGTCGGAGTCGCCAACCTCTAAGTCATGGGCACATGTAATCAGAGAATGGAACATTTAGCGTGTGATATATAAGCGGTCTATACACATACCAGTCACCGAAAGAAATAAGTCATTGCTAGAGAGTTATGCATATATCACTGAAGTGACAACTGTGTTTTTTTAAATTTTCCTCTCTAGATTGCTCAATCGTGATGAGGTTATATATATATATATATATATTTTCTTCCAATTACCAGAGATAAGAATATCGTTAACGCATCAACAGATAATATATATTTTTATTTTTTATTTTTAATAGATAGATAGATAATTCTTGTGTACTTATATGTAAATCGTTGCTTAATTATCGTTTATAAGCATAAATTACATAAATTACCAAGTAAGGTTAGAGCAGTTCTCGGTGTGCTAGTATTGTATGCTGACTGACAGAGAAATGTGATCGTTTGCCAATTCGCCAAAATGGGTGACAGCCTCGCAGGCATTTACTTTCCTCTGGGAGGGGCCAGGGCTTATTGCTCGGCGCCTAAGGCGTCCGCAAAGTAGAGAAATGCCGTGAGGAATTGAGAATTCTTTCGCTGAAACCCATTTTAAAATAAGTACTGGTAAAATACAAAGAAAACCACGCTTACAAACAGCTGGTCTACTTGCTTCCGAGTATGATCTTCTGCGTAGGTATTTAACTGGTCACTGCTGTTAAATCCTCTTCATGCATATTTATGTGTGTGAGTTTTTTATCATCCACATAAACAAACTTTTCTATATATTGCAAAGACGCTGAGTGGATTTTAATTATAATTTCTGAGAGGGTACGTATAATTTGGCATTATCCACGGTAGACATTGTCAGTCCGTTCGAACACTCAGAATTACAAGGGACTATGTTCTAGCACAACTAATGACAACTTCCGATCATCTTCGAATTCACAATTTAACTCGCAAGCATTAAACTAATAAATAAGTTACTTTTAAACGAAGCATTCCGCTGGAATAATTTATCCATACTGTTATTATATGCATATCAAGAACGAGAGAAAAGTGCAGTTTTGATTTCTATATCAAATCTGTTTACATTTACAAGAACTCGATCTCCGATATAAAGCAAACGTACGCGTAAATTCAATCAAATTTATAACACACACAAACCCAAACATATTTTGTAACACATATGCACACGCATATATAAATTTTAAATTTACTCGTCAACAAGCTTTTAAAAATATTTTAGGGAAGCTTTTTTAAATGGTGAACACATAGTATCTGTCTAAATGTATGACATGTGTTATTGCAACTATTCACATACCTCGGACGGCCGCCCTCATAGTTTTTGTAGTAAAATATCCTACATCCTCTTTTCTCTTTGTGGATTTAGTAATACAGAGAACTATAAATAGTGAGGACCGCATTCACCAGCGCCTTGCTTTGGAGATTAAAACATGTCGTAAAAGTTGTCTGTTGACTTATTGTAGTCTCTATTGCAATAAACCTCTGTCCTTGCCGTCTACCATAGTTTTCGTTGTTCTTTCCTATCGAGTGACAACTAAGGATACAACAATTCTTATTACCAAGTTTACGAAGTTTCGAGTGTTGTACGCCCCGGGCTTCTTCAGGTGACATTTGTAAGAATTTCGAACCGAAACTTTATTTGGTTTACGGAGTTAGATTGTTCTAATTCCTCGTGCCAACCATTTTTTTCTGTTAACTCAGCATCAGTTAACTAAATTTAGCAATTCAACATTGAACACACAGTACTTTCTGGAATATTAAACTAACGCTTTCATGAATGTGTATTTCTGACAGGGATATCCACAAAATGTTTAAGCACGTGGACATAGAACAATATCTAGGTCAGATAATGTAATGAGACTTAGGATTAAATACTCACAGCACGAAGAAAAATTACGAGAGATTCCATCATTTTTTCCTTTTTCTTTCTTTTCTTAGCTTACTTCCCCGTCAACACCCCTTCTCACTTCTTTTACTTTTTTTTATTTCATTATCTTTCCCCTTCCATTTCTTAGAGCCAGACAAGGTTAAATTTTCACTTACAACTCTTAACTCAGTTTAAAAGTAAGTTTTTTTCAGAAATAAAGAATAGACATTGATTTCTGCCTGCTTTCATCTTAATCCTACCCCTTTTATTTAATAAATAAATAATAATTATGTGATGTATATTTTTTGGAACTTCCGCTGGTAAATCATCTTGCTTTATTTTGTAATAAAGAAGTTGCTGATGATGCTGAAATTTCTCTTTGGGATTTCATGTAAAAATGGCCATAAAACTGTTTTGAACATCGGAATTTACTTTATTTTATAATTGGCTCTGTAAATTAAATATTAAGTACATTCAGCCCTCCACCTTGATCAGTTTTGATATTAATGTAATTAATATTAATTAGAATCAGTTCTTTGGGATTTACCTTCCTGCTTTTCCTTTTGGATTAAAGTTTTATATTTAATCTATCTATCTATCTATCTATCTATCTATCTATCTATCTATCTATCTATATATATATATATATATATATATATATATATATATTTACAGGTTTCATTGAAAATGACAAACAACTTATACGCATTAATTTTTTTATATAATTTTTCATGCGTTCCTATGATTTTTCTCACGCCTTAGAACTCAAATCTTATAAGAATTCTTCAAAATGTGTGTCTTTTTGAACATTGTTACCAATACTTTATCCACTGGGGCATGTATCTTTAGGTACATGGAGAATTGATTTAAAAAGAGAATGACTATTACTGTTGATATATGGAAGAGGCATAACACGTGGAACTGGAACACACTACACCGGTAGACGAAATAAAGTGTTCAGTTCAAAATCCTAATGAATTTAATCAGGCTGAAACATAGTGAATATGAATTCAGCCGTCCAAAATATGTAAATTGTGCAAAGAATGAAGACGGCAAGATATATATATATATATATATATATATATATATATAATATAGATAATCTATATTATCAGATCGCCCTACAAACAAGCAAATCACAATATTTGTTTCTTATTTTAGATAAATCCTGCCAATATCTATATTATCAGATCGCCCTACAAACAAGAGAATAGCTTGAGACATCTTATAAGCCAATGGTTACTAAACAAAAGAAATACGAGTTTATTTAATTACCTTTATGTAAACATATTTTAACATACTTTTGTATGTGACTAATACTGCTACTTAATCCCTTTTCCGCTTTTTAAAACTAACCGCTCAGCTTCCAATAACACTGAACCTGATTACCGTTTGGACAATTTTAACATATATCAAAGGAGCCGGCAGAGATCAAAGCGCAGTCGGCTTTCTTCAACGGCCACTCGACAATAACTTATAGAGTGAATTGATTTTGCGACCTTCCGCGTATAAGTATTATTTCCCAACAACGGATCTCAGGTAATTAGCTTGTAATCGCACCTTGAGAAGCGATTCATTACTCGCTGTGATTGAGTTAGCTTTGATCGGGGTAATGCAATGCCAGCTGAGGTCGAAACATAAACGCCTACTTTAAGGGGTGTGCGTCCGTCAAGTCTGAGGCAAGTGATTGCTCAAGCCTCCTCAAGTTTTTACGAGTATTTAAACATTGGATTGTTTGATGTGCTGGCGTTCAAAGCAGGACACTAAATAAACGACTACGCTCTGTTCGAAGTGCTTATTCAGGGATGTAAATTGGAAGGAATCTCCGGTAAATAAGCGAAGATCAGTCGATTTTAGGAGAAGAGCCGAGATGCGAGTGTTTTGTTAACTTTGTTTTAGTTTGTCAAATAGTCTAATCATTGAAGCGACAAGTCAGCGCATGAAATGCATGCAGTGGCATTTGAAATGTTAATCTAAACGAAGATTTATTATGGGAGACTCGGAAATTCAAGTTTATACAACATTTTGGAGTTCTTAGATATTATGTTTTTGCAGTTTGGTATATTACAAAAAATACAACAACGAAAATCATTGTGGAACTGATAAAATGATTTCTTTTGTCAACACATCTGTCTCCAGAAATATATATATATATATATATATATATATATATATGTGTGTGTGTGTGTGTGTGTGTGTGTGATTCGAAATTTACCGTCCTTACTTTAGCAGATACACTACAAGAAATCCTTGCTATACAAAAGAAGTTCTGTGGCTTTTAGGCGAAGAGAATAGAAAGTGAGAGATGTTGGAAATACGGAATTAACTTTAGATTAAATGGGTTAATCTAAAGTTAACTTCGCATTGATGTCATCAGGGAATACACGACATACAAGCAGTAGCGCTTGAAATGCTAATCTGGGTAAATATCTTAATGGAAGAATCAGAAGTTCAGATACATACAACATTTTACTCCTCTTAAAAAAATGCCATCGAAGTGTAACGTATTTAAAACAACAGCGATTAAAATAAAAAATAAAAACTTCGGGGAAATGAATGAAATCAGGCAAATTTTTGCATCTCAGCATCTCAAACGCCAATAATTAAAAAAAATTAATAAATTTACATATTATTGTTTGTATATTTTTAGCATTTCAATTGATACATAATTTTAACAGACGTTATCTTTTATATGTTCCTCTCTTCAATACAGATATAACAATATCAACAAGAACATTATTTTAGTGGGAAGTTTAAGAACATCAAAAACTATTATGAAAATAATCAAATCCAAAAATACTTATCATAATAATAATTATGAAGAAGGAACATAGAAATATGCTGCTTTTAACGTCATATCGTGGAAAGTTGTCTAAATTTTAAAAAAAAGCGTTTATGAACAGAAAACCGAACTGATACACAAGAATTTATTAAAAAGTAATTAACAGTTGAATTTCAATACTGAAAAAATTCCTAGTCGTTACTCACTGTTACTTATCAGTAAATCGAAACAGAAGTCTCTTATCGGCTTGAAAGGCAATGATTGTTCATATATTTGTCTGTATAATTTGGCTTATGAATTAGATGATATTTCAAATTCATTGTTGATATTAGTTTTCAATTATTTTATATTTATTTTGTTTTTACCGACCACTATGTATGTATTGAATCTTGGGTCCATTCATAATAAGGATACGAGAATATAATATTACATATTCAATATATTCAACATTATATTTATACCATCACCTGTCTGTCAATAACCTACGGCCAGTCAGTGGTACACGTTCGTCTTGAAGCCTGTCATTCAAAACATTGTTTTTAAATCCTATTTGCATTTTGCTTGAGATTACCCCCCACATTTACCTGGCGTGGTTCATTATTTATCCATCTTTCCAATGGATTTTCTCACAGATACATATGGCAAACGTAGATTTGCATCCTGGTGTTCACCTTTCTGGATCGCCATCGACATCGAATGGATTTTTTTGTGGAAATGTCAGGTTCAACCCAGCACCTGGCTTTATTTATAGACTGGTGTGAACTCGAGAACAATGTCTTTACCGTTACATATATAAGTTTCCTTGACAAAATATCCCGATAAATTTATACTTCTCAATTTACCTAATAATTACCATAAATAATGTTTCTAGCACGTTTCAAGCAAGAGTGCACTCTTGTGTCTTGGGCAAAAACTGCCCCTGTGAAAGTAGAATGCAGCAGGAACCGAATGGCTTATTTTGAACAGATAATACATAATGAATAAAATCAATCTGGGGAGAGACAAGATCAGCCAGGTAAAATGGCGAAATGACAGTATATATAATGATTTTTGGGTTTATGTCATGATTAAGAGAGCTATGTTTTCCTCCCCCAAGTTTAAGTTAATGGAAATATTCAAGATTTATGGAATAATTACTAGAATATTCTCTGTTATCAATATCCTCTATACAGTTAATGTAGCACATGTACTCTCAATCGAGGGAGATATATATCTTTTGAGACAAACTCGCCCTATTTGTTCATCATTGTTTTGACAAAGTAATGAGAGCATTAACTAAAGACAAAAAAATAGTGGCTTCTAAGATGCAAGAGATAATCTATATTCTGAAATAACTGACTTACGGACAACTTTTGATAGTAATCTAGCTTTTGTATTAAGCATTCATAAACACTCACTACGAATCATTTTCTGATTAGAATCTCCAAAAACAAAAATTGGAATTCATATAAATAAAATTTAAAGGGAATACATTTTTTTTAAACAAGTGGTAGAACTTATACAGTTTAAAAGTTATAATCTAAATTAAAAGAATTATATTTGTTCATATCTGGAATAATGTCTGAAGTACTCACAATAATGACATATAAATTCGAATTGCCATGTCACAAACACACAAACACACACACCTACCATTGCGCTTTCTCCTTTACCCATTTTCTCTCTCCCTCATCTCTTTCTATCTCTCTCTCTCTCTTTCACTAAGTCTTATAGATATCCCCGCGATCTACGGAACCACGATTAACAACCCACAAAACTTAATGTTGTAGTTTCTAGTGCAAGTAAGGTTTTATGTGTTACGGATGCTAGTTCCTCGTGAAACAAGGTTCGAATTCAGTGTCTTCATTCTAGACTGAACGATTCGACAGCAAGCATCTGATAAGGAAATTCATACACAACATCGGGAAGAGACAGCTGAATTTCCTGGGACATGCAATGAGGAAAAGGGCTTGGAGAACCTGATACTAACAGGCCAGAAAGAGGGGAAAAGAAACAGGGGAAAGCAGCGAATAATATATTTGAAGGACCTAATCAGGTGGATGATAAGGAAAACTTTCCTTTAAATATCAAACGAATGAATATTCAATAATTTATTAAATGCCACATCGTAATATCATTTGAATTAGTTATTCTTACTGAGTTCATGTAAATTCGATTTTTTAAAAATTCGTCTATCATTTGTTAATTATATGTTAATGGATGAAAAACAAATCACTTTCATTACTATATTAGTACTAAAATGAAACAAGGAATGTTTAGAGATAGTTTACTACACATCTTTAACGACTTTATATTATGAAATCGGAAATCAGTTTTGAACAGAATAACTTTTTCTGATATCGATCATGTTAGCAATGATGAGGGTTTGGAAAGAATGGAAACGAAAAAGAAAATTAATACTGAGCATCAATGAAGAAGGACGGCTTAGAGAACCTGATGCTAACAGGCCAGATAGAGGGAGAAAGAGACTGAGGAAAGCAGCGGATAAGAAATTTGAAGGACCTAATCAGGTGGATGACGGAACTAGGGTTTCATGATGTAACAGGAGAAGGCGTGCTAAGGGTCACAAGGGATAGAGGGACGTGGAATGTCATGATCGCCTACGTCCTGAAAGAACAGGGCACGTAGAAGAAGAAGCAGAAGAAGAAGAAGAAGAAGGTACCACATATTAATTGCTGTTGTTCCCAGGTTCACCCAGATAGTAGGTGGCATCTGTTAAGTGAAACCATAGAAATATATATATATATATATATATATATATATATATATATATATATATATATATGCATAAAAATAGATTTTCATCAAAATAATTATGAATAATATACATTTACAAATTAGATATATTTATTGTAGAATTATTAATATCACTACCTATAACAAAATGACCAAAAATACATTTTATTTGTAGTTCAAGGCATACAGTTGCGTTCAAAATATAATTAGTTGAAGCAATAAAACTGTGTTTAAAATACGTATATTTCAGTATAAAATATCGTATAGAAGTTGACATGATGTTAAACAAAATCAACTAAGCAAACAACCAGCACGAAAAATCTTTTTTATGATTTTAATCTACATAATATCTTAATACATTTCAAAATATAACGTCAATAATACTACGACATAAAACACACGTACCCACGCCTCTCGTATTGATGTCCTCACAAACATGTATATGCACAAAAACTGATTATCATTTACGATGTATTCAAGTTTGAAAGCAGAATAATATATGTCATATTTTGTATTACATTAGAGCTGCTAAGGAAATTAAATTTCAGCATTAAATGACGCAAAAAGGAATCAATATGCCGTTAAATAAATCAATCAAGGTAGACTAGACCAGTCAGCGCTACTGTTTAACCCAACAATAAGATGAGAAGTAGTGGATGAGTTTTACATGTATATTTACAAGTGAATATATTCCAACGGAATTCGACTGAATTTTAATTCCGAGCAGTGACATACGCCATTATACTTTTCGCACATGTCGTGGCATGGACGGTACTATGAAAAGAATAACATCTAGTATAAAAATAATGAAAAATCTATGTAAATGCATTGCTTTAAGGCAGCTGTAGAAATAGTCCACTTATAATTGTTACACAGCTGAACACTAAAAACATCGCTGACAGAAGTAAACTAAATACTTCGTTAATAATTGCGAGCGACTGACCACAAAATAAAGCCGAATTAAACTGTATGGAAGACTACTAAAATTTATGGACACAGTTTCTAAAATTAGCGTCTACTTTTGGCTGAAAATTATCATAGATATCTAGACTAGCAAGTCCCTCAATCAATCTCTATATGTAGTAAATGAGAAAATATGAATTGGGTAGAATTATGAATATTACCATTTTTTTCATCTTTTCATCTTTTCAGGACGTAAGCGATCAGGGACGTCTAATTGGCCCTGTTACTTGTTCTCAAAATTTTTCCTCTTCGTATTTCTTCCAAATCCCGCTCTGCATTCTACTTATTCAGGCCTCTTATGTAGGAAACGCTTTGCTTTCCCCATCTATCTTTTTCTGTATCTATCCTGTGTGTATTGAACTCTCCAGGCCCTCCTTCCTTATTACATGTCCCAGAAACCTTATCTGCTTTTTTTTTATTTATATCAAATATGATATTTCTCCTCGTTTCCATCCTTTCCTATGTCTCATGGTTAGTGTCGTGCACAGTGCATGGTATCCTCAGAATTATTCTGTAAAATTTCTGCAGTCTCAAACCTCACCTTCGTTCTTGAGGAGATCGTCGAACGTTCACTTCCATGCGAATGAACAGACATCACATTACACTCTAGAACTCCACACGAGAATTTCCACACTCTGGTTAGTTTTTAAATGCGTCCTTGACCATGCAAATGATCCGCATCTGGGCAGCAAATGGTCAAATCTCAGCATCGCTATTTCCATCCTCTGGCAGCAGGCTTCCCAGGTATTTAAATTTCTTTACTTGTTTTCTTTTATTTTCTCCGAGCTTCTGTTGGTATTCTGGGGATTTTGTTTTTACTGACCATATTTGTGGTTTTTGTTTTTACTGACCATATATTCTTTACTGACCATATATTCTTTGTTTTTGTTTGTTTTTAACATATGCTTAGTCCTTTCTTCTCGTTTACTCTTGCGACCATCTGTAGGAGGTCCTGTATTTTTCTTTCTGTGTCTGCATTTTTCTTTCTGTGTCTGCTCCCTATCCATAAGGAAGTGATCTGTTGCTAATATATATTTTTGATTATCGTAGCGTCCTTTTGGAAAATGTCAAGGTTGTCGAGCATGTCTATCAAGTTATTTAAAAACCATTACGATAGATGTAATATATGTTTAGTTGAAAATATCAAAACAATAAAGTATCCTAAACAAAATCTACTATGAAATGTGCCATAGAAATTAATATGCAAAAGTCGCCACAAATCTAGATTTTAAATCATAATATAAAAACACGTCTAAAAGTAATTCAAAACGATTGATAGAAATTCTGGTGAATGCGAAAGGCATTGTACAAAACCATGTCGTCTAGTCCAACTGTCAAGCATGATCTCATCACAGAAGAATCTAAATTAGTGAGAACATTCACCTCTACTCACATAGCTATGGTCTGGATGATATGATTTTATCGGTTGTCATCTTCTGTTTTCTCGAACCATGTTCATTTTTATACTCTTTTCAATAGTTGCGTTATAAAAACGTTTCCTGGTTTACAATATAAATATTAAAATATTGATAATCTGTAAAAAAGCAAATGCATTTCTTCTTTCGAAATTATTTTGTGTATTTCTTGTGAATCCTTTTATGTCTGATAGAAGATGAGAAAATTTATTTTCTCCAAGATGAAAAAGATGAAACAATCCTGCACATTTATAAATCTACTATCCGTGCCCGTGCATTGAATACCGCTGACATATCTGGTCGGCTGTCCCTGCTCTCCACGTAGGGGTCCTTGACAAAATCCAATGGAGAATCTGTAGTGTGACAGATCCCCACTTGGCAGCTCAGATTAATTGTTTCTCACTGGCGCAATGGGGCTTCTCTGTATCTTTTCTACAAATACTTTCACGGTTTGTGTTCCAATGAACTTAGCTCACTTGTGCCTCGTATATATAAATTTATTCGATCCACACGATTAGCAACTAGGTTCCACCCTTTTACTGTAAAACCAATAAAATTTAAACGGAAATTCTATTCCATCCGCTTCTTTTCTCGCACTCCCCGCCCGTGGAACTCCCTTTCATTAACTTGCTTTCCTGGCAGCTACAATCTCCATTTAAATGTAATGTCAATAGCCATCTCCTATCTCACTAACCTGCATCGTCTCTCTCATGCTCATTTTTCCGTTCACTGCACTCCATCAGTATTTTCATCTCTCTCTTACCCACTTCCTGACACTCCCTATAACCTGTCACTCTATCTCATAACTTTCCTCCTATGTAACTTGCTTCAAAACAGTGGCAGTAAAATGCCTTGCTTGCGGCGATATGACTATAAACAAATGAGTGACTTCCACAATATTCTCGCTAATTTAGATTCTTCTGTGATGAGATCATGCTTGACAGGTGGACTAGACGACATGGTTTTGTACAATGCCTTTCGCATTCACCAGAATTTCTATCAATTGTTTTTTATTGCGGTGAATATAAGACAAATCTAGGCTAACAAAGCTGCAACAGTCGCTAAATCCAGTGCAGCCATTGAATGCACGAAAAGCGAATTGTTTTTGCGACTCTACTGCATCGCGTTGTCAGAAGAGATATTTATAAATTTAGTCTTATGTTTACAAAACTAAACTAAGCTTAATTAATATCTATGGACATATTTTAGAGTTGTATTTTATATTTAAATTAGTCTTCCTTTAAACTTTTATGAAGTATCTGATTCAGTTTCTAAACGAATATATATTAATTAATAGTCATGTAATTGGAGAAATCATCATATTTCAGTTGACATATTTTTAACCATTGCCTTTAGACACATATGCCCAGCTAGAAAGTTGTAAATACACACAGAGACGTTCCCAAATAATCACCCTCTAATAAATATATCAATCCTAAATTATTTTTCTATTCATTTCTTTAAAATCGCTTTCACTCGATCTCTGAAGTTAAGTCAACATCAAGCCGCGTCAGTTGCGAGATAGGTGAACGCTTGGTAATAGCAAGTTTGACTTCTCGTGCGGTCTCATCCATAACGGCTAGGAATTGGGAATTGGAATCAAGTCGATTTCGTCATATTCACTTACCCGCATATAATCGTGCGAAATGTATACATTCACCTCTACTCAATTAGCTATGGTTTGGATGATATGATTTTATCGGTTGTCATCTTCTGTTTTCTCGAACCATGTTCATTTTTATACTCTTTTCAATAGTTGCGTTATAAAACGTTTCCTGGTTTACAATATAGATATTAAAATATTGATAATCTGTAAAAAAGCAAATTCATCTTTTCTTTCGAAATTATTTTGTGTATTTCTTGTGAATCCTTTTAACTGTCTGCTCCAAAGTTAGATTCTGTTATGCTTACGACTACTTAAACAATGTTGACGCTCGAGATTTTTATAGATCTTTTATTCTAAGGCTATATCATCAACCTGAAAAGAATTTACTGCTTGCTTGCATCAGTTAGAGATATATGAATATTGCACATCTTAGCCGATAACATCTCAAATTTCTAATATAATTTGCGGAATGAAAACCTAATTTTCTTTTCCCATTAAACGAACTGAATTTTTTTCTATTTTGTCAAATCACATGACTTTCTTCAGAAGTCTGAGTAACTTTATAGAAAGTCTGGATTGGAAGTGATTATATAATTTGATTAAATACATTGAGGAATAAAATAAAAAAATAAAACTTACTCAAAAATACTTGTACTAACCAAATGTATTTTGACACTTATTTTCCATTGTCGACATTGTAGTAGACCCTCTGAATACATCTGTTAACATCTAATACAAGATACTGCTTACAGAAGATACTGACGGAAAATTACTACTTTCGGTTCCGAAGGCTTTTGGTAGCATACTTTAGATTGATTGATGCATTTCTTTTATTGTTTTTGTATTTACTAGCCTTCCCACGCAAGGCCAGATGTGACACATGGCCATTTTATAGTGGGTACTCCCGGCCATATCTTTTGTTGTTTTTACTTTTTTATAAGACCATTGTTGGTTATTTAATAGAAAATATATTTATATACTGTAAGACATGTTTTGAGATAATAATGATTTAATGATAGGGGTCCTACTAATTAAACCGTGTCTGAAAGGAAAAGCAGCGGATGCCTACCTTTTCTAGGGGTATTTACACTTAGGCTAAAATAAAGATTCTGACTGGTACCTGAAGCCGGGTTTTCGATATCGAACTCCCAGTAGGTAATCATTAAGCCACAAGATTTAAACTTACCAAACCTTTTATTCACAAGCAGTCACCCATCTACGCTTCAAGCCTGTATATCTTAAACTAACTTATAATAAACGAATGGATGTGATCTTAGAAAAGCTTTAGCATTACGAATATATTTATTACCTGTTGTCATTATTTTACTTATATACTATCATATTATTCCCCTTAGATTGGATCCGGTCAGTTTTCGGTCTGGCATTCATCAAGCACTTATCGATCTAGGTAACCTTGAGGGAATTTCTAACTGAATCTCTTCAATAATTGTCAAGTGAATCGTTCTTTCCCTGTCTTTTTTATTTAGTTTTATTGTAGTACAGTTGCTTTGTTTTATTGTAGTACGGCTGAATTATTGTTCTGATTCAACTGAGCTTTTACTTTAACTCCCTATCCCAAGGATTGAACATACAAATACTAATAATTACAACAGAATGCAATAAACATTTATATATTCTAAAAATTCAGGTGGAAAATAGTTTTCATTTTGTATGACAAAAAGTGTTTAAAAAATACAATTTAACTTTCCCCACACAACCTTACAGTGGGTTTTATTATTTATTCAAAAAAATTACACCTTTCCCAGATAAAAGAAGTAGAACAAGCATTTTTTTTAGAGTAAAAAAGCAGCAATAAAAATAAAAAAGGACTATTTTAAAGAAGAAATATTTGACGGTGTAACTTTCAAGGAGTTTATAGATAACGTTAGTTGCTTAGCAATGCAGCTTACTGTTAAAGGTAAGGAATCACAGAAGAACATTGTAAAAGGCAAGATGACATTAAACAAAATAATAATGATAAATGATACACAACGTTTATCAGTAGCTAACCAGTATGGTGCGTCGTTGTGTCGCGATTCAATTCAAAATTCTGCCATCTCGTGTAAACGAAAGCGGGAAATGACATTAAAACAAGTT
Source organism: Ascarosepion bandense (assembly GCA_037127315.1). NCBI lineage: Eukaryota > Metazoa > Mollusca > Cephalopoda > Sepiida > Sepiidae > Ascarosepion > Ascarosepion bandense. The sequence continues at coordinate 6,001,116 of JBBBDQ010000256.1, read as the reverse complement.
TCAATCTTAAAGAGAAGAGTCATTTATTTTCGCATTCTGCCAAGAAAACGTGTAGAAAGATCGGAGTTCAGTTATAAAGACTTTCGAAAAGGCATTATATCAAAATAATCGATGAGATTTAATCATGCTACTCTATTTTAATATTGTCAATGCAGACAGCCCAAATATCAGAATCATATTTACAGTGAGGGTTGTGTGTATGTATATGTATGCTCGCCCGGGTACGAGAATCTGTGTGTGTATGTCTGTGTGTTTGTGTGTACGCGCACAAAAAAATATAGATCTCTTATTTTCTGCTTAGTTTTCTTACCGATAAATAAACAAAAAACAGAAAATATTTTTATATATCTTTTATTTCTTTTCAGTCGGGTTCCCCCTCAAGCCAGGCAGTAAAAAGAGATAACACAAAACTCAACGGGTTCCTGGGAGAAGAAGAATTGGTCGACGAAATCATTGCTAAGAATCGAAAACGTAAAAAGAGCAATTAGGAGGATAGCAGATATCGATTGACATTGCATGTAATTTTTTGCAAATTAAAGCATGCAACCGTAAGGAGTTCCACAAGCGAGAAGTGTGAGAAAAGAGATTGTTTGCATAGAACTTATGGTATATCTAACCATCAAAACTGCAGATTTGTGAGACTTCCTCGTACTCTACTTACATTCAAAGTGTAATCATTTGCATCATAGCAAATAGCTAATCGGAACAAATACTATGAATATATATATAGAAAAGCAAAAATGAGGGCAACCTTATGGTGTCAATTTTTTAAAATGATGTATGAAACAAATTACACTATTTACATAAATCTGACTTTTATCTTCATCTTTATTGTCACATTAACAATGTTTCAGCCGTAGTACGCTCCTGTCAACTTCAAATGATATTTGTAAATGGAACGAAATCTCGTAAAATTATTGAGTAACTGATGAAGTTGGAGTTTATATATCAGCTCATTTCCGGAGATAAACATGCGATAAACGTCTGCACAGACATAATCGAACCAATCTTAAGAAACGCCAACATACATATTGACTACTTTGGACTAGGTTAGAAATTCAACAACTACCACCTGAAATATAGACAATGATAAGTCCTATTTACATATTAAAAATTCTTAAATGCCGATGAGCTTCGACAACCATGACAACCATTAAGCAAAAGAAGAATTTTAAAAATATTTTTTCAATAATCAGCAGAAAATTGCTAAGCCTTATAAAATGAGTCAATGAAAAAGTTTAACTGAAAAATATTGGTAATGTGAGAATAAAGATTATGACAACACATCTAAACAATATAAATGGTATAAATATATTTTTTACTTAAGATTTCATGTTGAGCACAATAAATTGAAATAACCTGTATGACAGTGGTATTTACATATTTAAAATCCTTTAATCGCTACGACCTTCGACAATCATGAACTGAGTTGTTTCTTTACTCGCTTTGCCATCCTTTTGCCATCCGCTGCCACATTATATATTTTATCGGATGTTTAGTAATTTGTTTTGAACGTATATCTTTCTGGTGCTAGTTTAAATTCGTTTTTAACGTATCTTCTTCTTCTATATGCATCTATAGTTTCAAAATTTTGTTTTTTCTCTATAGCTATGGTGCAAATAAAAACTATAATTTTTTAATATGAATAATTACATTAAATATATTTGCTTCCATATTTTCTTTGAAAATCCATTTTTTTATGCGATGACGTAAATGTAACATCACACCTTGTTAGTAGTTAAGTTTGTGATCACTTTGGAATATGCTTGGATGTTAGGGGGGTCGTAATCGATAATGGTTCGGGATTTGGATTTCGACTCTCGGTTTTCCAATTCTTGTCATATTTGTTATATTGACACCTGCAAATACTCATGAATACACTTCTTCTCCCTCGAGTTATGGGGTAATTAGTGGAGTTTTAATCATTATTTAAGAATTATTCTTGAAATATTTTCTGGTTGTAATAATCTGCAAAATTCTGGTAATTCTAACTAAATGAAACAATCAAAACGTTTTACTGAACAGTTTTTTGAATACTGAATATCTTCATCAAAAATTAAGAAAATAAGAATTTAAAAATTGGCTGCAAATATTGTAAAAAGGTTTCAGTTTAAATGAACGTCAGGATGACATGTTTTATTAATTCGATAAAGCATTTTATTCATGTTAACCTAATTCATGTCACTGTTTAACGGGTCATGTCTATTAGAATGGATGCCACTCTTCCGTAGTCTTCTTCTTCTATGTACCTTGTCCCTTCTGGACGTAGGCGATCATGGCCTTCCACTTTTCCTTATCCCTAATGGCTTTGAGCACGCCTTCTCCTGTTACACTATGCAATCATCGTTCCGTCATCCACCTGATTAGGTCCTTCAAATATGTTATTCCTTGCTTTCCTTTGTCTCTTTTTCCTTCTATCTGGCCTGTTAGTATCAGATTCTCCAAGCCCTCTTCTCTCATTGTCTGTCCCAAGAACTTCAGCTGTCTCTTCTTGATGCTCAGTATTAATTTACTTTTTGTTTCCATCATTTCCAAGACCTCATCATTTCTCACATTCCGAAGTCTATCTTCCTCAAAACGAGTGAGTCGGATGTTCAATTTGCTGAATGGTGTTACTTTATATACTGTGCCACTTTAAGATCTAGAAAAAGAGGGACCTCTACATCTTCCAATCCCATGTAGCATCCTAATAAATCTTGTCATTTTACTATTTTTCCTACACCCTGTTCTAATTTCCATTTTCTCAATTCTGTCAAGTATTTTACGCTCTGTTTTCTCTGTCTTTTTTTTCCTCAGTCAGATTTTCATGTTTCTCCTTACTTGCTCCAGAAATTTCAACTGCTTCTTTCTAATGTTAAGAGGTTTTCTTTTCGCTTCTATTTTCTCTAAAATCTCCACGTTTCTCACATAACTGCTGCATAGTGTTAGCAACTTTCTGTAGAGCTACGTTTATGTTGCATTAAGTTTCTTTATCTTTGACGAGCACTCACTACCATATAAGATGAAATATATCATGTAACACCTTCTTCTTCTACTATACTACCTATCCTTTCAGGACGTAGGCGATCATGTCTTTCCACGGCTCCCTATCCTTGGTGGCTCTTAATATGTTTTTCCTGTTACTCGACGCAACCTTCGTTCAGTCATCCACCTGATCAGGCCTTTCAAATATGTTATCTGCTGCCTTCCCTTGTCTTTACCTTCTATCTGGCCTGTCAGTATCAGGAACTCCAAGCCCTCCTTCCTCATTGCATGTCCCAGGAACTTCAGTTGCCTCTTCCTGGTGTTCACTATTAGTTTCCATTTCAATGCCATTCTTTCTAAAACCTCATCATTGCACACATGTTCGGTCCATGATATCAGCAGCATCCTTCTGTAAAACCACGTTTCCGCAGACTCTAGTTTTTCCTCCTCATAGTACTCTATTATATTGCTTAGAGTGAAACGATTAAAAAACATTGTTCAAAAACGGAAATAACGCTGCCATTCTATTTTCAAAAATATAATTACCAAATTTAGACAAATATCTTGAAACGATAACGAGTAAATTCATTCTTGAAAATCGCCATTGGTTTCAACCACTACCTTCAAGAATTTGGAATCTCCTGCATCCCTTCTCCAGGGTTTGCTTTTATAAGTTAGTACAAGCTGCTTTAATCACTGACTTTAGTATATCCTTGTGTTACAAGGGGTTTTGCTGGTCTCTTACTCCACTGCACCTCTCATATAATAACCAAGAGTGTTGAATTTAGGTGACCACATGTAAGGGTATGTGGTCGCAGAAATTTTCTGATAGCCATATCTGCGTAGTTATGCCTGCGTGGTATGTTGAAGAATCCTGTTGCCATACGTAGGATCATCCAGCAGTCAACGTCTTTTCCCAGCTTACTACCCCTATTTCGAGGCACATGATTTAGGTCTCCCTGTTGAGTCTGAGTCTCTGTAGGAATACGGATAAAGGCATAACATTGCCATCGCATGTGGTCATTCTAAAGGCATTGGTATTCACCATTAAACTCATACAACATTTTCCGAATCTTGTATATTGTCCTTAGATTGACACACAAAACACAGACATATTCATACTGGAACTTCTGGTGCGAATACCAAGCAGTACAGCCGTCAGTTTATAAATTTTCTTCGGAGACAATTGCATTATGGAAATCTTTTTTCACAGACGGTGTCCAAATATACTGTGCATTCGACAAAATCAAAAACAGACAACACGCATGCGCGAAATTAGAATATAAAACAACAATTTGTTTGTGAAACTCTTCTACTGTAATGATTTGTTTGATCTTTGCAAATAAATGATAGTCACTCTTGCATTTAGCTCTTGTCGACGTTTTTCATAAAAAAATCTGCGTTGCTAAACTTGATAATAGTTGTGTAATCGTTTTAGTTCTAATTATCTTCTTATATAACCCAATTATAAGACATCGATCTTTGTTATGAATATATTATCGTTAATAATATCATATAGACACCCGTGTGCAAATTAATGGAAACAAAAGAAAAATGTCCTCCTAGAATCTTTCACACGTCCCTGATCGGGTATATGCCGTCTCTTCTCCGACCTCATTTTCTGTAACGTTTGTAACGTAATGGATTGGGTTTGTTCCTTATCCTTGATGACACTACTACTGACTGTTGAATTGCTGACACTAACAATTTTTGCAGTCTCAAAGGCTAGCCAGTGTGGTCTTGCAGCTTTACAATTTTGTAAACTTTGTGTGAGTAACTTCCATCGCAGACAATGACTGCAAGACAACGAATTGACAGCCGAGAAAATAGTGTCCGGGAAGGAAAAAAAATCTGATGCAATCATAGATGATGAATAATTTTTCGGAGCTGAAGAAATTTCATTATACACACCAAAATTGAATCATAACTGCACACCAATGCAAATTACCTAATCTGAGAAAAATGGATTATACTGTGCTACTGTAGTATGACTTAAACTGATCGTATGGTAAAAGAAAGCAAACTAAAGCGGTTATTTCAATGAATTTGCACAAGGGTGTATATATGTAAGCATGTTTCATTAAATAAATTAGACATATATATAGTTACAAATGTGTTTCATGGTTCTTCTCTTAAAGCACAGAAAAGAGGCTAGAGATTCTTGCTCTTGTTTTGTCGATATTATTTAATCAATTATGTTTAAATAAATATATGATACATATATATATATATATATATATATATGTGTGTGTGTGTGTGTGTGTGTGTAGGAGAGTTTGTAATTTGTACTTTTCATATATATATAAATATAGCCACTTCCCCACCGACGAAATGTGGCCTTCCTTTGTCTGTTCTATAAATACTTTCATGGCTTCTGCTCGGACGAACTTAAGTCACTGTTGCCCCCTTAACAGGTGTTTACTCGTGCAACCAGATTGGCAACTGGGTCCCATCCATTCACAGTTAGATTAGCCAAATGCAGACAACAAATCTACTCCTTCAGCTTCTTCTCTCGCATTTCTCGTCTGTGGAACTCGTTTCCATATTCTTGCTTTTCTGACGGCTACAACCTCCAGGAATTTAAATACCATGTCAATACTCATCTGTTAACCGCTTGACTTTAGCTCTTTCCCCACCCCGTATATCCTTTCCTTTCTCTCCACCTTTAAAACTGTCATCACACCTGCATTCTCATCTTTCTATTGCTTCTTTCTAACTGGTTCGTCATCCCCTTCACCCTCTTCTAATTAATATTTTTACTCTTATGTAGCCCCCTGCATATCAGTGGCATTTCCGCCTTGCTCGGGGTGAAACGATTAAAATAAAAATATATGAAAATTAATCTCAAGGCGATGCAACATTATCAATTTATAAGGATTTTGTTTTGCAACAAATATTCATGAATAGAATTAAAAATGTGCTTAATTTTTAAATTTTTTACATGTTTAAAAATGCTCATAAATCGAAGTGAAATGTCATTGTAAATTATGGAGGATGCGAAGCAATGTATACTTGTGCGCGTTCTTAAGTTTATTTATTTGAAAACTAAGATGTTTTATTTAAGCTTTTAAATATTTATTGCAAATTAAAATCCGTATATTTGCAATGATAAAATCCATCAGAGGACAAACGTGTCGACTAGCTTCTCGGTCCAGTTTTCATGTGGATGAATTTTATTATATAAAATACGTAAAACTGAACATATTAATATTCACTGCATTATAAGCTATTAATTGTAAGATTTAACACATATGCCGGGATTAATTATAGATTTATCAAACAAAATCTGTTATTAATAATATGTTTATAAAAACAAAAATTCGTTATAATTTCATCTGAAATGAAATTTTCCTGCTGATATGTTATATATTTTCATTTAATTTTCAAATAAGATTTCTGTAATTATTATATCTTCCGGCATGATGAAGCATAGATTGAGTCACAATTTATTTCAGTCTTTCAATCCATGAAATGAACAGAGATTTTGGGTGCTCCTAGCGTTTCTCTTCTGTTCTGAAATGATACATTTTGCTTTTCTTTCTCTACAAACATTTTAAATTATGAAATTTCATTTTAACGAAATAATCACGAGTAACATTTGTTGTTAGAAATCAACTGATTTTTGTAATTCTCTTTATTTCGAGTAATATAAAAACTATATGTTTAAAGAGCAAATGTATGTGACTCAATATATATATATATATATATATATATGGTAAGTCAATGGCAAGGACATATCGTGTAAATTATTCATATCATATCCAACAAAATGAACATTAATGACTGGCACACATAATAAATATTAATTATGGCAACACCATATAAAGAAAAACCATGAAAGTAAAAAAAACAACAAAAAAACATCTTCTCCCTTAAAAGAATCAAACAAATATTTGAAAAAACAATGGCTGAATTATTTCTTACAAATTGTTCAGGGATATAGCAACAATTAATTATTCACTTCGAAGTCATTTAATACAGGAATTACAGGAAATGATATTCTTTTAATAATATATCAGAAGTATTGGTGAAATATTATCTTACTATAGATCAAAATGCTTCAGTTGCGGTCTGCGGTTCAGTACACGAAGTTTAAGCGTTCACTGATTTTGCCGCCAGTGTGATCAGATTAATAAATCAATTGATATTACGATTGTTTTTTGGTGGGGCGTATTAAAGTACACAATGAATAAATGAGCCGAACTTAATAATTACACATTGTTAGTAACTGGGATTAGGATATTCAATAACACTTTGATGAATTATTGTCATTAGTCACTACAGATTTATCCCTGGCGACAAAAATGATGGCAACATATTTAAGAGGATTATTAGCTGTTTTCTCCCAGTTTATTCCACTGAAAGTGACAAGAGGATATATATATATATATATATATATATATATATATATATATAGAGAGAGAGAGAGAGAGAGAGAGAGAGAGATTGATTATTTAATTACTTAGTTTCTGGTCATAATTAGACCAGTGCACGTTTGTATTAAATGTGTTCAATACAATTATATTGTAGAACTTTTGAATATTTTCTATTTGTAAACGAGTTATTATGCGACCTAGGTTCCGACCATGAGTGGTGTCTTCAGGTAATTTTCAATAACTGATTTTAGAGTGTACCGTTTTTTAAAAACGCTCACGTAACGGTGTTTTCTATTCTTTTTAACGCTCACGTATCAGAGAATTTTGAACGTTCAATTTTTAAAATTACAAGGAATTATGACGTTTTCATCAACTGTTGTATGAGCCTAAGTGGCATGTTTTATTATTGTTACACCCAGTCATAATTTCCGTTCTTTCATTAAAAAAAAAGATTAAACGGTATAATCAGTTACTGAAAATCGCTTGAAGACACCATTAATGGAAGAAACCTACGTCGAATAAAAACTCGTTTAAAATGGAACATATATATATATATATATATATATATATATATATATATATATATATATATATAACCTCGCCCCGTATCACTTGAACTGACCAAAAAGGTAAAAAAAACTAATTTTTGGTTGAATGGCAGTTCCATGTGTTCGTGATGGTTTGCAACTTTCTTTAAAATATTTTTAAAAGTAGGTCATTTTTTGCTTTATTTTAAACTTTTCATGCTTTATTGAACGTTTGGTTTTCTTTTTTAACTTGGCAGAAATTTCTTTGATTTTCGGATTATTTGTTTCTGTCTTTTTTTTACTCTGCGGCTATTAGATTGTTTCTGCCTTTCTTTTTCTCTGCCGGCTATTAGATTGTTTAAGCCCTTCTTTTTCTTTGCCGGTTATTAAATTGTTTCTGCTTTTCTTTTTCTCTGCCGATTATTAAATTGTTTCTGCTTTTCTTTTTCTCTGCCGGCTATTAGATTGTTTCTGCCTTTCTTTTTCTCTGCCGGCTATTAGATTGTTTAAGCCCTTATTTTTCTCTGCCGGTTATTAAATTGTTTCTGCTTTTCTTTTTCTCTGCCGGTTATTAAATTGTTTCTGCCTTTCTTTTTCTCTGCCGGCTATTAGATTGTATCCGCCTTTCTTTTTTCTCTGCCGGCTATTAGATTGTTTCTGCCTTTCTTTTTCTCTCTGCCGGCTATTAGATTATTTCTGCCTTTCTTTTTCTCTGCCGGCTATTAAATTGTTTCTGCCTTTCTTTTTCTCTGGTGGCTATTAAATTGTTTCTGCCTTTTATTTTCTCTGTCGGCTAATATATAGTTTCTGCCTTTCTTTTTCTCTGCCGGCTATTAGATTGTTTCTGCCTTTCTTTTTCCCTGCCGGCTATTAAATTGTTTCTGCCTTTCTTTTTCTCTGCCGGCTATTAAATTGTTTCTGCCTTTCTTTTTCTCTGTCGGCTAATATATTGTTTCTGCCTTTCTTTTTCCCTGCCGGCTATTAAATTGTTTCTGCCTTTCTTTTTCTCTGCCGGCTATTAAATTGTTTCTGCCTTTCTTTTTCTCTGCCGGCTATTAGATTGTTTCTGCCTTTCTTTTTCTCTGCCGGCTATTAAATTGTTTCTGCCTTTCTTTTTCTCTGATGGCTATTAAATTGTTTCTGCCTTTCTTTTTCTCTGCCGGCTATTAAATTGTTTCTGCCTTTCTTTTTCTCTGCCGGCTATTAAATTGTTTCTGCCTTTCTTTTTCTCTGCCGGCTATTAAATTGTTTCTGCCTTTCTTTTTCTCTGCCGGCTATTAAATTGTTTCTGCCTTTCTTTTTCTCTGCCGGCTATTAAATTGTTTCTGCCTTTCTTTTTCTCTGCCGGCTATTAAATTGTTTCTGCCTTTCTTTTTCTCTGGTGGATATTGTTTCTGCCTTTTAATTTCTCTGTCGGCTAATATATTGTTTCTGCCTTTCTTTTTCTCTGCCGGCTATTAGATTGTTTCTGCCTTTCTTTTTCCCTGCCGGCTATTAAATTGTTTCTGCCTTTCTTTTTCTCTGCCGGCTATTAAATTGTTTCTGCCTTTCTTTTTCTCTGTCGGCTAATATATTGTTTCTGCCTTTCTTTTTCTCTGCGGGCTATTAGATTGTTTCTGCCTTTCTTTTTCTCTGGTGGCTATTAAAGTTGTTTCTGCCTTTCTTTTTCTCTGGTGGCTATCAAATTTGTTTCTTGCCGCCTTACATCATAGCGGGCTCGTGATTCTAGATCGTTCTACCACTCCAAGTCCAGTCAGATACTGGCTTCAGTTAACAACCAACCCTCGCCCCGTATCACTTGAACTGACCAAAATGTGAAAAAGAATTATTTTTTAGCTTACTGTCATTTACATGTGTTTGATATGCTTTGCAACTTTCTTTAAAAATATTGTTAAAAATAATTTTTGTGCAAACATACGGAAAAAACTTTCATAACTGATAAAGTTGGTAAACTGGTATTAAAGAGAATAAACTGAGCCTAGAATGCGTCGCTATTGTCTTTCTAAAGAACTGAGCGTATGCTGTCTCCCTATTGTCTATATGTTTCTATGAGATTGGCAGGAGTAATATATATATATATATATATATATATATATATATATATTACGGATATTAACAAGGATTAAGGAAATGATCTTTATACAAACGACAATTTGAAATAATTTGTTTGAAAATGATTTTTGATAAATATAAAAAATAAAAATAAAAAAATATTTATTATAAAAAATTAAAAAATTAAAAATAATTATTTCTACCGGACTGATTATTTACGATAAATGCCGAATAACACACATATTCGTAACAAAAAAAATTTTGTAAATAATCAGGCCGGTAGAAATAAATATGAAATACACAACGGTCTTTTTTATAGTAAAGAGGATACTGAACATTTATTCGGACAAATGACAAATGTTTAAAATGGATTTCTGGTCAGGTTGATCTATGAAACCTTTAGTCCTTAATACAAAGTAGATATCTGAAATTGTAAAATCTCAATAACTGAAGTTAAGCCTCATTGAAACGTTTCAGTTCTCACATGAGAAATTGATTGAAATACCAGTTACCTTAATAATTCCCGGATTAAATGCCAAAAACCAATATATATATATATATATTGTGATGCGAGAAAACCATAAAGATACAGGCTGTTTTTATGGATATCATATTACATGTGCTTAACGGAGGAACACTACTATCAACGGCAAGGAGATAACGTCTCAAAAATGGAAGAATTATTAGTAACAGTTTTAACTGTTAATTATACGAAGCCACTTGGTAGATAGCAAAAATATATTATTATGTCTTACCATTTAATATCATAGTTGTTTGAAGACGATTCGTGGAACAGGAAGATAATTCATCCACTTTGAATCTATGACAAAATATTCTTATTATTCTGTTATTTACAAATATTTATTTTCCTCAGTTTCTAAAAAATCATTTCATCCAACAAAAGGAAACAAAGCCACTGTCACACACATGGGTTACTGGGTGCAAAATATCATTTAAAAAAACCTTATGGGGAGAGAACAATAAAGTAATAGATATAAACTTCTGAATATCAATAATGACTAGAAAACAAGAAGGCTGAAGAGCGTTCAATAATCAAGAAATGTGAAAGAAGAGACTCTCAACATAAAACATACGGTTTAATCTAGCTGTTTTCGTTGTAAAATGATGAGATTTTGCCGCTTATGTAGCCATGCGCTGAAATTCATAAAGCCGGTATATACCATAGGTACAAGATGTGAAAGAACAGAAAAATTTGCTGAAATCAAAGAATCGAGTACTGGATTATTATTTGATGTATATCATTCAATATGACAGCGAACACTGAGCAATTTCATCAAAGATGGAGGGAAGGCGTAAAGCAACCGAAATTTGCTTCTCCAGAAGGATGCTGAGGATGCCCTGGACCAAACAAGTTTACAACGATGAGGTGCCAGCCAGGATGGACACCTGAAAAGATAATACTTACACCAAGAAAATATGACATAAGTTGTTGGGACCTGTAATGCGGACGTGCGTTGTGGTGAGTGATTATTGACTCGGAACTAAAATTCGGAGAGCAGAGTCCAAAATCTAGCTTAATCCCTCGCATTCACTTGTGCAATTATACCCTTGGGAAAGATATTAATCTTTCTCCTCATTCCAGTTATGTGTTAAATAACAGGACAGACTGGGTTCTATAGCAAACAGTCTACCGGAAAAAGCAATGGCAACCTACTTCGGGACAATCTTTTACCCAGTTAGTCATGTCTCTTTCGAGACATGTTTGCCGAAAGCGTGTATCACGTATGGCACTTAAATGACTGCATGAGGAAAGGGGGCTTGGAGAACCTGATTCTCACGGGACAGATAGAGGGAAAGACAGTCAAAGTATAGCAACGTATGACATACTTGATGAGCTTGTGTAGATAGATGGTGTAGAGGGTTTGAGAGAAATAACAGGAAAAAGGGTATTAAGAACGACATTTAGCCTTGTACATTTGTCCGATCAGCGAGGTTAGGCCACGCTCATCGGCGCAAAAATAAATAAATAAATAAATAAATTAGGTGCATTTTGTAAAGCTCTAATATAATTTTTATTTATTAATCTGAGCGTTTATAACAGTTTAAATGACTTCTTCAAAAATCTGTAAATATACGATGTTTTGAAAGTCTATGACAAGACATTAATACTTCTCATCATAGACTCTCAAAATATCATACCAGTACAGTTTTGTACTCAATCATTAACAACCATTTTTTGAAGAAGTTAAACTGTTATAATATCTCGGACTGATAAAGAAAATTATATATTTCATCTATAGAAATTAATCTGTATTTTTTAGCCGGAGATCGCTGCCTAACTTCTCAGATCGGACAAAACGTGGCAATTTCGGAGTGATCTTTTTTTCTATGTACCCTGTCCTTTTAGGACGTAGGCGATTATGGCTTTCCACGTCTGCCTATCCCTGGTGGCTCTTAGCATGCTTTCTCCTGTTACAACTTTCAAACCTCGTTCCGTCATCCACCAAATTAGGTCCTTCAAATATGTTATCCGCTGCTTTCCGCTGTCTCTTTTTCCCTCTATCTGACCTGTTAGCATTAGCTTCACCAAGCCCTCCTTCCTTATTGCATGTCCCAGGAACTTCAGCTCTATCGTCCTGATGCTCAGTATTAATTTTCTTTTCGTTTCCATTCTTTCCAAAACCTCAACATTTCTCACATGCTCGATATCAGAAGAATTGATTCTATTCTAAATTTACTTCCGATTTCATAATATCAAGTGGTTAAAGATCTATATCTAAACATTCCTTGTTGCATTTTAGTAAAAAGATAGTAATGAAAGTGAATTGTTCTTCTTCCATTAACATATCTTTAACAAATGATAAACGAATTAAAGAAAAAAATCGAATTGGCATGAAATCAATAACAATAACTAGTTCAAAAGATATTACGAAGTGGCTTTTAAAAAATTATTGAATATTCATTCGTTCGCTATTTAAAGGAAGGTTTCCCTCATCAAAATTGCTAGAGCAAAGTGCGTTTTACAAAGAATTCACTCAAATGTTATAAAATAGAAAATTCATAAATAATTTAAAGCATCTTGCTTTTTCTTTCTGTCAGTTTGTTTAAATATTTACTCGTTTGATATTTAAGAGAATATTTGTGACATTCATTGTCTGATTAAAGTTTATCACCAAGAGTTTACATAAAAAAGCACATTAAAGTTTCCCGAAGTACACACATGAAAAATCTTCTAAAAATGCTTATTTAAAAGAAACACTCTTATTCAGCAATCTGCAACAAAAAAAAATGCAAGTTTATTCCGAACCCGATAACACACGTGGAGATCAATTTCAATAAATGGATGCTATTTTATTCTCTACTAAACAAATTGTCAGCTGCAAGCTGAGAATCAAATTACATCAAAATGTCGTTAGAAGAAAATAATTTCCATAACTATTATTTGCAGTCACATGGATAAATCGTCCAATGAGTAACGCGCATATTCTTGTTTTCTTTGTTATTGCCAATAAAACGAAATAATATTCAATATCTTCGTTTTTTACCTCCAATATAGATTAGAGCAATCTGTGACCAGTGTGGACAATCAAAACAAGGTGATCAAGATATAATATGTGTTTGTTATGCAGTTTGAGCAAACGAGAAATTTTATATGAATCAAAAAACAGTTATACTACCGTATGTTCTCTAATTTTGATTTATATGATACGCCGGAACATTTGCTCTCAATAGCATCCTTTCAATGCAAAAAGATATTTAAAATTTATATCCGTATAAGCAAGTCACAAAATAATTCGGTGGATGCGTATTTCTCGTGATTGATTTCAGTATAATTCCGCTGAAGACAGGTAAATCAAGAACAACAAAAAATTGTCAAAACATCATCGCCAAAATCCTGAAAAGCCAAAGCACGAGTAGAACGATATATTGGTATCCTTGTTTTGAACTAATGATTATCGCAGTTATTTCACTGACAAAATTTTCGTAGTATTTTTCAATTAAAGGCATTCTAAAACGGGATTACCTTTCGCACGTAAAAGAAATATACATATACACTAACGGCCATAATTATCAGGCCACCCCATTGTCTTAAAAATTATGTATTTCATATTATTTTTAGTATTTATTGCCAAGTGAATAATTGTTCACTAACAGCGTAAAAATCAAATATGAAGAACAAATTGAAAATGGACTCTCGAAATGGATCTCACTAAAGGAAGCAATAGTGACCTCAGCAAACAACATTGCCCCAAATGAAATTAGACGCAGAAAAAAAAACAGTGGATGACTGAACAAATTCTGGACATGATGCAATGGAGGCAGAAACTGATATCAAGACATGGAATGGAATACACAGAACTACGCAAGGAAATAAGAAGAAAATGCAGACAGGCTAAAAACAAATAGCTCAATGACAAATGTAGAGAGATTTAGCAGGAATAACTAAGCAGACATGCATAAAGAAATAAAAGAACTGTCAGGACAAAAAACCGACTCTTCAACAGGATGTATAAAATCCAAGGATCGAATTTAGAAGGAATACTGCAACGATGGGAAGAATATATAAAAAATCCTTTCCACGGCAAGACAGAGCAACCGATAATACGCAAAGATGAGGACGGACCGGAAATATTAAAGTATGAAGTAGAATCTGAAATAGCCAAACTGAATAGAAACAAATCAGCTGGACCAGATGGCATAGCCATAGAGATGCGGATAGCCCTGAAATAATTTGAAATAGTGTAAATTACAGAAATAATAAATGAAATTTATAATAGTGGTGTAATACCAGATGACCTCAGCAAGTCTATCTTCATAGAACTACCTAAGAAGCCATGAGAAAACGAGTTCGACATCTACAGAACCATCAGTTTAATAAGCCATATAACAAAACCGATCGTCTGAATTCTGAGGAATAGAGCAGGAACATTATCAAACTAGAGATAGTACAAGATCAGTGCGGTTTTGTCGAAGTCACTGGAACAAGGAAAGCCATATTTATGATTATGATGCTCTCTGAATGGGAAATATAAAGACTTATACCTGTGCTTTATTGATTATGCGAAGGGCTTTGAAAAAATACGCCACAAAGAATTGATGGAGATGTTCGGCAGCCTTGACATATTTGGGAAAAACTTAAGAGTAATCAAAATTCTTTGCTGGCAGCAAACCGTTTGTATCAGACAGGTAATGAATTCAGCAGATATGCAAAGATAGAAAGGGGCGTAAAACAAGGATGTGTCTTTTCAACGGATCTGTTCAACTTGTAAAGCGAGAATATTTTGAGGACCCTAGAAGTTATGCCTGGATTTGTCATAGGCAACAATTTAAATAACCTAAGGTAAGGAGATGATACAGTGCTGATAGCAGATAAAGAAAGGAAACTACAAGACATCCTACAGAAGGTAGCTGAAGAGAGTGACGAGAAAGGACTACAAATAAATTCTTTTCGGCAAGAAAACCGAAAGCATGGTCATCAAGAAAAAGGACAGCTCAATATACCAAATACAGATCGGGGATACTAGAATCAGGCAGGTACAAAACATTAAATACATAGGAAGAGTTATAACAGAAGACGGAAAGTGCGACACAGAGATCCGAAGGCGAATGGGCATGGCGAAAGAGGCATTCCAGAAGTTGAGTAAAGTATTAAGAAACAGGAGAATTTCGCTAGAATCTAGGAAGAGAGTACCGGATTGCTACGTGCTGTCCGTCCTTCAATATGTCAGTGAATGCTGAAGAAAACCTTCAAAGATGAAGGAAAAACCTGAAGCAACTGAAATGTGGTTCTACAGAAGGATGCTGCGAATATCATGAATCGAGCGTGTGAGCAATAATGAGGTCCTATATATGAGGGAAACAAAAAGGAAATTATTACTGAGCATCAGGAAGAGACAGCTAATGTTCCTGAAACATGCAATGTGGCTTAGAGAACCTGATACTAACAAGCCACAAACAGGGAAAACGAGACCTAATCAGGTGGATGATGGAACGAGCTTTGCATGGTGTAACAGAAGAAGGCGTGCTAAGAGCCACCAAGGATAGGGAGACGTGGAAGGCTGTGATCGCCTACGACCTGAAGGGACAGGACACATAAAAGAAGAAGAAGACATTATATTTAGATTTAAAAAAACGTTTTGGAATTTAAGGAAGAAAATAAACTTTTTTTAATTACAACTATATGTAATTTCAAATTTCAATCATTCAATTAAAAAAAAAGAATTAGTTTCTTTCAAACAAGATTTTCGTATCCGTCCAAATCCCACGTAGAAAATTCATTTTAAAATTTTATTCTGTTAATGATTTTACACAATTTAGGTTGGAAATTCCTTTTTATATAAGAGAATCACTTCAAGTATTATAAAGACTGTCCCTCAGCAAAAATATATTAAAACATAATGTGTACACATTTTACCAACATGGAATAATGGAATATGTTATGCTGAACCTTGTTTACGTGCAGCTATTTGATAAGTTGCTACTTGTTCATGCCCATTCTTTCCTGTCAACATTTTAAAAGCATTTTATCATAATAATGCTTGTTGCTTAAAAATGGTTTTGGGAAATATTTCTCGAATGGGAATAAATATTTATCAATTTCATCGACCAGCACTTCCTAGAATCACGTAAATTACAAAAAAGATTGAAGAATAAATTTTAAAAACATAGCTATGTATCTACTAAAACATACCACATTAAGAAGAAAGTATATACAATACACCACTGCTATACACTACATGTACCTGTAACTGCAGATATAACAATAGTGAAGAAAAGTAGGTATAGGGTAGAGTCTTTCTATTTGTTTCTCGCAATTGTTCTGGGACACATTCACTATTCTCTGTCTAATTATTCTTTTGAAAATGGGGGATACAAAAATTTAAGTACTTGGGAAAAGGTCTGACTGATGACGGCCAGTGCGACACAGAGAACCAAAGGCAAATTGGCATAGCGAAGGACGCTGAGTAATGTATTAAGAGCCTGGAAAAATTTGCTAGAAACAAAGAAAAGAGTACTGAATTGCTATGTTATGTGAGTTCTTGAATATGGCAATGAATGCTGGACAATATTATCGAAGATGACGGAAAAAGTTGAAGCAACTGAAATGTGGTTCTACAGAAGAATGCTGCGAACATCATGGATCGAGTACGTGATCAAATATGAGATTTTGAAAGGATTGAAACGAACAGGGAAATTAATAATGAGCATCAGTAAGAGACATTTAAATTTCCTAAGACATGCAATGAGGAAGGAGGGCTTTGAGAACATGCTATAGAGAGAGAAAGACAGAGGTAAACAGCACGTAACGCATTTGACTGGCCTGAGCGGGTGGATGGCAGAACAGGGGTTGCGTAGTAACCGGAGAAAGCGTGCTAAAAGCCACCAGGGAGAGGGATAAGAAGAATAATTGTATTACTTAAAGAAAGTTTTAATTTCCTCATACGTTAGATTAACAACCATCATTAAATTACCATTGCCTGCAAAGCTTTTATTGTTATTATTTATATAAGGAACATAATATGATACAAGATATTATTAAAATGAATAAATGAATTAGATGAATCATCATCAAATACCTATTAAAATACCGTTAACACACACACACACACACACACACACACACACACACACACACACACACACACACACATATATATATATATATATATACAGCCTTTGAGATTTTACTTGCCCGATCGACTCAGACGATTAACAACTTAAATTGGGCGATTAAAGTTATTGCTTTGCTCTCCCGCAGCTGATTACAAATCTCGCAATGAAGAAGGATATTTGATTCTTTTACAACCCAAAAGTATGCCATTGAAGATTCACAATTTACTTAGAATGACCTATAATGACATTATTGAACACTGGCTTTTATTGTCCCGGTCAGTGAAAACATTAAACTTCACCTGGAAAAGTATTATGCTATATTTTCTCCCAGCTTACGAAAAGTAAAAACGAATATTTGAAATAAAGAAAAAAATACACATACTTCATTCAGCCACAGACCGAAAAACAAATTATACAAGTAAGTAATATTTTTAAAGAATATATTAGAGAATTTACGTACCTCCACGCAACTGTCAAAAAAAATAAATCAGCATATCATGATGTTAAAAGAACTCAAACTTAACAAAAACAAAGTTTTACCATCGAAATGTTAATGCTATTATAAAGGAGAAAGATCAAATTTTGTTTTTACTTTTTTTAATTTTTTTCAATCCTTTCTAACACGTTTAAAATGTTAATTATATTTCATTTTTTGTTTTCCGTCAGCAATTCATGCTCTGTTTACGTAAGGCGACTCTTAAGTTAAAGGGAGTCGGTCGAGTAAAATGATTTTGGGGCGAGTAAAGTTTCCCTATCTCACGACCACCGGTCGAGTGATTTCTTTTTCTTTTTCAAATCTCAAAGGCTGTATATATATATATATATATATATACCGAGAGAGAGAGAGAGAGAGAGAGAGAGAGAGAGAGAGAGAGAGGTATGTATATATGCGTGTGTAAAGAGTTTTTAATTAATCAGTGATTACTGGTAATAGAAATATATCAGTATAATTAGCATATATTTTTATTTGTTATAATTATTAAAGACGGTGTTTTCTCTATGGTATTTGGTTACCCAGAGATGAAATATAGCAAATCAATCTGTCTCTCTCTGAATATGTGAGAGTAGTGATCGTAGAATTGCATTGTGTGGTGCAAGATAAAAGAGTATAGCCTAAAATATTTGGTGTATTCAGAGGGGTTATAAGTTTGAGAGGATTGTATAAGTTTTGTAATACTATTTCAATGTTTTTGTTTACCTGGAGATTATTGAACAGACTGCGAACTTATAATGAGGCTAAGATGTCATGTTGAATTCTGTACATAGACGGGTTAGTACAAACTCAGTGGAAGATGGAATAGCAATGACTGAGCTGTAGTAAAAAAAAAAGAAAGAAAAAGAAAAAGTCATACTATGCCTAGACATAAACAACGGAGCGAAATTAATATCACCCTATAGAAAAGATAAAATGTTCGATTTGAAAATTAGATGTAGTCGTAGAGACCAGAAAATGACTAAATACCACGACAGTCGAAACATTGTGATGATAAAACTAAAAATGAGGAAATTGGCCTAAGTTTAAATATTGAAAAAAATTAGATTGAATTTAAATTACTTAAAATTGAAACCGTAATCGAATTGCTGGCACGTGTTTCAAACATGTTATACTTTTCCTTGAATTCCTTACATTAAAGCGTGGCACAATCATTCTAAATTCTAACAATGCCAAAAATCTTCAGCCTAATTTCTTTCATCAAAATAAACTGAGTTATTTCCTGTCTCTTGTTGAACGATGGAAATTTAATTGTAAATCCTGTGCTTTAAGAGACATCATATCCCAGATCAGGTGGCAAAGCACAGACAACGTTGTCAAATGCGCAGAGACAGAAATTAGGTGATGGCGAATTAATGTCCCGAAATGCATTATAAGATGGTCATAATGTTGTTGCAAATTATCGAAACATCTTAAAGTCTGTGAATTATACTTGCTACTTATTAACTGTCTTCACCTGTTCAGCTTTGATGACAGTCAATCTAATTGTCTCATATAGAATTATCTGTTAAATAATCTGTTACCAACTAGCTCAACAGTCATGAACGGATGATAGATTTATGACGAGGCAAAAGATACTTTCGACATTTTATAATAAATCGATAACGTCAGGTAATTGAATGTTGTTTGTATTGCGAATATCTTGAATCTTCCATATATGATTGTGAGAAGTTATTTATATTTTCTTATAAAATAGACATTTTCGATATTAGCGTAGGAATTACAGTTCATATTCTTTTCGATAAAGAATGCTGTTATACTTTTAAAAGAAATTAAAATCAACGATGTTGGATTTTTTCTGAATCTTTGCTTTCACGGATCGTTAAACATTACACAATGATTAAACAAAACAGAGACTTTTAGAGGATATATTCTTGTTGATTACTGGAGATGCGATGATAGTGTTTATATAAGCCATTTCCTTATTGTTGTGATCCGGGTTAGGAACCACACAAAAATAATGAACAACAAAACATATATTGCGATAGAAAAAATAGGTTATATTGAAAATACTGAGCGAATCCAGGAATAAGATTAATAAGGAATAGACATATACAAGTCTTGAGATGAAGCCGTGCTTGAAATAGTATATTTGGTGCTGTTATTCTGGCTGAATGAAGCTCAGATCTACTATGCCAACTGACGCGGTGTACTCTGTGTAACTTCGGTACCTCTCGGTAACATACCGATGTCTCTAACGGATCTCTACGGTTCTCTTTCGTAACTCACGATGGCAGAAGTATATGTACACTTAAGTCGAGTCAATTATCATAGAAAAAGGGGATATCCCACAACACTTATAATGAAATATTCAGCATTCCTTAATGGAGAAGACTGTTCTTTAGCCGGTTTGAATTTATAAAATACTTTTTTGAAAACAGTTTGTCAGGAAAATAGGTTATTTAAATCTTGTAACTATTATCATTATTTCCAGAGTTGAAAAAGATTTCCTTTCAAACTTATCTCGAAAAGTGTATGTTTTCTCACTGGCAAGAATCAGTATGGGTCAGTTGCTTTCAAGTTATTTGTTTTAAAAATGAAACGTCATAAATATGACACAGTACACTATGATGAAATTCTAAGCGTAGCAAGGTTGTGCTAAGAATCCGATATGTTTCACACAGTGAGGATAGAGCTCTTTACAGTCGTCAATGATTTGTTATATTACGCTAGAAAACAACGGCAGACACCGAGAAAACTTATATATCATATTCTCACTTTCCTGATGGCTACAACCTTCAGAAATTTAAATGCAATATCAATACATATCTCTTAATTTTTTTAAAATCATTTCACTCAAAGCAAGACATTCTACTAACACTGTTGCACAGTAGGTTACATAGGGAAAGTGATGAGAAAGAGGGCTTAGTTATCAGAAATGTTAGGAGTGGGGTAATAGACGGACGAGAATACAGAGAATGGGGGTGGAGTAGATGAATAAAAGAGTTTGAGAGAATGGATAAAATTTAGTGAGATAGATGTTTATTGACCTTACATTTCAATTTCTGAAGATAGGAGCTGTCGGGAAGCATGAATATGGAAGAGAATTTCACCAGCGGGAATTTTTTTTTTTTTTTTAATCATTTCACCCCGAGCAAGGCAGAAACGCTACTGATGTGCAGGGGGTTACATGAATGTAGAAGGATTAATTAGAAAAGAGTGAGGAGTACAAGCTAATTAGAAAGGAACAATAGAAAGCTGAGAAAGCAGGTTCAATGACAGATACATGGGCGGAGAGAACGTGAAGATTATACAGGGGAGGGGAGAGAGCTAGAGTCCAGTGGTTAGTAGGTGAGTATTAACTTTGCTTTTAAATTTCTGGAGGTCGTAGCCGTCAGGAAAGCAAGAATACGGGAGTGAGTTCCACAGGCGGGATGTGCGAGAGAGGAAGCTGCAGGAGTAGAATTGTCGTCTGCGTTTGGCTAACCTGACTGTGAATGGGTGGGACTCAGTTGCCAGTCTGGTTGCACGGGTAAACACCTGTTGAGGAGGCATCAGTGACTTAAGCTCATCCGAGCAGAAGCCATGAAAGTATTTATAGAAGAGACAGAGGGAGGCCACATTTCGACGATGGGAAAGTGGCTGCAGACGAGTCGCCAGATCAGTACCTATCACATTACAGGCTCTCCTTTGGAGCTTGTCAAGAACACTGAGGAGAACGGCAGGGGCACCTGACCATAAATGGCAGCAGTACTTTATGCACGGACGGATGGTTGACTTGTATATATGTAGGATGTATTCAGGTGGAAAAAACATCCTGGATCGACATAGTGACCCAATCTTCTTAGCAGTAGATTTTGCTATGGATTCAATATAGTGCTTCCATTTGAGGTCTGAGGACAGGGTAAGTCCGAGGAGGCGTAGTGTATTACTCTCCGGGAGAATCATCTGGTCCATGCTTATGGGAGGCAGAAGAGGTTGCCTGTAATGGTTGACAGACAACAGCTTGGTCTTAGAGGAATTGAAGTTGACAAGCCACTTCTTGCCCCAGTTCACCACAGAGTGTAGATGCCGCTCAAGGTCAGCAGCGAGATTATGTCTGTCCGCCACGACAGGTTTCTTACTGGAGCGGGAGTATATTGTAGTGTCATCTGCGTAGATGCCTACTTGGGACTTGATCTCATCTGGGAGGTCGTTGATGAAAATAAGGAAGAGCGTTGGGCCCAGGAAGGAAAATAAGGAAGAGCGTTGGGCCTTGTGGGACACCAGCATTCGTGCTGTAGGACGAAGAGGCATGCCCATTCAGAACGACCTTCATTTTGCGGTTATTTAAGAAAGATTGGATTAGGTCAAGCAGGCGACCGGTAATACCATAACCGCGTAGTTTGCATAGGAGGCCAGGGTGCCAAACCCTGTCGAAAGCCTTGGAGATATCCAGAGCAACCGCGCGAGCCTCGTCAGACTCATCAAGGGCCTGTAGCATGTACTCCGTTACAGTTGTTAGCAGGTCGGCTGTGGACCTGTCAAATCGGAATCCATATTGCCTGTCGGAGAACAGTTTGTGGGCGGTGACATGATGAACTATTTCAGCATTGATTATAGCCTCGAACACTTTCCCGAATATTGGTAGAAGACTGATAGGGCTATAGTTGGATGGGTCCGAGGGTTCACCACAGTTCTTAAAGACAGGAACGACTGAGGAGAATTTCCAGCATGCAGGAAAGCAGGAAGCAGAAAGGCAGTAGTTAAACAGTTTAGAGAGGACAGGAGAAAGTTCAGGGGCACACCTCTTAAGGACTATCACCGGGATTCCATCGTCTCCACACGCTTTATGGGGGTCGAGTTTTGAAATTACTCTGGATACTATTGTCGGGGTAATATATACGTCGTGCAGTTTGGCCTCAGTTCTAATAGGGAAGTCGGGTGGGTGCACTCCGGACGAGTCGAATGTGGAGTTGGATGAGAATCTGCGGGCAAAGCACTCAGCTTTCTCCGCAGATGACGTGAGAACATCAAATCCATGGATTAAAGGTGGTATTGAGGATTTCCTATTGTTGAGCACTCGTTTACAAATCCTCCAATAGTCCTTGGAGCCGAACTTGCGGTCAGCTATGTGCTGTCGCATTCTCTCAGCAAACAACTGTTTGGCGTCATTTAGGGTTCTCTTGCACTCACTGCGAGCAGATGTGAACAGGCGCCTATTGTGATCAGTTGGCTGTCTCCGGAATAGGCGGAAGTAATGGTTCCTGTGGGCAATGGCGGCTGAGCAGGCCGGAGAGAACCACGGAGAGGAATGAGGTTTTAAGCAATACTTCCTGGTGGGTATGAAGGCATCAATGCCAGCTTTCACCCATGACGAGACCTCAGAGGCACAGTCATCAACTGATAGGTCAAACACTTTTCCCCAAGGGACGTCGCAGAGGAAATCGCGAAAGGCATCCCAGTCAGCTTTTTGGTAGAGGTAGGAGGTTCTATAAGTAGGGGGATCCTGGGGGGAGTGAGATTGGAAAGAAATACTGAGGGAGACTACAGCGTGGTCGGAGTTGCCGAGAGGGCAAAGCTGCGAGACTTGACAGGCGTCGGGCGCAGAGGTGAAACATATATCTAGCAGTGAGGAATGACCCGAGGGTGTGCTTGGGAAGCGAGTGGGGAAGTCCACCACTTGCGTAAGGGATTGGGAAATAGCAAAGTTCATGGCGTGAATGCCCGCCGAATCAGTAACAGCGTTTTCAAGCCACTCAGAGTGATGGGCATTGAGGTCTCCAAATACAAATATGTGGGCAAATGGGTGATAGGAAATAGCCTTATCTATGTCGTCGGCAATGCTATCTAGTAGGGAGCAGTCAGGAGAGGAGGGAGAACGGTAAAGGAAGAATAGGTAGCTAACCGAACTGAGGAGAGACAAGCGGAGACATATGTATTGGTGGTCAGTAGATTCGAGTGAAGTCACCCTAGTTATGGGGAGGTGTTCGCTGACATAAACACCCAGCCCATGCATGTGGACAGTGGAATCCTTCCTTAAAAGGGGAAGATAACCAGGGATGAAGAGGTCAGAGGAGGGAATAGCTGAGTTGAGGTTAGTTTCGCAGAGCGCGAGGATACAGGGGACTTTTCATGCAGGAACGCTTCTACACTAGCAAAGTTAGTACGAATGCCTCGGATATTAGTGAAGTAGAGGTTAATGGGCTTAGGTGGTTTGGATTTAACTGGTTTAGGGTCATTTCTGATTTGTTTCGTCATGTTTTTTGTTTATAGAGAGGGACCTAGGGTAGAGGACACAGGCGGTCATTACCCACGATCTGTGCTGGGAGGGAGACTGGCTAGGGCTGCAACAAGGTGTGGCCTCGGGGTTGCCCATCGAAAGCGCTTGCAGGGACACCTATCCATGCGCGACATGGCACTACAAGAACCCCGATATTGCGTGAAACGAAGCTTTCAGAGTAGAAGTTGCGGTTAAATTTTATCGGTTTCACTGTAAAAGGGTAGTATCTAGTTGCTAATCTAGTAGCTTGTGTAAATTCATACCTAGCGGGCACCAGTGATCTAAGTTCATTAGAACAGAAGCCTTGAAATTACTTATAGAAGAGGACATAGAGTCATCACCATGTATATCTTTACCTTTCTCTTTAACTTTGCAATTGTCATCAACTATCCTTCTCTTGCTCCTTTCTAACTGGTTTGTCTTTCTCTTTACTCTCCTTCTGTGTAATTTTTATACTCTTTGGTAGCATCCTGCAAATCAGTGGCGTTATTGCCTTGCTTAGGGTAGTACTATATATATATATATATATATATATATATATATATATATATATATATAGATAGATAATTTTATATTTTTATTTTTGATCGGTAAATCTTGTGTAAAGCAGGGGCGTAGCAAGAGAGAGATCGCTAGACAGTCTCTGCTTCTTCAGCCAGTGGGGATCTCCCTCGGTCCTCGCCTAAAACCACCAAATTTGTATAACGCCAAAATTGCGAACCATTTTTGCTTTTCTTGGTTGTCGCTTAACTGATGCCATCAACGGAAAGATACATCTGTCAATCATCTTCATTGGCTATCGCCTTTCAAAACAGTTGCCATTTGTTTCTGTATGTGATGTTGCACCCCACCGCCACCATCTACCCCTATCTCTCTCTCTCTCTCTCTCTCTCTCTCTCTCTCTATATATATATATATATATATATATATATATGTCAATCATATCTTTGCCGGCTATCGCTTTTCAAGCTGGTAGGTGATTGTGTTTCTGCCTCTGATGTTGAACCACGCCTCACCATCCACGGGTGGATATAATTGCTAACAATATCTTTGTCGTCTATCATTTGTATTTCTGCATTTGTTGTCCCATTCATGGCCAGATATATTTGTTAATCATATCTTTGCCGTTCAAGGAAATATACTATCAATCAAAACGTGCAAACAAATATACCACTTCGAAGTGATCTGATATCATACGATCTGAATTGAAACTGATATTATTTGACCTGTTTAGCGATTAAGCCAGATACGTTTATATATTAGCTTTTGCTGTCACAGAATAAACAGAGACAAAGTCACAACTTTTAAGAACGAGATTAATATGCACGCTTTAAATGTAGATTATCAGTATTATAATCATAAACAACTCTGCCTGTTGTAACATTGCAACAGAACCGACATTATGTTTTATTATTCCCCGTTTAATAATTTGCCATTTATTTTAACAACAAATATCGTTATCCTCACATTCTATCCTTATTTCCACATATCTTTTAGTCAGTCAATTAGTTAAGTACCCTATGTGATACATATTTTGGGCTATAATGTCTCGAAAGAGACATGACTGTCTGGGCAGAAGCTTATTCCGCAGTAGGTTTCCATTGCTTTATGCGGTAGATTGGTTGCCAGCCAAAGTTACAGAAACCAATCTGTCCTATTATTTAACCCATAACTGGAAGGAAAAGACAAATTAATACCTTTCGCAAATGGTTTTGTGCATAAGTGAATGAAAGGAATTCAACTGGGATTCGAACTCGGATACCCGATTTGTCGTTCCAGGTCGATATCCACTGCATCACAACGTACCTTTTCGTAATTGGTTATCGTTTTTTAGTTGTCTTTATATTTGTTCAGCCATTCATTCACATAACTTTATAAAATAGGTTACTCACACCTTTCCCTTGCATTTTCTGTCTTCATTATAACCCGAGAGCGTTAAGCAGCTCGGGTATTCATTTCTTATAAAGTGTTTCGAAATTTTAGCTATCTCGAATCAGTTATTAAGCTCACTTTATTGTCGTTGTTATTTTGCTTAAGATTTTTATGTTCATTTTATGTTCTGTATATAGTATTCGCAGGTTTGTGCATTCAAAAGCACTTCTATAAAAGTGAAAATATTTTCCAGTATTTATTTCTCATTCATTATTACAGATATGGATAACTTTTAAACACTTATTTATTTGTTTCTAACAAACTTTATTCAAACTTAAACGTCTCACAAAATAAGTGAAATGGTAAAAGGAAAAAAAAATTCTTCTCCAATATCTT
Organism: Ascarosepion bandense; assembly: GCA_037127315.1. Classification (NCBI taxonomy): domain Eukaryota; kingdom Metazoa; phylum Mollusca; class Cephalopoda; order Sepiida; family Sepiidae; genus Ascarosepion; species Ascarosepion bandense. The sequence continues at coordinate 5,974,659 of JBBBDQ010000256.1, read as the reverse complement.
TCCAAGAAGGTTTTTTCTAATCATCTAAATTTTTGTTGGACATTTGAAACATTTAGTATTTTTTATCACGTATTTATATACGTGACAAAAAATACTAAATGCTTCAGTTATTATGAATAGGGAAGTTATTGGGGAGCTGGTTAATGTAATTTTGGTTCGGATGTGTGTCAGACTTAACCGTACTCCCTACAGTTTACAATATTTATGCAGAATTATCATCATCAGAATTATCAGAAGGTTTTCATCATCAAAAGGTTGTTTTCGGCAGGTTGGAATATATGGGATTGTGTGGAATAGTGTAAGAATAAAATATACATTTTTCAGTTTAAAATCGAACTTTATTAAGAGAATGAAGGTGTAGGAGTTAATGTGCAATTAGAACCATTATTAAGAGGTTAACGGTAAAGCTCGTACAAAATGTTCGTAGTTGTAATTGTTGAAAGAGATAAAGGGAAAGAGAAAAAGACAATGTCCGAATCGCGTGAAGTTGAAGTTACATTTTAGATGTTTCGTCTCGCGGCTCCCATCTGACTCTCACTGACTCTGACCGAGGCCTTTAAAAGTATTCAGATTTTTGCACTTGCTCGTGAAGTCCATAAGTCTTGTAAGTCGCTCTCATTGGCCAAAAGTCATTTTAATAATTACTTGCGAAATCTGGCTTCGACTTTTTCTTTAAGCACATGGTCAATCCTTTTTCTATTTGGGAAAACTAGGATTTCGCACGTCATTTTAATTTTTTCTAAAAGTGAAGAAGAAGGTTGATTTTAATTAATTTCTTATCGGCTACAATAGTACCATTTTGATATTCTTTCCATAATATTTGCTTTCCTATACTTAGCATTACTTTCTGCGTTTAATGTATTAACACTGTCAATTTGTTTACGATATTAGGTTAATTTTTGAAGGCCGGATAATTTTATTCAAAGAATTTCTAAGGTATTTGACAGTCACGGAAAATAAATGAAGCTGTGTTCTAGAGGATGTTGGCTTTTTTGTGGCACAGACAGGTGGATGTATGTAAAGGTGTGGTACACAAGCAGGATGTCCCACATTTCCTTTCGCTGAAATGATCCAGTGGTTGTAATGATGTAGCGAAATTTATCAGCATTCTGTAGCCAGAATTTATTAAAATTTTATAAACAAAACCAGCCGCAGAGACTCCAACACCTGATATTTGAATAGATTTTTAATTCAATTTCGTTTACCTAGTTAGATTGACCAACTAACGCTAGAGGGACATTTTGCCTTATTACGTAACCAGTAACTGCCGGAGAGATGAGTGTATTCGAGCGCATATTTCAAAACTAAACATGTAAATTTGGGTAATAGATAATAGCAGCCCACATCCTTTTATAAGGCAATGAGTTACTGGGAGTTAAACATAATGAAATGAGTTTAAAAGAAACCGGAAACCAAATCATAAACATTGAACAAGGTATCTTTAGTCTTGTTAAAAAGACCGATACGAAACATGAACCGGATGATAGGCGGAACTATTACACGCTTCTGCTTTAATCATTTCAGCTGTTAAGCGATACTTACGATATATAGTGTTTTAATATTTTCATATGAATAATAGTATTTTAGGATACAAATCCTATATCGCTAAACAGTAAAACACACAAAGTAAAATTGTGCAAACTCAAAAGTGGATCAAAACGACTAAAAACATTTCGAAAAACCCAGACCAAAGCAAATTCACAAGCCAGTGTGAAAAGCAAAATTCTTGATCCTGATTCGATAGGAAATCGAAAATTGATATATGACATTTTTTCAAACAAAGAAGTTAATATTCTTCCCGGTGCAGGCAATATGATACACTTCATTATTTAAACTACGGTCAAATTCAGTCAGCATGGAAGAGGTTAGCTGACGGAACTTGTAGCAATGTAACAAAAGAAATTTCAAGAAGCCGACCTGGACGTGAGGTCGCGCCTCAGATTCATTTGAATTTTATTTGAATTTTCTCTTCTTTCTTTTTACTTCACGTCGCCAAGGTAAACAACAACAACAACAGTACGCTCTAAGTACAATTTCTTTATTTATGTCATCTTTTTTCTCCCCCTGTCGGCAACCTACCAATAATGGAAAAGGAACATACGACTTTACATTCTGCAACTACACAACCATGAACTGTAAACGTCTAAACGTGACATTTTAAATACTTATATTTCTCTTTGAACAATTGTAACCACAAACTACATGCATTTTGTGAATGAACATTTTTTCTCACAAATATGATATAGTGTTCATTTAACAAAACTTCACTTATATTTTCATTCGTATGTAATACTGACATAAATTTCAAAGTACATACTATTCAAACTCATCATGTCGATTTTAATATTCCTTCCGTATCAAGGTTAGATTTCCAGTTAGAAAATGTTTATTATTATTATTATTATTACTATTATTAATGATAACGACTTTAAATTAGCTGAGCTAACTCCAGACAACTTTAAATGCATTATATTTGTCCAAGGATTAATCGCTGATAAGGACAGCAAAATGCGAAAACGAAGGTTTACCAAACTCCCAAATGAACCAGGTTTAACACTGCAAAAACTATCAGAAGATTGCCAAACATTTTTAAGTATTAAAAAAGTCAGTAAAAATATTGAAAAATCAGGAGTCGCCCATATTCGTAAGTTAAAAAAAAATCTACGTTTTTCTCTCTCCACAAAAGTAAAACTAGATGTTAATGACAAATTTACAAGATAAAAACAACTAAATTGAATGACAGAATTACAAGATATAAAGCAATTAGTGACAAAAATCAAATAGAAAACAATTCCCCCCATCTGCATGTTACGGATGTTGTGAATTGCATTGATTTAGAGATTGTCGTTTCAAATACAAAAACTATTTAGCGTGTGGAAAGATGGGACATAAAGTAGCTGTATGCAGAATCAAAAACTGTTTAGTAGAGTAAGATCTACTAGAGTGGAATACGAAAACAAACAAAACACTGTGAATTATGTAGAACATGAAATATTGAATAAGAAGATCAAGCTACAATTATATTCAGGTTCGGACTTAACACATGGCAGAAACTGAATAGGCCGATCATGTTACACAGAAAAAAAAATTGCAAAATCTTTAACAGGAAAACGGGTCAATTTCGAACGTGAAATAATCGTGATGTGTGAATTTTCTGGGAAAAACCAAACAATTCAAAATATACGTTAGGTAAAACACAGACAAACTGGTAGGAACGGACTGGATGCAGAAGTTTAATGCATGGGATTTACCCATTAGCTTTTGTTGTAAAAAAATAAAGAGCGTGCCGACAAAAGCTACGAAATTGAAAAAAGAATTACACAAACAATTCCAGAGGTATTCTCAGCGATATAGGATGGTATAACAAATTTGTAACAAAAATCGAGCAAAACCAGAATGTGCAACCAGTATGTATTACGCACATAGTTACGCAAAAAGCATTCAAACCAGTTGAACAAGTATACTTCCGAATGTTAATAAATTACATGGCACATTGGGAACCTGGAATAATAATAACAGACTAGGAAATATTATCTACAAAATACAGGTAGAAAAATCTACCCATAGGAGACATACAAACCAAATACAGAAAAGAAGTGAGGAGCCAAGCTCGTCACCCTCAAAAAACGATGTCGCGAATGGAAGAAATTTTTAAAGCCATTGAGAATAATAGAAAACAAACGAGAAAATATTAACTCCTCCCCGAAAAGAGGCGTCAGTTAACTATTCAGTTTGATTCAACTACATTTTTTATATTTTTCCTTTTGCATATGATATGTTAAATTTATATAATAAATTGTAAATTAGGCTGTAAAAATTGTGAAAGAGTTCGTGTTTACTTCTGAATATCCTTAAGTTTTATTTTGATTCATGATTGTTGAATTATGTTACATTTTAATTTATTTCTTATGGATTTTATATTTATTTTTCTTTTTTGGCTGTTAAAAAACAAATAGTAAATTTATATTTTAAATTATATTTTAAGCCGCAAAAATTGTGTAATGATTGGTTTTTGTTTCTAAATGTTCTAAACTTTTATTTTGATTCATGTTTTGTATATTATTTCTTAATTTACTTTATTTTTCATATGTTTTATATTTTTTATTTTTTTGCTTTTTGATAAGAAATATTAAATGTGTTTTATAAATTATATATTTTGCTGTAAGAATTGTGGAAGTGTTTGTTTTTACTTCTTAATATCCTCGAATCGTATTTTTCCGTGATTGTTTTTGTTTCGTTTTCCTTTATATTTTCGTTTTGTCTTTTTTGTTACATCTTGATAAGAAATATTAATTTTATTTTATGAATTACAAATTAGTCTGCAAATATTTTGGCAGTCTTCATTTTATTCCTATATATCGTAAAATTTTAATTTGATACTTGATTTATGTATTATGTTTCATTTTTTCTAATTTTCTTTAAATGTTTGCTTTTGATTAAGAAATATTACATTCATAATATTAATCAAGATTTATACTGTAAAACTTGTAGATATTTTGGTTTTTATTCTCTTTAATATCCTAGCGTCTTCTTTCTCAATTTTTGGTGTATTTTGTTTTATTTTGGTTATGTGCAATAATTATTAAATTTTTAAAATAAATAATAATATTCTCCTGAAAATATACATCGTTCAAAAATGTATCGACGTAAAGTAATTTAGGTGATATAGTTCAGTATATGTCATATGAAGTTTACTAAAACCGAGTAAAATAACCCATATATTTATCCCGCACGTAATCAAAGCAAAAATATAAACAGTTCGTGCCAGTCATTAGGCTAATCATTCCTGAAAGTTACGTCCGAATGAATCCAGCGGATGTTGAGATATCTTGACCACGGAGAGACAGACAAACAAATAAAAAATGAGAAAGAAAACAATACCACTGTCCTTAGGCAGAAGCAATAAATAAAAATAATAATAATAATAATAATAATAATAATAATAATAACACATCGAAAGAATCCCTGGAAACTCCAGCTTAATAGATATACAAAACTGTCTTGTTACGTACAGCCCACACACTCATGAAAACTTTGTCTAAGTAACGCTAAGGATGTTATGGGAGATACAAAAAACATGAAATGGAGCCATAACAAAACACCACGACCTGCCTTAGGTCTTTCCGCAGACATGGCAGGTAGTGAGACCAAAGCAGAAATAAAAATATGATGAAAAATGACAACATAATAATAATATTTTCTTCATTGAGTTTTTAATCCAGTAATACATTTTTCACTGTAATATTATCTAGAATAATTATTATGTTGTCATTTTTCATCATATTTCCATGTCTGCTATGGTCGCACTACCTGCCAAGTCTGCGGGGTTTGTCTTGCCAACGTTGTTTCATCTGTTCAAGGGCTTTATTCCTGGCTTTCTTTTTCATATTTATTGTTGCAATAGTTGGTTCTTGGCTACTGTTTTACTTTTCTACAGAATCTACTAAATGTAAATCTTGTTTGTATTTACTGCCTTCTTTCATTACTGAATATTTTTTCTTTCTGTTTTCATATTGTTTGACTAATTATATCATGCAGTCCTTTGTTGTTAGGAAGCCAACAGTTGTTGTCTTGTATGACAATTCTAGCTGAATACGACATCTTTCAACTTCTTTACAGGGTATGTATAGAGGGTCTACATCACCTTTTTGCATGATGCATCTTATGGTTAGAAATAAAGCATTCTTGTTTTAGATCTATTTCTCTGATGTCGTTTAGAATTCAGTTCAAGATGTTGAAACTATATTGGACCACTGGGATAGCAAGGCTAATTTTGCCATAATTCTGTTCTGAGAAATCAATTCAATTTTTAATATCAGACGTAGCCTTTTTAGTTCTCTTTACGCATTATTTTTTTCATTAATTTATGGTGAATTATTCCACTCGCATTTACACCTAGGTATTTACAAGCTTCTTCTTGCTCTAAACCTTTCATTGTTTTTAGCAGGGTCTAAGCTAACTGAGGATGCTTGTTGTAGCGATCCTCGTAAAACTGTAGATTTAGAGCATTTATTCAAATTAAATTTCATTCCAATATCTTCACGGAACCATTTTACAGTTTTCAAAAGACCTTCCAGCTCATTATCATTCTTAGCATATAACTTTAAGTCATCCATGTAAAATAAATGGCTTATTTTCTTTTGCGCTATTTTATAACCACATTCTGTTGAATTGTTAATGCTATTAATGATATGCTAAAAAGTAAGGGAGAAAAAGAGTCTCCTTGAAATATACCTCTTTTGATGTTTATTTCACAAGTTCATTTTATATGATTGAGGTAACGGTTTGTTTTCCATATCGACATACATTGTTTATGGAAATTGATGATGAGAGCTGATAGCTTATATATATTTAAAATCTTTAAAATCCAGGAATGTGGTATACTATCGAATGCCTTACGAAAATCAATCCAGGCAGTACTAAGATTTTTCTTTACATTGTAGCAGTTTTCCAAGATCAACCTTTGAATAAATAATTGGTCTTTATATCCATAACAGCCACGTTTGCATCCCTTTTGTTCAAGCGGTAGTGTGTCAGTTTTTTCCAAGGAGAAATATGTCTGTCTTGTTAAAATAGATGTTAATAGCATGTAATTGGTCTGTAGTTTTTCGGGTTATTTTTATCACTATTCTTGGGTAGAATAAATATAATTCTTTTGATTATCCATGGAGGAATTTTAGTGGGATCGTTAACCATTCTTTGAAGTTCTTTGGCTAGATTTTATGCTCTGTATTTAAATATTATAACCAAAAGTTAGGAACTTTTTCTATTCCTCTAAATTTCCTGTTGTGTGACATTTTCATCTTGGTTTTCACATAGATATGTTGGAATAAAAGATTAAACTAAAAATTCATTCATTGTCTACGGTAAGAGTAGAATCAGTGATATGTTCTATATAAACAATGATTATGTAAAGTAACATTCATTTTGGTAGTTAGTTTAATGTAGTGAAATGTAAATTTTAATGCTTCTGTGCTAGGCTGTTCTAAAGATATTTTATTATTCTATATGACGTGGTAAAGAAAATAGATTAGCTGAATTTTTAAAGGGCAACTATAAGTAGAATAAAATAATATCTTAGGGATAAACAACACAGTAGAAGAACACGTTACTGACAGAACATAGCCTCAAGAAACCCTGTTCCCTTTCCTGGTGTGATATATAAAGCTAAAAGAAAAAAAGATCAAATACACGATAATTCAATGGACTAGATTGGTGAGGTAAGTTTGAAGCTTCCTAAGCTTATTATTTATTAAATATCATATGTATTTTTATCGATTCATCATATTTATATTCTTTTTTGGAACCAAAAATTGTTCTACAATATTGTTGCAAACAGAATTCTAAACAGGCAATCTATTATATATTTTCATTCAATATTTTCCTATGCTTTCTGAATTTCTTTTCTTTCCATCAGCCTATTATTTACATTGATGAAATGTTTTTATTCAAATGCACAAGTACAATATATACATGTAACGGAAAATAATTTAAAGCTTTTGGAAAAAAAAAGAAAAAAGGAAAAGAAAAGCTAGGCTGTGCATAATACATATTACATGACAATCATATGTCATTTGATTTGATTTTTCAAATAATTTCCCTTTCAACAATCCAGAACACATGTTTGATGTTCTGGAATGAAGATTCATCATTACTTATACTATTTACATTACCCTCATCATTTTTGACTTCACAACTTTTCGCTTGTTAAGCCTTCTTTTTTTCTTCAGACATGTATGAACTAATAAATATGATAGAAAGCTACAGAATTTAAATATTACAAATAATACAAATATATAGTGATGAGGTATTGTAAATATTTACACTACTTACACTGTTATTTACCATCAATACTGTAGACCCACCTTGCAAATTAGCAATTAAAGAAATATTTTTAATTATTTACGCTATTCACATTGTTTGGATTGTTGTACTCGTTTTTTGTTATATTCAAGACGTTTCGCGCGATGTGCGCTACTGATTTCTTCAGGTGATTAGAAAGTTGTGTTTATAAAAGAAAATTGAACTGAAATTGAAACGTAAACTACGTTATCCGGAAAAAGCATGGCGGAACGTACATTTCAGGGATCACAATGAGTATGACAACACTCAATGTTGTGAACTTCCTTGGCGACTCTCTGGTGACCCACGTCTTTTATCTTGAAGAAAAGTTGATGACTGCTTTTTATATCTCTAGCGGGATCCCCTTGTCAAAAGCTTATTAAATCTGCCATGAAGAGTTACTTTACTCTGCTTGTTGCTGAAATAATAGAAATGTGCTAACATGCTTTATGAAACTACAATAACAAGAAAGAATACGCAAACACTCTATTCTAATAAATACTAGAATATTTAAAAATTCTATTCTTTAGCATAAATATTATTCCAGTGATATAAGAGAAGACAATTTTAGAAAGGCCTGGAACATCAATTATGGCCCTCACACCTATTCAAGGTTTGCCTTCTAAATCTTGTGCTACTGGAAATCGTGTACTGACACGTGTGTGGCAATCAACAATATAACATTATAAAAGACTATTTTCAACCAATACAAACATATATTTTGATTTTCTGATTTTAAAGCGTGCATTCAGAAATTTAATACGTCTCTTCAGTATCTTAAAATATCCTCGGTATGATGTCTGCAATGTATTTGACTTGGTTCAGTTGCATATACCTACAAACCCAATGTGCGTGACATGCATGTAGAAGCTTCTGGGTTTTGGTTCTTTGTGTTTCGACAGATGACTGTTATATAGGGTATTGTTTATGACCTCCAAGCAAGGCAGGGCAGCCACTGTTGCGCAGGGGGTTAAAGTGAGAGAAAATACAGGTTACAGTGTATGGCAAAGAAAGGATAAGTGATGGATTAGCATTAGAGATGTGATTGGAATTTAGAAAGATAGAGGTTGACGATAGACATTATATTTAAACTTTTGGAAAATATATCTATCAGCAAAGTAAGTATATACAAGGGAGTTCCAATAACTGGGTTTGCGAGAAAAGAAACTGTTAGAATTGAAGTGGCGGGTACGTTTAAGTATTTTTACGGTAAAAATTCGGGAACTAGATGCTAATCTAGTTGCACAATTTAAATTATGTATTTCTGGCAACCGGGAAAGAAGCTTTTAAGAACAGAAGCTGCGAGAAACATTGCAGAAAAGTAAGAGGAAAACTATGTATCGTCGGTAAGTGAGTGGCTAAAATTACGTGGCAGACCCCCTCCTGGGTTTTAAAATTTTATTGTTTCTACCTCAAGCAAAGCAGGACCATCACTAGAGCGCATGGAGTTACAGTGAGAGAAAAACAAGGCTGTCAAATAAAGAGAAGAGATTGATTCGAATCAATTAAATAGAAGTTAGCAGTTGAGGTTGCATTTAAACTTTTGGAGATTGTTCCTATGAAGGAAGCAAGAGAACGGATGAGAGTTATACAAACGGGAAATGCAAGAAAAGAACTATTACAATAGAATTGGGAATTATATTCAACTATTTTGTCTGTAAAATGGTGAAACCTAGGTGTCAATCTTGTAGCACGCATAAGTCTCCACCCACGTCTATTGAACAGCTTAAGTTGCTTATCCTTTGTTCCGTGTTTAGAATGAGGTTTCCGGATTTCTCTTTTCCAATCTTTTCACTATTACGTAGTCCCCTGCACATCAGTGGCGTTACCGCCTTGCTCGGGGTGATACGATTAAAAACAAAAATTACAATTAGTCGGCTAAACAAAGAAAAAAAAGTTTGTCAGATGAGTAACCATGAAAATTCTTCTTGAAAAGATAAAGGTAAGCCACATCATTGAAAAAATAACTGAAGGTAGGTTACTAAGTCAGCATCGATAATATTGCAAATTGTCCTTTGGATTTTGTCAAAACCTCAAGATGAATAGCAGGAGCACCAGACGATATATGGCAACAATATCCACTGTACAATAATCATTGAAAATAAACTTGCGAAATGCTAAACGCTGCTTTATTCAATGAATCATCATTTACAACAGAGATAGTGATTGGATATCAACTTGCACTAGAAAACGCCTCTGAAAAAAAAAATGGACGACACAGTGATCAAACGACTGCTTAGTATAATTTAGGACACTCGTACATTCATTACGAGAAAAGACAAAGAGACACATATTGTGTCGCTCCTTTAAAGCAGGAAGAAGAGATTCCTGTGGGAGATGGCAGCCCATCAATCAGGAAAGAATCAAGATGAACGGAGTTTTAAACGGAATTTCATAGTTGGATGAATCCATCAATACCGGAGGATACTTAAGGAGTGCATTCTTGAACAGGTAGACTAAAAGTGACACCGCGAAGAAATAACAGAACGAGTTCCAGTGCGCTCGTTCATAGCAGTAAGATATTCTGCTGGTAGGTGAGTCCTGGTTGGAGGAGTAAAAAGATTTATACAGACACCACAGTGTGATCAAAATTGCTAAGATGTTTGAGCTTTATTACATGGCAAGAGCCGAGATGAATAGGACGAGCACCCAACCTTATATCATAAGAGTATTCAATACACGGATAAATAATTCATAAATGTGCAAGATGGATTCTGACGAAAAAACTTTCTGTCTCGACACGGAGTTCCAAATTTTTTAGCAGTAGATGCAGATATAGATTCAACGTTTCTCTATTGTGGTTAAAGTCAAACAGTATTGTTTTGGAAGCATAAAAATTGACAAACCATATCCTACAGCATTCCCTCACAGATTGGAAATCATTTCCGATGGGAGCAGTGAGGTTACTTTTTCAGCCTTAACAGATTTCTTACAGAGACAGGAATAGATCGTGGTGTTATCTGCATAGATGCCCATTTGTGAAATGATTACATCAGAAAAACATTGATGAATATCAGGAAAAGCGGAGAACAGTGTACAGAGACTTGAAGGACTCATCGTTATCAATAAAGTATTCATGCCAGGAGGTATTATTTCTACGGGAATATTTTCTAGCAAAAGAAATGGTTTCCAGTAACCGTCAATTTTCTTCGCCAGTAAAGGAAGGATAAAAACCAACAAACTCTTTGCATTAAACAACAGGAAACAATTTAACTGCATAAGCAAATAATGATTTAATTTTGTGCAATGTGGCTAAAGCAAAATTCTTTTGATATATGGTGTTTTAATTTAATATTATGCAACGCAGGAAAATATCACTGAGTAAAAATAATATCATTGAACATTAAATACTGTGCGAAAGTCAGGTAAATAGTCTTGAAAAAATTATCTGTATTAAGTAGATCCCAAGTTCTGTAAAAATCACGGAGCTTACTACGTCAGAGTGGAACAATTTGATGTCCGACTGGGGGGAGGAAGGCTTATGGTTTCCTACTGAAGCGCTCCAAAAGGGAACACAGCTTAAAGGAGAGGAAGATGAGGTCCATGTTAAAGATAATTGCGTTAGTGCTAGACTCAACACTTTGAAATATATGTAACAGTTTATTCGTCCTTACAACGACGTAATACTGTCAATATCCGGCGTTCATCTAACTCAAAAAGCTCTATAGATTGCATTAGTTACAGCCTCGCGGAAGGCAGCATATTAAAAGGTGTGTCAAATCTGCTTACTCTGTTTAATCGAAAATAATTGCGGACGTATCGAATAAACACACGCATGCTTCTTAAAATATGAAAAATAAATGCTATAAAAAAGAGAAACTATACATGAAATTAAAGTTAGTCATTTCTAAAAGTTTATTTAATTCTCAGATTTAAAACAAAGGCAAAATTAAACCGGCAAGTTTGAACGAATTTGTCCTAACATAGGACATATAATTGTACACATAGGCGGAAAATGATCCACTTAGTATCTCGTTTAAAACATATTTAATATAAATGCCGTGATGTCTGTAGTTAAAGTACCAAAACATTGTAATTATTTAGCATGTTAGACAAATATGTGACTCTTGCTTTGCAGATTATTTCTGTGATGTTCCGTTCCGACATTAATCCTGATAAAAAAATGCATGTTAAAACTGCTGTTTCGTTAACACCAGGTTATGGAGTTTAATACAAGAAAGGATTTAAGAAATTCTCACATGTCACATTGCCATTTTTAAATGTATCAATGCGACTAGTTTTAACTGAAAAACTTTATATATATATATATATATATATATATATATATATATATATATATGTATAATCTACGGTTGTTATGGCGAATGGACTGTACGATAGATTAATATTTCGTATCGGGTTTGCGCTCATATTGCATCGTATTCAGCAGTTAATGAGGTGAATAATATATCACGTCAGAGTGACTGATTAATAGAGGTTAATAATATCACATCACTTTCGAATCAACAGATAATGCGTGATATCTTAATCCTGGGATGCTTTTCTACCCTTATGGGCATTTTCTTATCGATGCTATAACAGCAATTTATTTCACGAACGGAACAGAAAATGAATAACCAAAATGCTTTGTTTACATAGTAAGATTTCAGCTGGAAAGTCATGTACAAAATAGTTATACATTTCCTGAGCAGAGAAGTTATAACACAGTCATGTAGAAATGATTAGTGTGAGAAGCAGTTGAAAAATATCTTAATAGTAATAGTCATTCTTGTTGGGAAACGAATGATCGTTTCTTTAATATTTATAAGATATATTTGTTAAAAGTCATTTAAGATTCATGATTCTGAAAAAAATTATTGTAGAAATTATAGTTATTGGAAAATGGAATGGATAAAATGCATGTCATATGACATATGAAATTAAAAACGTTATGAGGTTTCTTTAGAAAGTAAAGCAACATATCCTTTCAATATTTTTGTATTGTAGCATTTATCTCCGCTAGTGAAATATACCCATTAAACAAACGTTTCTTATGGCAAAACCCTTATTAATTCTACTAAAATTGTCATGATTGATAATATTTGTTTTAAAAGAGCACAGTAAAACTTGAAAGTAATTAATTAATATGGTAGATGATTGATTTGTGAAATGGTAATTATAAGTTGAACAGAGTTATAAGAGAAAGAGAGAGAGAGAAGGTCATCCGAAGAGAACGTATTGAGATCAAATATGAGAGAACCGTGTTTACTCTTGACACATGAAGTGTTCAGATAAGCACATACGTGATTAGACGCTCCGTTTATTTACATATTATTTATTTATTTTCGTCTGCACATCTGAATATGTTCGAAACATCATATGAAATAAAAATATGGGTTTTCTGACAGGAATTGAACCGCCGTTTTTCAGGGCAGAGACAGCTATCGCTAAGCCCGTTAGGTTCTAACCAACTTAGCCATGTAGAGTAAAGGGTCAGGCAAAGCGAAATAATACCCCTTTATCCGAAATTTCTTTTCTCATAGATCTCTCAATGTTTTTTAATGCAGAGTTTCATAATCAGAAGTATAGTAAGACACTATTTTAGAATTCATTTTTTAATTCCACAGTAAATAAATGTTCTTTAAGTCAGACAAAGTAGATCAATATACTGTTTAATAAATAAACAGTATGTCTGCACATATACGTGTATCTTATAAAAATAACGTTTAAAGAGATAAAAATTATTAGTATATATGAATCCGTTATGTTTTGTACGCTGAGATCAGCTGCAGTAGTTATACTATGCTGGCTTGCGTAATTTCGTCTAGATTAGCTTTATTATATCATAACACGATTAGCTTTATTATATCATAACACGTGGAATTGTAATTATGATCAAACTAATCAAAGTCATAATAGTTTGAGAGAATAACTTCTATTCTATACAGGGACAGTGTGTTCGCTTTTGTTCCAAATTTCTATTCATTGTAAAGACATTATCTCGTAATCAGTGCAAATTATTCACTAAAATCCAAAGTAAGAAATTAAAACTTTAAAGACGTTCCCTTCGGGGTAAAAAAAAAAAAAGAATCGTATTAATTATTAATACGTTTTAAGATTTCGTCTGATGCACTAGAAATAACTGGAAAAAAATCGAAAGGGATTACTGGAATTATTCTCAGTGTGCATAACAATACGTTTAAATTTTAAACTGATTCCAATAATTTTCTCAAGACTGTTATTCGAATTCCACATGGGAAATCAGTAAGCAGATTCACACTAAGCGGATTCTGGTTTGTCTTAATCCATAGATTACGGTTTGACTTCTTTTCTACTTTATTCCATCAGTGGAAAGATAATAACTGAAGCACATTCAACCTAAAACTCCAAATGAAATTTCAACGTATTCTTTCATTTAAATATTCTGTTTTTCGTAATATCAATTTTTAAATACAAAGGTAAATAAATAAATCGACGATGAATTCAAATAGAAAATGTTCCGTGTAGAATTTTGGTTTTGATATTTAATGTTACAAGAAAAGGAAAATGTTCCTTAATTATACTGTTGTTTGGCTCGTGAATTTTTTTTAATGGCATATCAAAACCTTTATGTGTAATTTAAGGCCAAAATCAAAATATTTTGAAAACATTTTTATGGATTTATTTAAATGTTTTGAATGTAATTGTATACCTTCAAAACTAGATAAAATGTGTTGCAATAATTTTGCTTTAAACATTCATTTTTGGTTAGTTGATTTAATTTTGCGGCATATCAACAACTGTATGCGTTATTTAATGCCGAAATATAAATATTTTTTACTTAAGTTTATACTTTCATCTACAGATGTATTGAACGACATTTTATACTTTCAAGGTAAAGGTGTGTTTAATAATTATGTAGTTTCTCGATAATAAAATCTATTGCTGCTTATTTTATAAATATATGTTGATTTTGTTTGAGGTTTCATCATTTTCTTGTTGCTGGGATCCTTACAGCTGCTAACGAGAAACTAACACTCCGGTTCAGGGTTGCCCTGGAAAAAAACATGAATAAAGTGATGGTAGCACGCACATTTCTTATCAAATAAATATGTTTTTTCTACTTTATATTATTAATTAAAATATTTTTCTTCTTAAAACAAACTTATTTTGTTATTCAAATAGGCTTTAACTGAAGCTACTATTAAAAATAATTATTAATAAAAATTGTTTTCCTTAAAAGTTTAAAGTAAGTTACCTTGTCTTTTAAATAAATGTTTCATATAGATCTTATAAAGCCTTTAAAATATTAATTAATAAAAATTAATTACGTTTTGCCTTTACAAGCCTTTTATTTCGTCTATTATAAAGATTAATAATTTTGTATAATTTATTATGTAGCCCTATAAAATTGTGAATATATAATATGGTACTTGCTGTGAAAATTTTACCCACACATGTAGGTAATTATCCTCATCCTCCGAAACGGTGTTATAAGTTACGTGACTTGGAGAGTAACTGACACGTTCCGCATATACATACATATATGTGTTGAAAGCGGCAAATAGACCAGGCTGACCCTATAATACAATGGGTCATGCTTTGGCTAATGTCCTGCCTTCAGTTGGACAAGAATCCATGGTTGTTGGTTTTATTAGAACAAATCAACATTATTATTAATATCCTTGTATGAAATACTCGGCTAATCAATTCCGTTTCATCATCGCACTCGCAAAATACACACACAGACATAAACATATATATATATATATATATATATATATATATATATATATATATATATAAATGGATATGTCAGTGTGTGTGTTTGTGGGTCTCCATTAAAACAAACCCTAGTCCTCCGAAACTTTTGTTCCGATTTCAAACAAAATTGGGTCGCTTGTCGATCATTACATGAAGCTTTCTTGTACGCTAAAAAAATTTGAATCATTTTGCAGGGTACGTCAAAAACGCACGACACGTTCAGAAATTACGAACTCTTCTCCTCTGCGAATTCAACCAATATCGGGTACCGTGTAAATCAATGCTTTAACCCTTGATGTACAGAAGATTGTTCGAATCAGTCTATATTTTTCGTGAATAATCAGTGACAAACATAATTTTGGCCTTTTGAACACTTTTATGCATTTCACTTAGACACTTCACTCAAACACAACCAACATCGTGACACTGGTAGATCAAGGCATTATGCAAACAAAAATCGATATGCAAACAAAAATTTTAGTTGATACACAGGTTGCGTCAAACATTAATGGAAAATATTGCTTTTGCAATCGTTTATTTCTCCGAAACGCTCAGTTATATTGTAAGAAAATCGGGTCTTTTTTGTAACTTCCACCTTATCATATGCTATAACAATTTCATGTTTACTACAACCCCTTCAAAATTGCAGCGACAATGTTTCCCCTTCTTCTGGGTCACAACGTTATCGCATAACATTAGAGACTCCAGTAACGCCCGCCACCGTTTTTACAACTGTTCTTATATCATTTCCTTTTATTTGCAAAATTGACCAAGCATGGATCCCGTTTAACAAATACAACAAAAACCAATTCTTACTTCATACATTTTTAACTAACGCGCCACGGTAACTACATATTGAATCATTTTGAATAAGCACCTGATTTTACCATTTCAACATAATTCAAAGCCACGAATAATTCCGTGCTATAAAGCTGGTAAAAATATAAACATTTATATTTTCCTACGTTGATGGCATGACTCGAAGTTTCATGCGTTATGTAATTTTTCAAATTGGCAGTCCAATAGATGTGAATTTAAAATGAACAAACTCTTTGAAAAGCGCAACTGATAATTGCATGACACATGATCCTCCGAGTCGTGCTATCGACATAGAATAATATGTATATTGTAAATATATATATATATATATATAACAGCTCACTTCACACTACATTTATCACTGTTTTATTAACACCGGAATAATTATATTAAACAAATATGGACCCTCAAATATATATTATTAGTTATCGTTACTATATATATGTGTGGGGGTGTATGTGTGGGTGTGTGTGAAGTGAGCTGTTTTATATATATATATATATATATATATATATATATAATTCTTATAGGCTCAACTGCGATGTAGCAAGATAGCCTAGACTGGGTCTTTATATATATATATATATATATATATGATGGTTACAAAAAGAAGACACGAGACGAACTATATTTTGTGGGCCACGCGTTTTGTTCATTGACTTTAGCATGTCAAATAAATAACATTATTTTAAATATATCATCTACAAATTTGGGCGCGGAGATTCATATTCTTCTGCTTCCTCTTGCTCGTGTATATACCGAGTCACATCAGAACGTAAGCAACCCTGGCCCTCCACAACTCCATGCCCTTTCTCATTTGCAATACTCCTTATTTTGTTCCATTTAATCCCCGGCCCACCATCCATCTGCTCCAGTCCTTAAAGTATGTTTTACATGGCTTTCCCTACTCTTATTTCTCCTGTATCCCTCTTATGAGCATCAGATTCTTCGAACTCATCCTTCCTTATTACACGTGTCAAAAACTTCAGCTGTCTCTTCGTGGTGATAAATATCAGTTTTTTTTGTGTACATTTTCTCCAAAACCACTTCATTGCTCGCGAATCATGTCCATGGCATTATTCTCTAGAAGCACAGCTTGGTTGCTTCAATTCTTTTTCTCTTTTTTTTTATTAGATTGTCCAACATTCACTGCCATATTTAAAAAAACAACATCACATAACCGTGCAGTTTTCTTTTATTTCTTTCCAGCGAAGATTTTATGTCTCTTAATACTCCACTCACCTTCTGGAATGCATCTTTGATTATGTCAGTACGCCTTCGGATCTCCGTATCGCACTTTCCATCCTCTGTGGGAAAACTTCACGGGTATTTAAATTTCTGCACCTGTTTGATTTTGGATGACAAACCTGTAGTTGACTTTTTAGCCTCCTTCTTTGATGATTACCATCCACTCATTTATCTTGTAGTTAATATGAATCCTTTCTTTCCGTTTTCTGTAACTACTTGCTGTAGGAGGTTCGATGTTTCTTTCCTGTATCAACTATCAGCATTGTATCACCTGCGTATCTTTTACTGTTCAAATATCTGCCGCCAATTATGAATCCTGATATGACTTCTGGATAGGTCTAGTGAGAAGACACAGCATTGTTTAAAACATCGTTTTATTTTTGTGTATATGCTGAATTAGTCTTCTATCCGTAAGCAGGCAGTTTTCTGCCAGTAACGGTTCTTAGTCACTCTAAGTTCTTTCCTGTATATATCAAGGTTGCCAAGCGTCTCTGTCGTGTCTCAGTGGCGTACTTTGTCAAATAAAATATGGGTACACGCCCTTCCGCATTTATATTGCTCTTTTTATAACAGTCTGAGTATAAATATCGCGTTCCTTTTTCCAATGTCTTTGATAAACAATACCAAATTTAACCAATGATGGGACTGTGATATTTTTAATTTTAATCTTAATTTCAGAATCTTATGTCTATTTAACACCCCCAAAAATGTTTTAATTGTGGAAAACCAGAACTCAAACAAAACTGCTGCATGTCAAAAATAAAAGCAATAAACAAATTAACTTTTTGAAAGTAATGCTACCTCCTAATAATTAGAAAGTTCAAATAATTGAATAAACGTTACAGTAAAAATGAATAACGCTACAATGAGATTTCTGTTGGACACTGGTAGCGATATTATAATTATTGATGAACAAACTTAGATCAGAGTCATCAAACCTATCTTGAAATCACTAACAAATTTGCAAGATGAATTTTGAATACGAATATTTTTTTCCTGTGAACATTAAGTGTAAAATAGCTACGGCTGGTAGAAATAACAACTCATATTAAAATATCCTAGACAACAATTATGGAGAATTATGAAGAATGTCTTGAACTGTGGAATTGGCCGATTAATTTATTCTGATTCTGTTTAAAAAGTAATTATGCTTCAGAGAAAAAATTACAGCTATACAAGCACTGAGTAAGCTAAAATTTAATTTCACGAATATTTTGTTCACAGTATTTGGAAATGTATACAATATCAAAGACATTTTTAAATTAAAAGATAATGTAATACCAGTTTTAAGCCTAAAAGAAACGCACTTTTTGCTGTGTTGGATTCTATTAGCTCAGTGCATGATAGGTTAGAAAAGCACGCAATTATTGAAAAAGTACATTGTTCAAAATAAGCCAAGCCATCGGCCTATAGTAGAAAGAAATATAGTAAATATTGTTTATGCTCAGATCTTTTAACTAGATTGAATGATTGCTAGTCACAAATGAATATCTCATACCCACCAGGATGATATATTTGACAAATTAAATGGTGATAAACTTTCTTTCAAGAATTAACATGTCTTAGGCATTCAAACAAATATGAAAAATACTAGCATCAGATGAAAAAAAGCGCTTACTATAAGAAAAGTCATTTTGCTTCTTATTTGTTTGTGTAATTTTGTGTATTCCGATCCATGTCTTGTCTGTAAAGAAATTACAAAAGATGATATTGGAAAGAGAATTCATATTGCAAACTGATCATTGGTTATTATCAAGTATATTCAGTTACAAAAAACGGTTTTTAACTCATACTGCAGACTACAGCGTAGGATACCTTAGAATAGAGAAGATGAAATTCCTGACCCGAGGCTACGTCTATTTCGACACAGATATTCATAATATAGTAAGGAAATTGAATTTCTAATTATTCAGAAAAGTCACCACATATAAATCATCTGGCCTGGTTGAGCACTGATAATCTGTGGGCAAGACTACATATGGATTTTTCTGAAGGACTAAATGGTTAACAACTATTTAATTTTGGTTGACAGCTTCACAAAATTGCTGGAATATTCAAGTATCAACGGCCTACTACGCGAATGTTTTATAAGGTTTGTAGTACCTGACAGTGTGGCATCTGATCATAGAACTCAATTTACTTGTAAGTAGTTTTAAACTATCTGCAAAAACTAATTAAATGAACACATGACAACGCCGATTTTATCATCCGAAATTGAATGGTCAAGCTGAATGGTTTATTGATATACTTAAAAAGGCATTAAGGAAAGTTAAAAACTGCTAAATGGAAGAAATTTTACAACAATATTTTTAATGTATATCGAATGACAAAAAAACGTGACCACGAATATGTCCCTGTATAGCTTACGTTTGCGAGAGAACTGTGAATCATTTTGAATAAATTACTGATTGGGAATAAAAAACACTAAAAACTAAGCCTAACAAATCATTTTATTTCGTAGCTAAAGTTTTCTTTAAAAGCTTTAAAGAAGAAAAGAAAAATTGTCGTGAAGACAAAATATTCAACGGCTTGGAAGTATGATATATATTGTCGAAAATGGACGTTTTCACCATGACAAAAATATAAATTAATTGAGGTCCAGAATAAGCAGACACCACAATTTTATTCATTGATGAACATAGATTAAGATACATTTGAATACCTATTATTACAATACAACGACAGATAAAGAAAAGTGCAATCCGAGTGAAACGTTGGAAATGGACTGATGTCAAAAGAATTATCGTTAAAAGAATGTGATTGTCTAAAAAGTGTTGTGGAGATAAACATACCCTTTTAGAATACTACTTCGACTCGTCCAAGTAGCAAAATTATTGGCACCGATAATCGTCAGAAACCAGATGAAGAAGCAGAAAATGTTTGGTGAGAGTTACCAGGTAGTTAGTTTGATATCCTGACGGCTCTCTTCGTTGAATGGAACGAATACATACCACTTAAATGTTTTTTTAATTCTAAATAATTTGTTATTGTTATAAACGTGTTTTAAATTTTATATTTATTTCCATCTCAAAATTATTGAAATTAATAACAACCTGCCAAGACATTCTACTAATATATCTACCAAAGAGTTTCGAATCTGTATTCCATTTTCCATGAGGATGGTGTCCTGTAAACAAGTTGATAAAGTCATGTTTCTGCATTAGACATTCTTTCCTTTAGTAAAAATGTGTACATGTTCATGTCGGGAGGCTGATGTATCTATAGGAACACTACTCATGGCCAGTTGTCCTTCATTTCATTGTTTAAGGAAATTTTAAAACATGGATAACTACTCAAACACGTGTATAAACCATTGTACAAATGAATCTGAAAAGTTGCTTTAGGTTCCTTTCTTTAATCATTTTAGACTCACTGACGTGACAAGGTTTAATCAATTTCTATTTCTTCTTCAAATTAAGACATTTGAAGTTTTATACAGTAATATGATTCTTTTTCGGGGTGTGTGATGAAATTTCTTTGGCCTTGAAAAATAATGTATCATCGGTGATTGCATCAGATTTTCATCCCGCCCAGACCCTATTTTCTCGACTAGAGATTAGTTGTCCTAAAGCAATTGTCTTCGATGTACGTGACTTTAAGGAAGCGTACCATAACTGCGGATGTGCGTTGTGGTACAGTGGATATCGGCTCGGAACGAGAAACCGGGGAGCCGAGTTCAAATTCCAGCTGAATCCATTGTATTCACTTACGCGCAAATACCCTTGGGAAAGGTATTAATCCGTCTATTCCTTCCAGTTATGGGTTAAATAACAGGACAGATTGGGTTCTATAGCCTTGGTCGGCAACCAGTCTACCGCAGAAAGCAATGGCAACCTACTGCGGGATAATGTTCTGCCTAGTCAGTCATGTCTCTTTCGAGACATGATCGCTCAAGCGTGTATCACGTATGGCACCTAAACTGACTGACCATAACTGCAACTCAGCATGAGCACGAAGGTATGCCATCCAGAAAGATTGCAGTTGTTTTGGTGTCAGCCGTTCAATTGTCAGTCGTGACATAAAGCCGAAGAAACGAACTAAATCCATCAGTCCAAAACGTAAAGAAAACTTTATAGATGTCTACTTGATCAGGGAAAATGTGAAAGATTTGAAAAGATCTCTATTCTTTTTGCTTCAGTTAATTTACACAAGGTATATATGAAGCCTTTTTAAAGTGGATTATTATTTTTTGTTATATGTATCGGTTAAATGGATGTACATTGTGCTGCAGTGGAAATCGCCTCGGAACAAGAAATTCGTTGCATTCACTTATGCGCAAATACCTTGGGAAAAGTTTTAATCCGTCACTCCTCACTCCAGCTATGTGTTAAATAGCCAAACGCATTTGGATCTATAGCCCTGTTGAGATACCATTCTACCTCAAAAAGTAATAGCAACTTATTGCGAGAAAATATTCTTCCGCGAGTATCACGTATGCCACTGAATTGACTGACTGATCTGTTGTAAGTAATTTTGTAGTAAAGTGAACACAGAATGTGACTGCGCTCGGTTTACTTTTGTTTACCACTACAAATTTCTAAACAAACACATATTAACTTAAAGCCTCGAGTAATTCTCTGAAATATCCTCGTCACGATACTTGTATTTGAATGGCATGCATAAACAGGTTTTCACTCGGATGGTGTCATACCCGTCCAGAGACGTTCATATAGATCTCATGCATGACGAATAACCGTTCCTAAATATCTAATCTGCTAGATGCATACAACTACTTTCTAAGGTTAATTTTTTAAATGGTTTGAAAGAAGTGGACCTATAGATCTCTATAATGTGTATTCTTCTTCCAAACATCTGGGCTGGTTCTGCAACATTAAAAAGAAATAATGGGACCAGACAAGAGAAAACAATGTAATCGATGGCTTCCAATAACAGTAACAACTAAAATGGATAGAACATGTAATTCGAAGAAAACATAGTGACATAACCAAAATGGTGACTTTCCAAAATACATTAGACAAAAGCTTAATAAAGAAACGGACATCTATACTAAAAAGAGGGATAAGCCTGAACGTGAGAAATTTTTTTTCCAGAAAAATGTTTAATAGAATGATTCAACCAATTACAGCATTCTACTTTCGGTTAATAAATGTCGAATATTTCATATATTTCAACATAAGGTCAAATCCTAATCTTACCTTTTAAAAGTACCATTGAATTTAGTATCTTGTACGATTGATTACTTGAATGCAAATGTGTACTTCTCTCATTATTTTAGAGGTTTTTAACAGTAGCATTTAGATGTTTTCAGGTATTCTTTGAATTTCGATTGTGGCTAAACAAATGTGTAATATCTCCATGATCCTTATCACAAATCATCTCCCTTTGTATGACTGTACAGTTTAAAAACGCTTTATCAAGATAATTCCTATGGTCATCAATTTTTCAGCCCGTCAAATAAATTTTGTCTCTTTTGATAATGCTCTGAAAATCTAATAATCTTTAGTTCCAGATATTTATTTATTGAATTTTTGAAAGAAGAGTCCAGCAATTTTTGATCACTTTTCTATGGTTGCTTTTCCTTTGTAAATTCCTTGATATTAGTTTTATTTTTCTGCGTCCCGATGTCTTCAAAATTAAATTATAAAGATTTTCATAATCAGTGGTATTTTTGCTTTCCTTATGATATGTTTTGTTCTAGTTTATTTATAAATGCATTCTATTGTTTTTATGCGTTTTTACTTCTTATCATTCTCATTCATGTAAAGATATATTTATGTTATTGTTCTATACGTCACATTCTGTTTCTGATTTTATTTCTAATACTTTATTATCATGATTTAAATGATTCTGATTTCCTTAACAATGTTCACTTACTTATTGATCTGATATTATGCCTTTATTTATTCATTAATTACTGCATCTTTTCCTCTTAAAAAACTTTCGTTTCCATTTTCATCTTTTAATCTTTTCTTTTTCTTTTTCCTATTTCATCTTTTCTTTTGTCATGTTCATAGGTAATTTTTTCTATTTTAATATTTTAATATGTTTTTTCGTTTTCCGTTTTCATCTTTTAATCTTTTCTTTTTCTTTTTTCATTTAATCTTTTCTTTTGTCATGTTCATAGGTGATTTTTTCTATTTTAATATTTTAATATGTTTTTTCGTTTTCCGTTTTCATCTTTTAATCTTTTCTTTTTCTTTTTCCTATTTCATCTTTTCTTTTGTCATGTTCATAGGTGATTTTTTCTATTTTAATATTTTAATATGTTTTTTCGTTTTCCGTTTTCATCTTTTAATCTTTTCTTTTTCTTTTTTCATTTAATCTTTTCTTTTGTCATGTTCATAGGTGATTTTTTCTATTTTAATATTTTAATATGTTTTTTCGTTTTCCGTTTTCATCTTTTAATCTTTTCTTTTTCTTTTTTCATTTAATCTTTTCTTTTGTCATGTTCATAGGTGATTTTTTCTATTTTAATATTTTAATATGTTTTTTCGTTTTCCGTTTTCATCTTTTAATCTTTTCTTTTTCTTTTTCCTATTTCATCTTTTCTTTTGTCATGTTCATAGGTGATTTTTTCTATTTTAATATTTTAATATGTTTTTTCGTTTTCCGTTTTCATCTTTTAATCTTTTCTTTTTCTTTTTTCATTTAATCTTTTCTTTTGTCATGTTCATAGGTGATTTTTTCTATTTTAATATTTTAATATGTTTTTTCGTTTTCCGTTTTCATCTTTTAATCTTTTCTTTTTCTTTTTCCTATTTCATCTTTTCTTTTGTCATGTTCATAGGTGATTTTTTCTATTTTAATATTTTAATATGTTTTTTTCGTTTTCCGTTTTCATCTTTTAATCTTTTCTTTTTCTTTTTTCATTTAATCTTTTCTTTTGTCATGTTCATAGGTGATTTTTTTCTATTTTAATATTTTAATATGTTTTTTCGTTTTCCGTTTTCATCTTTTAATCTTTTCTTTTTCTTTTTCCTATTTCATCTTTTAATCTTTTCTTCTGTCATATTCATATTTAATTCCATTTTCATTCTTAATCTTTTTTTTTTTGCTTTCCTTTCTCCAAGGTTTCCTTCCTCATTGCATGTCTGAGGAACTTCAGTTGTCTCTTCCTGATTCTCACTATTCATTTTAATTCGTTGCCATTATTTCCAAAACCCCATCGTTGCTTGCATGCTCAGTCCATGATATCCCCAGCATCCTCCTGTAGAACCACATTTCCACTGCTTCAAGGTTTGTCCTCATTTTTGATGATATTGTCCCGCATTCACTGCTGTATTGAAGAATTGACATCACATAGCAATCTAGCATTCGCTTCTTTGTTTCCAGTGAAATTTTCTGTGTTAGTACTTTACTCAGTTTCTGGAAGGCGTCTTTTACCATACCAATTCGCCTTCGGTTTTCTGTGTCGCACTTTCCATCTCCTGTTAGAACACTTTCTAGGTATTTAGATTTTTTACTTACATTTTCCCAGATCTCGTTTTTAATTTCCTTTTGTTTTTCTTTTCTCATTTTTTCTTTTAGTTACCCCCCCTTTTTTTCTATTTTTCATTTGAATATACTTTCGTCTTCTTACTTTGCATCCTTCCCTTTCACGTTTGTCTTTTAAATTTACTTGATATTTTTTATCTCATTTTCCTATTTTCTATCTACTCTTTGTTTACATCAACGTCAATGAATCCTCAGCCTTTTCTATCGCATAATAACTGTTTAGTATTGGTTTGGGAAAAGAAAATAAACTATACATGATCTACAAAGGAATAAAAAAGTACATAATACAAAAACAAATCAAGAACTAAATACATCACCATAGTATATCTATATTTTTTAACATGCTTCGAACACATTTGGTCAATGAAGTTTATTATTTATCATTTCGGTGTCTCTATTTACTGAGAGTTTCAGCCTTTCAAAATTGAATGCCTACGATTCTTCCTCTCTAATGTAATCTTGTTTACACTTTGTTTTTGTTTTTTATGGCAGTGATTCCCATGCAACGCCATCAACAACACAAAGCACAACGCTATAGAGTCTAAGATGGAACGCTTTCGTCCCTTGACTTTTTGGCTACAATTCTAGCTTCTTTTTATTCGTGAACAAGGCGAGTTGAAATTTCTCTAGTGGGAAGAATGATTTCTAAAGATATCGCTTGGAAGAATATGCTACGTGGTTTCAACACTTGTCTTCGGAACAGAATCTTATAGGTTGCTTAAGAAACCGCAGAATCTTTTCAAAAGACTAGCTGTCACAAGGAATAGGACAAGAATGACACCATGTTTTGCAATTCTTTTTTATTCTTCTACGCATGCGCACTGAACATTTTTTTTAATTCATTCTTTATAATTTCTCAATAACATTTTGATTGACGAGAGACCGACAATGAAGATGGCGAAAGATTGATAACTCTACCTTAAGTGCACATCTAAATAGTTAGAGATTCGATCGAAACGAGAAACAAATGTAAGAGAGTTATACTTCTTTTAACCGGGAGATATGAGTCAAAGTTACCAATAAACCACCTCAAGAATTTTCGCAGGAATAAAGTTAACTATAATTTGGGAAAAATCTTAGGACTTTTTAAGAGACTCTTAGGCGTGTTTAGGTACATTCGCTTTTAACTAAACAAAAAAAATCCAGCATTTGTATAGGTGTATAGAAATCTAGTAATAATTATGAGTTTTAAAAAGAAATCTCGTTCTAATTATAGGTTTTAAGTAACTCCGTAAATAATAGGCTTCTAATATATCCGGTTTTAATTATATGTACCTAAAATACTTATTCATTATATGTCTTGAAACAAAAGCAGTTATTAATTATAGGTTTTAAAAAGAAACCAATTATTAATTGTAGGTTTCTAGATACTCCTGTCATAATTATGATTTTTAAAGACGTATGTAAATGAGTATAAACTTCTCGTACATAGGGTGTTATGTATAAATTACAATAAAATTCCGGAATTAAATATAGATTTTCTAAAATCCGTCGTCAATTATAGGTTAAAAACGGGATAAATTAAATATTTCTTGAAAATTTCACATATAGTTCTATACATTTTCCTACTCTATGCTCTATTTATTAAAATGTTTAAATCCATTCTTATTCATGGGAATTTTTTTAAAGTCCTGTATCAGTTAGGGGATTAGAAAAAAGTCTAGAAATAATTAGAAGTTTTTAATATTCTAGGCTTAAGCATCCATTTAACCACCACAATGAACTTTTAATTGCAACGCATCAGCATGGCCGATGCTAATCTCATGTTCAAAACTTTTAAATCCATTTTTATCGATGGGAATTTTCTTAAAGTCCGGTATCAGTTAAGGGATAAGAAAAAATCTGGAAATAATTAGAGTTATTTTAATAATCTAGGTTTAAGCATCCATTAACCACCATAATGAACTTTTAATTGCAACGCATCAGCATGGCCGATGCTAAACTCTTGTTCAAAATTTTTAAATCCATTTTTATTGATGGGAATTTTCTTAAAGTCCGGTATGAGTTAGGGGATTAGAAAAAAGTCTAGAAATAATTAGAAGTTTTTAATATTCTAGGCTTAAGCATCCATTTAACTACCACAATGAACTTTTAACTGCAACGCATCAGCATGGATGATGATAAACGCTTTTTCAAAATTTTCTTAACTGTAAGTTTTCCCCTGAAGTGTAGGTTAAAAACTTTCTCGAATTAATTGCTTCATCTGCTGCAAGAAAGTTTTGATCATTGTGTTCTAACAGAAATATTACTTGTCAGAGTCCATTTTTGCACAGTTATAAATCTACTTTTCGTCCGTGCATATAATATTTTTGCCTCATCTGGCCTTATACTTCCTTTGTGCATCTCGTGACACATGAACATCGTGATACGATGAACATAAGTCATTGGTGCCGCCTAGGTACGAATTTACACGAGATACTGGATTAGGAACTAGGTCCCACACTTTTACAGTGAAACAGATAAGATGTAACCGTAATTTCTACTCCAACATCTTTTTTCTCGCGCTTCCCGCCTGTGGAATTTTCTTCCACTTGTATGCTGCCACGATGGCTACAATCTCCAGGAGTTTAAATGTAAGGTCAATAGACACCTTCTAACACACTATCTTGCATCTATTCACTCAAACACTCTCATCATCTAACTAACCTTCATTCTCGGTATCCTTATCCGTCTATCACCCTCCTTCTGACATTTCCTATATCTAACCATCCTTTTCCCATCACTTCCCCGACCCTATGTAACCCCCTGCGCAAAAGTGGCAGTGGAATGCGTTGCTCCGGGTGAAATGCTTAAAAAAATTACACACTCCAAAAATGAATCTGTAATATAATCTATCCTGACTAGTGTGTCAGCATTCGTCACATTCTCACCGGTGTCACATTATTTCCCTTTGTCTTTTCTTTAAACATTTTCATGGCAACTAGTCTGACGAAAAGTTTTTGCTGGTGCCCGGACTACTAGACTGTCAAATTGGTACCACAGTTTTACTGTTGAAATCGTTAAATAAAACCACCACTTCTACTGCAAAGTGTTCCTTTATTGCACTTCCAATAGGTGGTTATCTTTTCCGTTTAATTGCTTCCCTGTTAGCTACAATTTTCAAAATTTAAATTTAACTTCAATCAGAATCTTCTGTCTTCTGGAATTCTATTCATTTTTGCCC
Source organism: Ascarosepion bandense (assembly GCA_037127315.1). Taxonomy (NCBI): domain Eukaryota; kingdom Metazoa; phylum Mollusca; class Cephalopoda; order Sepiida; family Sepiidae; genus Ascarosepion; species Ascarosepion bandense. Next base: position 5,946,449 of record JBBBDQ010000256.1, on the reverse strand, counting down.
TTTCCTCAATCCTCTGTCTTCCCATTCACTTTTATTCACTGCGTAGGTTAAGATGATTGAAAAGAATATAGTGTTCTCCATATCATCTATTAATCTTTCCGTTTTCCAAATAACAAATTTGGAATTAAATATTTTAATTCAATATTTCTATAACATGGCGGACAGACATAATCTCGCTGCTGACCTTGAGCGGGATCTACACTCTGTGGTGAACTGGGGCAAGAAGTGGCTTGTCAACTTCAATTCCTCTAAGACCAAGCTGTTGTCTGTCACCCATTACAGGCAACCTCTTCTGCCTCCCATAAGCATGGACCAGATGATTCTCCCGGAGAGTAATACACTACGCCTCCTCGGACTTACCCTGTCCTCAGACCTCAAATGGAAGCACTATATTGAATCCATAGCAAAATCTACTGCTAAGAAGATTGGGTCACTATGTCGATCCAGGATGTTTTTTCCACCTGAATCCATCCTGCATATATACAAGTCAACCATCCGTCCGTGCATGGAGTACTGCTGCCATTTATGGTCAGGTGCCCCTGCCGTTCTCCTCAGTGTTCTTGACAAGGTCCAAAGGAGAGTCTGTAATGTGATAGGTACTGATCTGGCGACACGTCTGCAGCCACTTTCCCATCGTCGAAATGTGGCCTCCCTCTGTCTCTTCTATAAATACTTTCATGCCTTCTGCTCGGATGAGCTTAAGTCACTGATGCCTCCTCAACAGGTGTTTACCCGTTCAACCAGACTGGCAGCTGGGTCCCACCCATTCACAGTCAGGTTAGCCAAACGCAGACGACAATTCTACTCCTGCAGCTTCCTCTCTCGCACTTCCCGCCTGTGGAACTCACTCCCGTATTCTTGCTTTCCTGACGGCTACGACCTCCAGAAATTTAAAAGCAAAGTTAATACTCACCTACTAACCACTGGCCTCTAGCTCTCTCTCCCCTCCCCTGTATAACCTTCCCTTTCTCTCCGCCCATGTACCTGTCATTGCACCTGCTTTCTCAGTTTTCTATTGTTCCTTTCTAACTAGCTTGTACTCCTCACTCTTTTCTAATTAATCTTTCTACATTTATGTAACCCCCTGCACATCAGTGGCGTTTCTGCCTTGCTCGGGGTGAAATGATTAAAAAAAAAAAAAAAAAAAAAAAACATACACAAGGAAGCTTGAACATATTATGCATTATTACAATTGATCACAAATAGTCTCGCTCGTAATTACCCAGTATCATACGTCTCTGTTAGTCGCATTCTCTACATGTTACATATTTATTATAAGCGGGTGATAAGACTTGGTGTCTTAAAAAAAGTGGTTTTTCCGCTTTGTTATGTTTCTTTGATTACACATATGTCGCAATCTTGTTGAATTTTAAGTTACAGCTACAAATCAATATATCGTAAGTAGTAAAACCGGCTTACGAAAAAATCTTACTTTGCTAAATGTCGCTTCATAATACGAAATTGGTTATGTTCTTAGCAAATAAATATTTGTAGTATTTTTATGTTCAATGAAAATTCAGATTACGGCAGTAAAGAAATACATATAAATATATTGATTCTACGTTGGTCTGGTTTAATCAGTTATATCAGAAGCCAGCAGATATTCACAGTAATTTGAGCTTGTTTATATTTTACAGGGATCTGTTGTTGGCGCATCTCATGAATGAGTTGAAACAGCTTAAATATTTTGGGCACCTCTGATATAATCCTTCGTTGAATCAAATACCATGGTCAATGCTTATGTAACCAACATCATGTTATAAGATTCTGGATGAAAAAATAAGCAGTTGCCTATAGGATATTCACCTATAAGCAGTTTACATGTTTATTAAAGTAGCACAGTTATTAACTCTACTTTACCCAACCGTTTATTTTTGCCTCAAAAATCTGATGCCATCCGTACGACCAACCGAAGTACTAAAATATTATTAGTGCAATATTTAAATAGAATAGAAAATAACAAGGACATTTTTTAAATATTACCAGACACAATGATTGAACTAAACCAGATATGTTTTAAAAATGCCATAATATACCATAATATAAATGAGCACGTATTTTGGATAATGTCTCATTACCATTATGGAGGCTAAAACATAAGAAGTGTATTCAGATAGTAGAACTCAGTGTGTGTATTAAAATTTGGTGGCTTCTTTTTAAATACCTGTTCCTCCGCTTCGTTGAGGATTCCACTGCCCCTCTCTCTGCCAGGCGAACCGTGATGATTATCGAGTCTTCAGCGGTCTTATCGTCCAGTGTTATTTACATTTTATTTTTTTAACTTTATAACATTCGGATAGATAAGCTCTTCGACTTCTGATGTTCTTCTAAATTTACTTTTACTATCCTTCATATTTCTTAACACAAATGAAAGTGGTGGAATACAAAGTGTATTCTGGGTAGGTTTCTCTATAAAATGAGCTTGTTATTATGAAGATAAATTCAAAAATAGTATTTGGATATTGTCTTTTGTTGGATTTAATTATTTTCATACGTACATATTATATATCACAGACAGTCTACGGAATGCAATTTATTACACTAAAATTCTTCTCTGTACCAGTAGAACCAGGATGCTAGACTTGCGGTAGAGATTTTAGCCTACATATTATTGTTTGTTAGAATGCGTTCCTTGTTTCATGTAATTGTTTTATACATGGCGTATGCATTAGATTAATATGAATTCTAGATTGTCTGAAATATATAATAATAATATATAGCCAAAATATGTTTTCTATAGTACTGACAATATCGTTCAAGGTCATTGGTGCTGAGTGCCGCAGGCCTAGGAATGTGCTGGAGTTCAGATGGATAGTGGCCCAAAATGAGAAATCGGAGAGACAATTTCGATTTCTAGTCGTGTTACATTTTCTTACACGCAATTTCCTTTGAAGAAGATATGAATGTAGCTCTTCTCTCCGAGCAACTATACGTTAAATTACGATGATTTTTTACTGAACAATTTTAGAAGCAAATTCTTCGCACTCCACTAATCGTGGAAGAGAATTGCTCAAAGTTTCACATGCCAAATAAACTTTGGAAAGAGTGAAGTTATGTGAGTGTACATTCTGCTGTATGCAGAAAGATCATGCTTTTGTATTATCATGATCGAAGGGCCATAGAAAGAAAACACGGACTTGGATATAAGGTTGAATAATATATTCTCGTAAAATGTAGTGCAAAGGCAAACGTGGATCGAGAGTACTTTCTCTCGCATGCAGCCTGACTCACTCATTCACATACTCTGTGGCTACTACACAGTGATTTCTCTGTGTCAGGGTATTTCCCACTCGGACTTGGTAGCCATATTATGAAGTAGTGTAAGAGTCACTCCACAATATATATATATATATATATATATATATATATATATATTAATAAACTTTAATAAACATGTAAACAATATATACATATATATATATATATATATATACGTTGATATGTTATGAAGGTTACTTAAAAATGAAAGTTGATTTTTTAAGGTTATCGGCTAGTAAGAGCAACCCTAGCGTGCGAAACTTTTCGAAAGTGATTGAAAACCATATCAGCTGACAGAAATTCAAAAGACTCACCTATCTGGCAGCCGTTAATGTTGAGGTAGAGCTACAACGATAGTCGTAGTGACCAAGAGTTTGAGTGTACTTGTTTAGACTGTTTATCACGTCAGACAATACTCACTTCCAAAAAATAAAAAGAATAAATTCTATTCAGCATAGTTAATCATTCCCGCAGATACTAGCAGCCAATGATTCCATATATATATATATATATATATATATATATATATATATTGGAACTAACATTACTTATAAACATATTGTTCTAATATATTTCTCTTGAGCGTAAATAAGGAAAGGCAAAAACTGGCCATATTACCCAAAAAGGCATTCAAAACGCTTTAGCCACTCATTTAACAATTACAATGTGGTAAAGTCTTTTAGATCATGTTAGTTTCTTTTCCTGATTTGACTATTGGAGATTTATCTTACGGTATTACGGAACATATATTTCAAATCTTCACGCATTGAGTCCTGTTGGCATTCGAGTGAGCCTTTTTCTATTTTTTAAATCTTTCGCCACTCAAATCCATTGTTGAATAGGGTGTGACTAATAGTAGGAGATATATGCTAATATAGAAGCTCTACCTTATACGGCGATGTTTCTAGTGTTATAATTTAACTTAAATTTTATATTTTTCAATCAGAATGTTTCTTTTTTGTAAATTGTATGTAGATATATGCTATTTAATGCACTTTGATCAGATAAGTATGAAGTTAGCTGTTTATTGAGTGCGGTTGTATTAAATCTGACTTACGTAATTATGGCAAGAAACAGTTATAATTATTTCTGATCTGGTTTTGAAATATGTAAAACATCTTGACATTTTTTGTGTGTTATTTATATTTTATGTAATAATAGATTTATTGTGTGTTATTTATATTTTATGTAATAATAGATCAATAATTATTTATATTTTATGTAATAATAGATCAATAATGTATTTGGTACAATCATTGTCATTAATATTTGCTTTCTTTGTTGTAATTAACTCCGAAATATTTGTCCAAAAAGGAATATATTTATGCTCATTTTGCTCAGTTTAGGAAGTTTTTATAGACAGCTGTTTTTTATCGTTTCGCGTATTTGCTACCATAATTACTAAGACACAAACATTATCTATCTATCTATCTATCTATCTATCTATCTATCTATCTATCTATCTATCTATCTATCTCTCTCTCTATATATATATATATATAGTGTATCAAGGCAGCAAATAATTTTCTAAACATATACTGTTAAATATAAGAGACAATGAATATCTATTACGTTTAATCATGAGCCGTTCTAAACATCGTATTTTGGCTTTACTTTCAGTTGAAAATAAAGAAAAATATTCTCCAAAATTTGGATAATTTTTTACTAAGTTTCTTCTAAGCTTTCGGCTCAAATGAGCCATCTTCAGAGAGGTTATAAGGACGTTAACATAAAAACATCCACCATCACCGACGATTTTATCTTGTGTTGACATAGAACTTTGCTAAGTAACGGCAATAAATACCAAAAATAACAAACGCATTGAAAATGTGCTAATTGGTCCCAGATGAAATGAGCAAATTTTGCACATTGAAATGAATAATAATGTATAACCAATTTAAATGACATGATGAGCTCTACTTCATGACTATCATATTTCTCTCGAGAACATTTATTGAACTCTCTATATCAATATAACACAACATTTTATTTTATGTTTATCTTGTTGAATTATCCTCGCCGTTCACAGACTGGACATCTCTCTCTCTCTCTCTCTATATATATATATATATATATACACACACACACACACACACACACACACATATATATATATATATATTTATATATATATATATATATATATATACGTGTGCATGTGTGTATGAGCAATACTTTTCAGACATTTGTTCAGACCTTCTTTCGTATTTTAATTATATTATCTTTTTTTTACAGCTGAGGTTGGGAAAATGCTTTTGTTTAAAATTCTATGAAACAAAATTTGGCTTCGAGTGTTTCATTAATATTCGTGTTATTAGTAAAGTTTAAATACCAACCAATTTCTTTCTTTCACCTAGAATAAACAGAGAGTAAATCGATGCGTTCATTTATTTTTTACATTGTTTTGATTTAGATGGAGAATTTTCATCATCGTTAATATTGCCGGCTCGATACCACCTTACAAAAATCCAATTTATTCTTGTTTTGTTTTTGTCAGTACTTGTTCCAGTATTCTCTGCTAAAATATTGGATAATAGCGCCAAATTACAAGAAATTTAAGACAAGTGACGCCCTAAAAATTAAACCTCCAACCATTTATATTTAAGAGAAAATAGAAATAGATTGAAAAAATAATAAATTTAAAGACTTCTGAAAAGAGATATTTCGTTAAAAGGAAATGCCGTTTAATCTCTACCATCTTTAGAAATAAGGACAACGTGGTGGAATCGAGCGTAAGAATTTCTATCATTTAATACAGTTTTAGAGGTTCATTCACCGCCAACTTGACTGCAAGTTATTTCATGCTGAAAGTTTAATTGGTAAAAGTTGATAATGGTATCTGGATTTGGTTGATTCTAAATGAATTGTGCTCATTGAAAATTGGAACTAAAAAAGGATTATTTTGGTTTGAAGGCTGATTGTGAAAGAGCGACAGGCAGATCAATCTTATTTTTGATTCTATTTTTCCCATTGACAGGCTTTTATATTTTCCTTTACTTCAATCATTAGTTTATTCCGACTTATTGTCTTCTGATGACGACTTGCTTCTCTCATTTATTTCAATCTCTACGGTTTATTTCCTTGATACCTAGCAGCTCTTATCGATCTCAGATATACAATGTAGTTTGGTGATTTTTAAAATTTTACATTAGCTTCTACTTTTCGCGAAACCATTCTATTTGTCAAGATTTCTTCATGCGAATTTTCCGTCATTTCATAATGGACCTTCAAGTTTTTTTCCATTTGTTTTTAATTAATCGATTTGTTATTTTTCATATTGCTTTTCTTTTCATTTGGTTTTCATTGTTTCCCTCTTTGAGAATTATCATATTTTATTATAAATTATTTCTTTGAAATGTTGCATCCCTTCTGAATTATTTTTTTCTATTGCTTTATCTTTCGAGTTATCATTTATTTTCAAAAAATTATTCATTCTTCATTCCTTGCATCTCACTCTTAATTCTTCAGTTATATCACATTTTATGTTTCTATTCTTGCTTGTCTAATCCTGCTCACTTATTGCCTCATATATCCTTTTATCTTTATCTACAGCTATTCAAATATTTCTTTCTTTCTTTTCATTTCGTACAAAGTGGGGAAGAACAGCTTTAGTCATATATTACCCAGAAATTCAACTACTTAACTACATGACATTACAGTTTATGTTTGTGTTTGAGTGTTGTTTCACGGTATATCAACCTTTGTGGGATATTTAATGCAAAAAGATTGGGTTTTAAGTGATGTTTTAAAATATTTGGTTATAATGAGAAAATTGATTTAGTCAGATTTTAATTATATTTTTTAGTTTTTATTCTTTCTTATTTTAGAGAACGGAAATGTCTTCTAGTTTTGTATTCAATTTTTTGGTCTGTGAATATTTTTTTGTCCTTCAAAAATGTGCTATGGTAATAATTTTGCTTTTAAAAATAGTATTGTATGTAATACTTTCCTTCCAAAATGTATATTTTTTTATTAAGACTATTTTATGTATACATTTCTGTAAAAGTGTATTTTATACTCTCGATAAAAGAACAGACAGAACAAAAAACTTGCTCTTGAATATATAAAGTCCAAGGATGAAACAATCATATTAGAAAAAGAGGAAATACTCCAACGATGGAAATAATATATAAAAGATTTTTCCACGACAAAAGAAAGCAACAGATAATCCACAAAGATGTGGACGGACTGGAAATATTACAGTCTGAAGTGGAATCTGCAATAGTCAAACTTAATAGAAACAAAGCAGCTGGACCAGACGGCATAGTCACAGCGCTGCAGATAGCTCTGGAAGAATTTGGTATAGAGAAAATTACAGAAATAATAAATGAAATTTATAATACTGGTGTTTTGTTTTTATATACGGATGTTAGAAATCCGGTAGAATAAAGAAAAAAACCTGCAAAGGGCAGAGGAACTCTTAGTGAGTCAACAGCCAGATAACTAGAGCTGGTGTTTCAATTAACCACCGTAGAGAAGGCAACAGGATATCACTCCATTATCTCTATCCTGCGTAAAATCATGGCTATACAACGAATTCATACTAAACCTAACCGCGTAAATGGGGTCTCTCTCAAAGAGAGCAATTCCTCGACCGGTAAGGACCGACAAGGGTAACAGGTGTCACCTGACCGTTAGCAACAACGGCGTAAAGTGGACAGTTTTTCCCAAAATATGTCCTTCGCCCGGGAAGGAACGACATGAGCAACAGGTGTCTCTGGACCGTTACCCTGCTACTGTGCGCAACAAAGAAAGAATTACCTTGGGAAGATGTAACGTCAGGACGCTAAACAGCTGCGGACAACTAGAGAATATCACGCAGGAAATGAACAGACTAAAAATCAATATTTTTGGAATATGGAAAATAAGATGGTCAAATAATGGTGACGTCAGCAGCGACAACCATAGGATATTATACGCCGGAGGCACAAATAATGAAAAAGGAGTCTAGATAAATACTGGATAAAGAAATGAAGAAATGTGTTTTGGGATACTGCTAGTTCTCCAAAAGAGTTCTCCTGGTCAAAGCGAAAGGGAGACCGTTCAACAAAGCTATTGTAATCATGTCTGCACTAACAACACGAAGCACCGAAGAAAAAATAGGATCTTTTTTCTCCAGTCTAGAGAAGGCCAAGGCTCAATGTAAAAGCCAAGATATCAGGATCCTCATGGAAGATTTGAATGCCAAAGTAGGCAAGGAGAATTAAGGTATGAGAACAGGAAACTTTGGTTTGGGAATCCGCAACAAACGAGGAGAAAAATTGATCAATGGGCCATAGCAAATGACCAGGTATTATCTAACACCTGGTTTCAAGAACACTCACGACATCTATGGACATGTAGAAGCCCAGGATGTGACACAAAAAGCAGATAGACAACATAACGATAAACAGCAGATTCAGAAATGCAGTGGTTCAAAGCAAAGCCTATTCAGGGGCTGACTGTGGAAGCGTCCACGTCCCATTCATCTGCAAATTAAAAGTGAAACTCCGGAGATATAAGCCTAATGCAGCACCAAAACTGATATACAGCGCACTCGCGAATGACCTCAAACTACAGAAAGAATACACTAACAGCGTGAAAACCAAATACGAAGAACAAACTAGAAATGAACACTCAAAATGGGACGCGCTAAAGGATGAAATACTGACATCAGCAAACAACATTGCCCTAAAGTAAATTAGGTGCAGAAAGAAAACTGAGTGAATGACTGAAGAGATTCTGGACATGATGAAAAGGAGGCAGAAAATAATATCAATACATGGAATGGCTGTACAGGGAAATAGAAAAGGAAATAAGAAGAAAATGTAGACAGGCTAAAGAGGAATGGCTCAATGACAAATGTGAAGAAGTAGAGAGATTGAGCAGGAATAATAAAGCACACATGCATAAAGAAATAAAAGAACTGACAGGACAAAAAACCTGCTCTTGAATAGGATGTATAAAATTCCAAGGATGAAACTATCATATTGGAGAAAGAGGAAATACTCCAACGATGTGAAGAATATATAAAAGATTTTTCCACGACAAAAGAGAGTAACAGAAGCCAAACTAAATGGAAACAAAGCTGCGGGACCGACGGCATAATCATAGAGCTGCAGATAGCCCTGGAAGAATTCAATACCGGAAGATTACTGAAAAAATAAATGCAATTTATAATATGGGGTGATACCAGATGACCTCAGCAAGTCGATCTTCATAGCACTACCTAAGAAGCCAGAAGCAAACGAGTGCGAACTCCACAGAACCACCAATTCAATGAGCCATATAACAAAACTGATCGTCCTAATTCTGATGAACAGAGCGACAAGTAGAATCAGGCAAGAGATAGGACAGTAGAGTGGCTCGTTGCCCCTTCTCGTACTCACGTTCTCAGCTGATATAAACTGGAAAGACTATAGTGAATACATTGGTAAGGCAGATGACAAGAAAGTCCATTAATTCTGTCACACGAAATAACATTTCTCTCAATCTATCTTATATGTCTACGTATATTACTGCCACATATGGTCCGGTGCCCCTGCTATCTATTTGTGAGCCCCTTGATAAGATCAGAAGATGTATCAACAACATACTTGGCTTGGCGGCTTCTGTCACTTACCGTTCGTCCTAAGGTTCACTCTCAGTGCATTTTTTATAAAGATTTTCATACTAATTGTAGGATGAGTCCTTCGCAGCAGTACCTAGACTAAACTAGAATTTATGGATTTATGCGCAACACTAAACTGCTGCCGACATCTCATCAATTCATCGTTGTGATATATATATATATATATATATATATATATATATATATATAGTGAATTTGAGCAGCAACCTCAGTTTTTTCAACGACATGTAAATTTCTAAACAATATTGCTTCGCTGTAGTTTTGATCTTGCAAGAAAAAATATATACGAATTTGCATGGTTTTTGAAGCATTGAGTTCTTGATCAATCCAATTTTGTAAATAATTTTATCGGCCACATGGTTACGCATTTAATGCAGAAAGCTCACGTTGAATCTCACTGACCAGAGATTTATTCAGTTTTATTTAAAAAATCACGGCAACCTACGAACCCTGTGGATAAAGTACGTGTTGACAACAAAAATATCATCGCATTATCCAAGTGCAAAACCGCTAGGAATAATCGAAACATTATTAATAAAAAGAAGTAAAATCGAATACTCAGTAATATATATATATATATATATATATATATATATATATATATATATATATATATATAAATTGTTTGTGTATGTACACACAATTATTACTCTGAAATCTCATTTTAACGGATACATTTACTAAAATTTTATAAAATGTATTCAAAGAGTAAATTTATTCAATGAAATAGAAATTATCTTCAGCTACAGCCTCTAGACAACTTTGAATCTCTTGCAATTCTTCTGAACTTTCACCTGGTTTTAAATCGTGAATGAAGCCATTGTTCTTGTCTTTTGTTTATCTTTGTTGGTAGAAGTATTTTTTTGGTTTCTCGCTTAACTGCGCCCCACACAAAATAATCTGGGGTTAGAGTCTGCTTAGATAGTTTGTTAGATGTAATGTGTTATGTGGCCGAATATATTTTCTGATAATTCTTACTGAGTTCTCTATCTTGTTTGACATATTGCAGTGTTTGTTTTCTTGACAAATTGTCTGGCAACAGACACACTCTTGACCCAGGACAGTACTATCTCTTCAATGCACTTGTTGTAGGACTTTGTGTTAAGTCTGAAGCTCATATCAACAATTTACTTTTTCTACTTATTTTATCAAAGTGAATTTTTCTATCGGTTCTCTCTTTGTAATCAACATTAAATTCATCTAAATGTTTCCGAATCCTTTGTACTGTTCCCCGATTGACACCAAACATTATTAATTATTCGTATTTGATATTCCAACGCGAATGGCAAGCAGTAAAACATGTTGTTTTATACTTTCTGGCAGAGTGGATTGCATCATGAAGCCCTTTTTCTCACACACGGTGGTAAACCGACAATCATATGTTGGGAAATCGAAAAAAAATAGCAAACACCTCTCATGCGCCTAATAATATTATGCACGTAAATATCAATTTCGATATGATATCCATTTCAGTTTAGACAGGTAAAGGCAGAGGATAAGACAAATAAATAGATGGGATAATTTTGATAGATAGATAGATAGATAGATAGATAGATAGATAGATAGATAGATAGATAGATATGGACAGACAGTGATAAATATATATAGACAGACAATGATAGATGAATAGATAGATATGGACAGACAGTGATGAATAGATATAGAGTGACAATGATAGATAGATAGATAGATAGATAGATAGATAGAGAGATAGATAGATAGATAGATAGATTGTAATTAAGTTTAGTTTTATTCTTGAATTCGATGATTTCTGAATATGACAGATAAATGGAAAAACAGATTGATAAGATATGATAGATAAGTGGATAAGACAGACAAATGGATAAGATAGATAGATAGATAGATAGATAGATAGATAGATAGATAGATAGATAGATAGATAGACGGGTTATGGAAATAGTTAAATAGATAACGGGAGAGAAGAGTAGATTTCGTAAATGATATTCTACATAATGCCATTGAAAAAAAAAATGACAAATTAAACACTTTTCGCCTTGAAATATTAGCCTTTGTCTTATGTCAAAAATGTCATTCTTTTGTTCCTCCTTTCAGCAATACCACTTTCAAGAGAATCTAATTATTTGGGATCTGGAAGGTACGCAATGAAGCACGCTTGCCTTTTTTATGTTATCTCTTCAGTTTCATGCAGTGATGTATTCTAATCAAATAGGCTTTATAAAAGTTTTTTTTCAAAACCATTCACTGCTTCTAGTTTGGAGTTGTTGGAAATCGTAAAAGTAAAGAATGTAAGCTCCCCCATTTAACCAAGCCGCAAGATATGGATTCACCTGATTAGATACAACGTGATTATAGCTGGTTGATTTATCTTCTAACCACGCCCGAAATGACAACGTGTGGTGACAAAAAATATTAAGTTCTTTTTTCCACTTCATCTACGTTTTGCACTTTTTCGTTTCTTTGAATACAGAATCGAAAAAAGGTGTTAAATTGAAAATAAGTTTATAATGAGTGACAGAAAAAGAGAAAAACATTTCTGATATACCCCCCGGTTAAACAGTGACACAGGAACATTTTGCAATAAAATTAAACTTGAAAATAGCAGCTTGCCTAATTTTTACATAGTATAGTAATGAACTTTTGTTTACCAACTTGTAAAACACTTAAATCAGTTCATTTAAGAGCTTCTTCTCCGGAATGCATTCGTACAATATAAGTCTGAGAATTTTAAGTGAAACGTTCAATCAAGATAATAAGCATAACCCTTATCGATAGAATAATTTAATCTATATGGCAAGTTGTTGATTGCTTGGAACTAAGAACAATCCGTTCTCGATCCAAAGAATCATTATAAGTTTTAACCTGTTACCAATTAATAAACTGTTTACCACTAAAATGTCACTTTCATATGAAAAGATGATAGGCAGGTAGAGTCAGTTCAGGCGGATGATTTTGGTTAAGCATACCTTTCTATATTTATCATGAAAATATTTCCTTAGTTTTTCCGTCAATATAATGTCATTTATTATCATGTAAGTGCAACACGCGTTAGCAATTAACCAATTATGAGTCGCGTTTTCAAAAAAATATACCCTTATTTTTGACGTCAGTATCTCGCCGATGTTAACTGCTTCCTTTTGGTTTAAGAACTCTGAATAAACGAAAGGCCAAACAACCTACCAAAAAAAGCAATAACTTTCCGGGTGTTGTCCTGTTTTGTCGATGGGTCAAATTTCAGTGGGTGCTAAATAATAAGATTATAGACAACCCATTTGTCACTATTAGGATTCTATTCAGGGAATGTTTGGCATATTATCTACACTTGCCTGGTAAGCTGAGAGCAACTCTTTCTTTAAGCAGAAAAGCAGTTTTATGATGAACGACTCATTAACCAGGTTTGGGCATTTTCTCTGTTCCTGAAATTGTTATAATCGTAGAGTGAGTACAATTGCATTTTTTTTTTAATTATAGCAGGTTGCTCAGGATTTTTCTGAAATTCATCGATATTGAGAACATTGTCGCCTACACTATTTACAATATTCAAACTATCGTCACCATCTTTGTTTCGGCCGTTGTATGCTTCGACTTCCTTCAAGTTTAATTAATTTTTAACCGAATTCTTTATTACGATCGTTGGGGTATATTATTCGCACATAGAATCTTCTTCCGGAGAGGATTTCTCGATCGACCTTGACGAAAGTGTTTTTGTCATATCTGGACAATTAGCTTTCTTCTACCGACAGAACCAAAAATGCATCACATTTTTTATTTGCTGGAGAAACCTTTTGGAATTCATCCATCGTGATTGAGTCAAAACTAAATTTATTTTACAAGTATAATATCGATAAGAATAATACACACTCGGTTATAAAGTAATCTTTAAACAAAGACAATATACTAAAATAAATAGTGTCACTAATCCTGCAGTAAATAATAGACGGAGACAAGTTGAAAAGAATTAGCAATTCTAAGTTGATGGTATGTTTAGACTTTAACAAGAGGGACAATTAAAGAAACGTGAGTTACAATTTGCCGTTGCCGGCACCCACTCGCTTTCAAACATTGGGGTCTCATCCTATTTCATTATTCGTTTTCTTTCCAGCTGACTTCCTTTGCGAAGGCGAAATCTGGAAAACCTGGAAGTATCAGCCTGTCATATAATTTGTCTGTCAAGGTCCGTTTTGTTATACCAGTTCCACTGGTGCTGCCCTCTACCGCCTATTTGTTCGTTGACATTTTGTAAATCGTTCAGCAAATCGTTTTTATTTTCTCAAATCGTTTTTATTTTCTCAACTCTACTCTCATGAATGGCCCTATATTTTTAGATACGAATTAGAAATGTCGAAATCAATCAAGTAAAAATATTTCGACATAGAAAATCATATGAAGCACAGGTAAAATAGTAACGCAAAAATCCAGATAAGCAAAGAATTAGAGAAAACATTATTACAAAATAAGCAAAGTATTACGTGACGAAGAAATGTTGCTAGAAACATAATTTGTGTAAAATAGTTACGTGTTATCAGTCCTGTTAAACGGAAACGGATGTCGAAGAATTTTCTTATAGCTTCACAGATAACTTCATGCAACAGATATTTGGTTCTACAGAGAATAACAAGCACTGAACATGTCAGCAACGATCAGAATTTTAGGTTTTAAAGAATAAATGAAAACAAAACGATACACTTGTACTTAAAACCACCTGAAAGAAAACAGATGAAATGTTGGACGAGATATTTAGAAAAACGGCTTGGGGAATTTGTCACTGATCGAACGGAAAGAAAATACGAACATAAGATATATCGAATCATCTATCTAACGATTCTGGGCAGATATATGGCGAAACATAGAGATATGGCGATATTTCGGGGATAGACTTTGTTTAGATTTACCACAAGTAGAATTTTGTAGAAAGCCATGACCTCCAACGTTCTAAATAATTTAGTTATATAAAAAGTTTGCAGGTGTGGGATAATCTGGCTATATAATAAAATTGCAGTTTATGTCAAGTCATATTAGAATCATCATAAGTTAATAGACGTTTCAAATATTTTGACAGTGGCTGAAAACGTAGGTGGAGAAATTTAAATCATGTTTGGTTTCTGGGAGGACGGTAACATTATTTGTATCTGATTCAATAATAAAGAAAAAATTAGAAAGTTTACATGCTTTATATTCACTCTAGGTAATAAATCACTATTTTCTAATCATGGGGAAAACGAAATAAGAAAAAATAATTTCGAAATATATTTTTCATTTAATAAAATGGCACTTGATACTCAGATGAGAAGTGAAATTTACAAAATTAATTAAAAATAGCACTAGTTTTACTGGGAGATCCATAATCTGTGTGACACGGAAGAGACATTTATAAGGAAATGATAGTTTTTTCTAAAAAGAAGAGCTGACATCTGAAACCATTGTAAAAGCATAAAACTCTCCCGAAATCTCTTTAAAATGCTACTGAACTGATACCATTTGTAAAAGTATAGTTTCACAGAAGGCGATATCTGTGACATAACATTTTTTCTGAGATTATTCTCATGTGTCGAGTACCATCGCCAAGACGCAATACTGATATATTTGACTCCCTACTTCCACTGAAAAGTAGAGTAGAGTCTGGGGAAGAAAGACATTTAATTTTTGCTCATGCTATATGGCTCCACAATTTTGGGTCCTTCGTTGCTCTTAAGAAATGTTCTATATTTAAAATTTCGTTTGTTGATATTAATTTGTCAAGAAAGTCATACATTTATATGTGTTTATCTTTTAGAATACGAGTTCTTTCTGGCAGTAGTGTGTTGACATGGCTATAAAAAACTATAGAAATCAGCACTGTTTTTACATTTTGCAAGACTTTGTTCCGTCACTCTGTCATCCATTCATACAATACCTTCTAGTAGTTAACCCGTTGTCTTTCCCTACATATCTTGCCCATGGTATACCTTTTAAGTATCATGTTTAATAATTTCCTCTATCACTATGTGTACGATATATTTCAGCTGTCGACTTCTGATTTTGTGAAATAGGGTATTTTTGGAATCATTTTATTTAAGACATGCACATTGCTTACTGGCGCTGTTCAAAATATTTTCTGCAGAAAATTATTATGTTATCACCAGCTTTCTCACAATTCATTGTATTTTTTGTTCAAACTTTGGAATTTATATTTTGATTATCCAATAAAATTTAATATTTCAGTGTTTCAGGTGTCGCCCTCGGTTAATACTCTTCACAGATATTGAAATATTTGACTTGGTTAATTTTTACTTCTCCATTTCGTAATTTATCTCTTTAGACCTTCTTTTTGGGCACAACAATAGTTTATTTTCTCTGCGTCTTGTTAACTTGTCTTTTCTTCTAAATTCGTTTGCAACAGCATCTTCTAATATTTACAATGAATGAAAATGTTTCATACTTTTTTTAAAAATTCATATTTATTATTTGTTAATATGTGTATTAGTCTCTGCGGCACGTGACGTAATCGAAAATCAAGTTGACCGACCAACTTTTAAGGCTTACAAAATTTGTTGAAATTTTATTTTATTTAAACATAGAAGTGGAATTATTTGCGCTTCATTAAATGCACTGATGATATATGATTTGCTGATTATAACAGTTTTAATTTTGATTAATAATTTTTCCATCTTACACTTTGTGGTTTTTTTATCAGCAGAAAATGATTTTGTTTTTGCTATGCTTATAAAGTTGCAAACAAATATAGAACCAAGCCTTCGGTGAGCATGAAAGCACAACACTAGTCCCCAAGAATGATGTTTGTTCGTGACTTTTCCTGTACCGATTAACTTGCTATCCATTTTAAGATGCTCTGTTCCTTCAAGACATAGGAGCTCATGGTTCTCCGCAGATTCCTTTTTTTATCATTTTTTAAGGCCTAGATTTCTCGGAAAATAGAGAAGTTCTCTTTATTCCATCCATGTATTTTGAATTCAGAGTTATCGATCTCTAAAACTTGCTTACAAATAAGACTACAGACTACAGCTGATCCATAGCTGGGTACAGATTATGCTAAAATGAACGTATCGTTGTCATCCTGAATGTGAACAAGTTTCGCAAATTATACTTAAAATTTCGATAACCTTTACGCTTCTAACTTATTTCTGGTTATACTATTTGTCACCTACTGTATTTATTTTGGATTCTTTGCTATAAAAAAAATATATGATAGATTCAAATTATATGACAAATTTCGTGAAACCTTTTTTCACTAGACCAATGTGATGATAATGACCGAAATATATACATTTATTTAAATAATAATTTCCCATCAAGAAATCATGACGGTCACTGGTACACAGGTGGTTCCAGTTAGAGAAAAACAGGGTACAGGATGCCTCAGAAAATATAAGAGCTGAATGTGATTTAGAGAGATAGGAGATGTCAATTTTCGATGCATTTAAACTGTTAAATACTGTAGCTGTCAGGAAAATACATTACCAGCCATAATTATTTGACCATCTCAGTTTTTTTTTAAAAGACATGATGCATTTCATACTATTTTAGTATTTATTGCCAAATGAAAATAGAATGTTACTTTTGTTATTATTACTTTGCAAACCTTTACAAAGCAACAAAGGAAAGATGAACACTTACTTAAATTTTCTTCATTCTTTCATTGATAAAACTGCAATAAAGGTATTTATTGAATAGTTAGAAATTTACTTGATGCACATGTTATTGTGCAATATTAACAAAAGAACCATTCTAGTTTCATTTACAATTATTAACTTGTCACTAAATACCAAAAGATAGGATGAATACATAATTTTTTAAAAACACTGGGATCCCTAATAATTATGGACAGTAGTGTAAATGTACCGGAGGGAGTTTCACAGAGAAGAGGTGCGATAAAAGGAACTGAGGAAGTAGAAGTAGCGGTTATATTTGGATTACTTTACGATACAACGCAAAACACTAGCTGCCAGTCTAGTAGGAAGAGTAAATTTATGTAGTCGTGTCACCAGGGAAAGACGCATGTCAGCAGAATCTGTGAAAATATTTGTAGGAAAGACAGAGGGATGGCATATTCTGCCTGTGAGATGTTTAGCTGCTATCGCAGCATCTATTACGTTTTCATTTTTCCGCGAACCTCTAGATGAATGGCAGGAGCTTCTCACTAGATATGTCAAGAGTACTCAATGCACGGGCAAATGTGCAAAATGGATTCGAACGAGAAAAAGCATTCATGGCACTGTAATTGTTATTGGTAAAAGTCGCCATAATTGATGGATATGGCGCAGTTGAAGCGTGCTAAGCCCATAACCTTTGATTATAATGTCCGCCATAATTTATGGATATAGAGTATCCTCGCAGCATGTAATCTGTTCAATGAATCACCGTCAAAGATTAACACTCAAGAATCAAACACTATCTTGAATCGGATTTGATCTCAAATAATCGGAAAAATTTGGCCGCCTTTTATACACGTCGCATTGAATATTTTGAGATTCCTGATTGGTTAAGCCTTCTATTGGTAGACTATAAAATGGATTGTCTCATTGGGATCAGCACAGTATATAATATGTACCAAATTGTCCGTTCGGAGAGCATTTTAATCATAAATATGGCGTTCTTTGTTCCAGTCGGAATTCCCCATTCTATTAATAATGACCTGTATTATTAGAATGCTGAATTCCGACTGGAACAAGGAACGCCATATTTATGATTAGAATGCTCTCCGACTACGTCACAAAGCTTGAGCTCTTTGGGATACTCAGGTAAGGGATCCAACAATTGTAGCTATTGTTTCAGATATCGTCGTTCCACGAGCTCAGTTGAGAGAGTGAATCCAAGGAGGCGTAGTGCATTGCTTTCTAGGAAACTATCGTCAATCAATTAGTAATTAATAATTGAATAAAAAATTGACTTTAACAGAAGATCAATATCATCTTTCAGATTTTCAAGAAATAGAACTCAAAATAAACATTTTCTTAACAAGGATTACGATCTGGAATTGATGGTATCTATCCTGCATCCACCAGAAAGATATTTATTATGTGAATTTAAAAAATACTAAACATTTCAAATATCACTGTGTAGCGACCAAGTATAACAAATATATCATGGAAGATAAGGGAACTGAATATAAAATACGTTACATTGAAGGTAATTTCGAAAAATACCGTAAATTGCTTTAAAGCTAAAATATTAAACTGAAAGTTTGAAACTTGTTCTTAAATTGCCGCCTTTGATAGACACCGTCTGGATGTCAGGCATGATCCCAAACCAGTTCAGAAATATAAAAGTATTTGTTGTATACAGTCGATTTCTTAAAACAATGATTAAAATTCGCTTTCAGCGAGTGAAGTCTATACTTCTTAGTAAATAGCAAACATCTTCGAACAATCTACACTGGATTTGCATAATCGCAAACAAAGGACTGTACAAAATGACCTGTGAATTTTCAACAAAATCTGTGAAATAGTTTGTTATAATCTAAAATGATTCCTCAATGAAAAATAACAAAGAAAAGGTTGGTAATTGAAATAGTAATCTCTATAACATCCACAAAGCAGAATTGTCGCCAGCGGTGTGAAGTAGATAACTGCTGCTAGAAATTCTTGTTGGCAATATAGTATTTAGCTGCATCCCACATGAGACAAAATGTGGAACAAGCCATAATGTGTTACAAGGCTTTTTAATGTGTGTAATCCGATCCATATAGGTTGGGCAAAAATTGAATATCTACGTTTCCCCAGACGAGACTCTATTCTTCGGCCGAGCATTGACTTGATTACTCTCTGCCTGAAGGCAGAATTTTCTGCAATATCAGGATTGGGCCTGAGCGAGACCCTCATCTGGATGAAGGCAGAGAGTGTGACAATATCAGAACACAGACTGAGTAAAGTTACCCTCTAGCTGAGAAAACAATATTTAGAAGAATCCTAACTTAACAAAAATGTGCAAAAGTCATTTTTCGTATGGATGATCTAAGCAATATAGCTCCAGCAAAAATTGAGTATCTACTTTTTCCCAAATGAGTCTCTATCCACAGAGGAGTCTTGTCTGGATTACACTCTGGCTGAAGTCAGACTGTCTGACAATGTCAGAATTGCGGCTGAGCGAAGTCAATCGATAGGCGGCAATATATATATATTTACCTCTCTGCCCACTTGAGATAAAATTTAGCACAATGCTTATTTAAAGTGGGTAGTCCAAGCAATATACCTTTGGCAAATATTTAATGTCTACTTTTTCTCAGAAAAGTCTTTATCCTTCGGCAGAAACCCGACAGGGTTACTCTCAGCCGAAAAGCAGAGTGTTTGACCATGTAAAGAAAACTTCTGAGCGACGTTAATCTGTAGGTGGCAATCTAAGTGTTTAGATGCCTCCCTACTTGAGACAAAATTTTGAATGTGGGTTATCCAAGCTGTATAGCTCGTGAAAAAATTGAATGTCTACTTTTACCCAGATGAGACTTTACCCTTTGGTGGAAACTCGGTTGGGTTAATCTCTGCACGAAGATAGAGTCTCCAATTATTAAAAGGGAGCCGCTGAGCGACGTTAATCGGTAGGTTGCAATCTAAGTAATTAGCTGCCTACGCACTTGAGACAAAATGTTGCACAAAGCCTTTGTAATGTAGGTTATCAAAGCAATATAGGTCGGGAAAATATTTAATGTCTACTTTCCTCCAGACGGGACTCGACCCATCGGCGGAGTTTAGGGTGCGTTACTCTCTGCTCCAAGTGTAGAGTCTCGGGGCTGTGTTATTTTCCGCCCAAAGGCACAGATTTTGACACTGCAAAGAAAACGCCTGAGCGATGTCAATCGCTAGGCGGCGATCTAGGTATTTATCTGCCCTCCCCCACTTGAGGTCATTTCAATGTGTTTAAATCCGAGTCATATAGTTCGACCAAAAATTGAATGTCTACTTTTCCTAGCCATGATCATACCCTTTCGGTGCAGGCTTGGTTGGGTTACTCGCCTCTCGAAGACACAGAATCCGACAATGTGAAAAAAGCGCCCGAGCGACGTTAATCGCTAGGCTGCGATCTAGCCCCTTCACAATATTGTCAGATGTCTTTATGAGGATTGGGACATACCTACTAATTCCCATAGGTACATATATAAGATGGACATTACATCTAATGAGATAACCACGATACTGACATTTCAAAGAAATGTTTAGAAAAAAAAATCCCATCAATACGGGAAAGAGCAATAAGTACTAACGAAAATGAGAAGCCAATTTTCCTGAATGATTATTTGACGAGAAACATTTTATAAATCTCAAATGAAAGTAATACAAGATGTTCGGTCAATGAATTCCGAATGATTCTTTCGAAAAATTATAAATAATATCATTATCATTCACTTATGATACAAGAAGTCTCATAAGTGTAAAGATCATTGTATCGGCATTAGCTGAGACAAATATCTGTCCTCTGTAAAAGACGTGTAATGAAGGAATAAAGTAGTTTTATCAAAAGTAGAACAATGAAGAGGACGAAACAAAAAAATTGCAATTAGGGTTGGAGTTGGAGTTTCTAGATGTGCGTTGTTGTGCATTTGATATCAGCTCGAACGAGAAATCGGAGAACTGATTTCAAATTCCAGTTAAAATCGTTGCATTCACTTACGCCCAAATACCCTTGGGAAAATTATTAATCCATCGCTTTCCCCTCTTGCTATCGGTTAATTAGCAACAAAGATTCGATACTATAGACTTGGTTAGCAACAAGATTAACACAGAAAGTAATGAAAATCTACTGCCGGAAAATCTGCCAGGTCACGTACACCGTTTAAATGAATATTATTAACTCCTAGTTATTGGCAAAACCTGCGCTTAACAACGAAGTTTTAGAAAAAATAGAAATAGAAAAGGACACTTAAATTTAACAACGTACAGAGACAGTTTAAATTTCCATGACTCTTTCAGGACGATCTTTAATAAGTAGATGGTGGACCATCTTTCAGGAGAGATAACAAAAGGCAATGACAGGAAAGTTTAGTTGGACAGATATAATAATAATAATAATAATAATAATAATAATAATAATAATAATAATAGCGTACAAGGCGTCTGGGCATATAATACGACCTCCAAGTTAAAATTAATGTTCGGACTATATTTACCCTACAAGACGACCTACGTAAATCTATCGTATTTTAACATTCATTGGATTGAATTCATTAAATATACTCGATATACATATACTGTTTTCTCAATCAAATTAAAAAAAAACGGTGAAGAATTCTTGTTTGTTAACTTTTACATTCTACGATACCTCATGAGTTGGTGTTGTCTTTTCGATATGCTGTAACAGTAGACTGAATAACTTTTCCGTTATAAGAATCCACTTATTCCACAGTTCACGCATGTGATCTTTAAACTGCGTGTTTAACTACACATACCCCATGCTAATAATTTACCATAAACCTTAGAATTTAAGGATCATATTTTACACCTTTAGTAGTAGTAAGATCTTTTTGGAGTGAGGGAATTTTAAAGATATCAGGTCACCTTCTCCGATGATATATAATAATAATAATAATAATAATAATAATAATAATAATAATAATAATAAATGGTCTCGTGAGGAGTACAAAGTCGTTATGACTGCATTTCATGAAGCGTTACTCAAACCTCAAAAAAACATGACCCGCCAAACATATGTCAGTTGGCGTGAAAAAGTTGGTCAAGGAAATAGAAAGTATATTGACGAAAATAAATTAGCCAATGTACGAAGGTACATTATTCGTAATAACCGATTGACAGAGGCTGAAATTAATGAAATTAAAAGAATTGTAACAAGAAGAGACGAATCAACAAAATATGAAAAGGAACCGGAATCAGAATCAGAAATAAAAAGTAATAACATCAAACAAGCCACAGGTCATAATGTAGAAACCGTGAAACAAACAAATCACTGCGAAGATAATGCTGTAAGTTTAAAAGTGCTGGAAAGGTCTGATCTGAGTCAGTTAAAAGACGAAAATAAAACGAGTTCAGAACACATCGAACATAATTATTTGACCGAAAATAAGAACAGTATACAGGAAGACAAGGAAGAAATAAAGAACCATCTAACTCAAATACAAAATATTACAATGGAGGATCGAGAACAGCTCCCAAAATTACAACCAACAATGCATAACCTCCGAACTATTAAACTCTACAATGCAGCACTCAAATTAATCTTGGATGAAGACACTCATACAAATCTCAATGAAGCAATATATGCATCAGCAATAGTAGCAACAAAAAAATTGAACATCAAAATAAAAACAAGGAGGTCTCGCAGACATGAAGATCCACCTTGGAAAAGAAAAATAGGAAAAGAAATCGAACAACTTAGAAGAGTAGAGGAATAAATGTAAGAACTAGGAAAAGCAGAAGAGTCGAAAGAAAATACAACATTAGAAATGAAAATGAAGTCTTATCAACTAAAGAAAAAATTTTAAAAAAATACAACTGAAGGCTCAAAGACTAAGACGCTATGAGAAAAGAGCAAGATTTTACAGACAAAACAAGATTTTTCAAACCGATACAAAGAGATTTTACAGGGAAATAGGTAAAAAATAATTGACGTGACAGTCCCTCCCCAGAATGGAAGAAGTTACACAGTTCTGGGAAAAGATATGGGCTTGCCCTAAAGAACATAGCAAGGAAGTACATTGGATTGCACAAGAGGTAGAACGAATGAAAAATAAACCAGAACAGACATGGGCTGGAATTACAGAAGAGGATGTTAAATTTGCACTAAAAAAAGCACAGAATTGGAAATTCCCAGGTATAGATAAAATTCCTAACTTTAGGCTATATTATTTAAATATAGCACATAAAAAACTAGCCAAAGAACTTCAAGAAATGGTTGACGATCCCACTAAAATTCCTGCATGGATGACCAAAGGAATTACATTTCTTCTACCCAAGAATGGTGACACAAACAACCCGAAAAACTACAGACCAATTACATGTCTTCCGACAACATATAAACTATTAACATCTATTTTAACAAAACAGACATATTTATTCTTAGAAAGAAATGACATGATACCGCTTGAACAAAAAGTGTGCAAATGTGGCTGTTATGAATGTAAAGACCAATTGCTAATTAACAAAATGATCCTGGAAAACTGCTACAGTACAAAGAAAAATCTTAGTACTGCCTGTATAGATTATCGAAAGGCATTCGATAGTGTGCCACATCCCTGGATTTTAAAGACTTTAAATATATACAAGATATCGCCCGTCATCATCAATTTCATCAAACAGTGCATGTCTATATGGAAAACAATCGTTTACCTCAATCAGATAAATGGAACCTATAAGTCTGATGAAATAAACATCAAAAGAGGTATATTTCAAGGTGATTCTTTATCTCCTTTACTATTCTGCATATCATTAATAGCACTAACCAGTCAACTTAATAAGACAGAATGTGGTTATAAAATAGGCCAAAAGAAAATAAGCCATCTATTTTACATGGATGACTTAAAGTTATATGCTAAGAATGATAATGAGCTGGAAGGTCTTCTGCAAACTGTAAAATGCTTCAGCGGAGATACTGGAATGAAATTCAACATGAATAAATGTGCTAAAGCTACAGTTTTAAGTGGATCAATACAAGAAACATCCTCAATTAACTTAGACCCTGCTGTAACAATAAAAGAATTGAAACCAGAAGAAGTTTATAAATACCTAGGTGCAAATGAGAGTGAAAACATTCACCATAAAAAAATGAAAGAAATAGTGCGTAAAGAGTACTATAGAAGGCTACGAATGATATTAAAAACTGAATTGAATTCTCAGAACAGAGTTATGGCCATTAATAGCCTTGCAATCCCAGTTGTCCAATATAGCTTCAACATCTTAAACTGGACTCTAAACGACATCAGGCGAATAGATTCTAAAACAAGAAAGCTTCTTTCTAAGCATAAGATGCATCATCCAAAGGCAGATGTAGACCGTCTATACATATCCCGTAAAGAAGGTGGAAGAGGTCTTATTCAGCTGGAATTGTCATACAAGAGAACAGCTATTGGTTTACTAACATACATAGAAACAACAAAGGATTGGATGATACAATTAGTAAGGCAACATGAAGAAAGAAAGAAAAAATATTCAATAATAAAAGAACACAGTAAATACAAACAAGATTTACAGTTAGTAGATTCTGTAGAAAAGCAAAACAGAAGCCAAGAACCAACTATTGCGGCAGAAAATATGAAAATGAAAGCCAAAGATAAAGCTCTTGAACAGATGAAACAGCGCTGGCAAGACAAACCTCTGCATGGCTAATATCCATAACGTGCCAATAAATCCAATGTTGAAAAACTTAATACTCATCGATGGTAACGTGCATCTGGATTAAAGTTTGAAACTGAAGGCTTTATTCTTGCAGCACAACACCAAAATCTTTTCACTAGAAACTTTCAGGCAAATATTATGCGTAATAATATGGATCCAAAATGCAGGTTTTGTGATAAACACCAAGAAACAATAGACCACCTAATCTCAGGCTGTTCTGTGCTTGCTCCAAATGAATATAAAAATCGCCACGATAGAGTTGGGCAATATTTACATTGGGCAATGTGCAAACATTATGGAAAATCTGTAAACAAACACTGTTATGAAAAAACATGAAATGGAGTCATAACAACACGCCACGACCTGCCTTAGGTCTCCCCGCAGACCTGGTTGGTAGTGAGACCAAAACAGAAATCGAAATATGATGAAAAATGACATAATAATAATAATAATAATAATAATAATAATAATAATAATAATAATAATAATAATAACCATATCAGTCATTTACTATCAATTTTCTTCTCGTTTGCTACCTTTCCAACACCTCATCGTTTGCTCATACTCCGTCTACGGTATCCTCAACATCCTTCTGTAAAACCACATTTCTGCTCCTTCAAGACTCTCCTTCATCTTTGATGAGATAGTCCAACATTCACTTCTATACAGAATGACAAATATGACATAACAATCCAGCACTCTTTTCTTTGTTTTTCATGAGATTTTCCTGTCTTTCAGTACTCTGAATAGCTTCTGAAATGCGTCTTTGGCCATGCCAATACGTCTTTGGATCTCCTTATAGCATTTTTCATCCTCTGGCAAAACACTACCAAGGCATTTGACTTTTTTTACTTGTTTTATTTTAGATTCTTCAACTTGCAGTTGGCATATTGGTCTACTCTTTTTACTGATGACCATGCATTCGGTTTTCTTGAGGTTTATGCTCAATCCTTTCTATTCACTTTCTTTTGCTAACTTCATAGAAAGTCCTGTATTTTCCTTCCATGTCTGCTATCAGCACCGTGTCATTCGCTTTTCGGATATTGGTGAGATTATAGCCGCTAATGACGAATTTTTGCAAAGCGTTTTTTCTCTCATAACTGCTTCGCTGTACAGGTGGAAAAGATCCGGTGAGAAAACACGTCCTAGTCTTACGCCCCTTTCTATTTTTGCATACCTGCTGAATTCAACCTTTACTTGTACACAAGCGGTTTACTGCCAATATAAATTCTTGATTATCCCGAAGTCCTTTCTGAAAATGTTGAGTTTATCGAGCATCTCTATCAATTTCCTGCGTCGTACTTTGTCAAACACATTTGAATAGTATATAAAGCACAGATAAAGGTCCTTCTGCATTTGTATTGCTCGTTTAGATAGAATCCTTGAGTATGAATATTCCATTCCTCGTCCGGTATCTTTAACAAATCTACATTGTTCCTGTACTAACTTTGGGCCGCTTCTGCTGTGCTATCTGTTCATCGGAATCTGCATGATAAGTTTTGTTATGTGGCTCATTAAACTGATTGTTCGATGGAGCTCACATTACTTTGCACATGGCTTCTTAGGTAGTGTTATGAAGATTGATCTGCTTAAATCCTCCGGAATATTGCCACTGGTGTAGATTTCGTTTATTATTTCTGTTAGTCTGTCGACGCCAAAGCTTTCTAGGGACATCAACATCTCTATTACAATCTCGTCTGCTCCCGCTGCTGTTTCTCTTCAATATGGCCATTGCCGGTTCCACTTCGGTTTTTAATATTTCTGGTTCATTGGTAGTCTTGTGTATTGTTGCTTGCTCTCTGTTGTTGTGGAAGAGATCATCGAGATATTCTCTGAATTATCTTTCTAAAATTAATGTGCCGTTTTTGCTTTTATACATCATGTTTCTGAGCATGTCTTTTGCCCTGTTAGTTCCTTTGATTTTGTTAAGTCTCTATTATTTGTTGCGCTCATTCTCTCTACTACAAAGCATTTGTCGTTGAGCCATCTATCGTTAGCTTGTCTAAATTTGCTACCTATTTATTTGTTGTAGTCTCTTATATTCTGTTCCATATCTTGGTATCATTTTCTGTGTCTTTAGAATCAGCAAAGAATCCCTTCGGTCATCCAATCGTTTTTCTTTTGGCATGCATTTTCCCTTAGGAATGATGTCATTCACCGATGTCACTAGAGCCACTCCGATTACGTCTCATTTTGAGCTTCTATTTCTAATTTGTCCTTCGTATATCGTTTTCACGCTCTCTGTATACATTTTCTATCGGTTTGGTTCATTTATGAGTCTATTGTACTGCAGCCTTAGCTCTGTGTTAGGTATCTTTAATATTTCTAGTTTTATCCTTAGTTTACATATGACTGGCAGATGGTCGCTTCCGCAGTCCGCACTTGGTTTGGCTTTGCAGTGAAGGACTGCATTTCTGAAACTCTTGATGATAGCAATGTAGATAATTTGGTTTTAGTTTATCCTCCTGGACTTCTCCATATCCATAGTCTTTTTGGGTGCTCTTAGAACCAAGAGTTGTTTATGATCTGGTTATTTGCTATGCACTATTGAACCCACAGCTTTTACGGTGTATTAGTCCGAAGTTGCCTACCATTTTACCTTCATTTTCTTTGGCCGAATTTGGCATCTCCTATGATAATTCTGATTTCTTCTGATTTATACTGTGCCTAGTCATAATCTAGCAAAGATTAGACGGATTTGATTTCTTCTTTTGTACTTTGTGATGTTGGTGCGTATACCACAATTACGGATATGTTGAAAGGATTTCCTTTCATTTTAACTACAAGAATTCTCTCAGAGATTTGGCCGTATCCCATGGCGCATTTTCTTGTGTCTTTATCTAGTATAATGTCCATCCTTTTTCATTATATTTAAATCCTGCGTATATAATTCTGTGTTCGTCCCTGAGGAAGTCTCCATTGTTTGGCCACATCTTTTCACATATACCAAGAATGTTAATATTTAATTTAGACATCTCCTACTTCACGTTATTTATCTGTCCGCAGTTGTTCCCTGCGACTGTTTGCAACAAACAGAAAATAACTCTTGGATCATGGAATTAATAGAGTGCAAGGCGAAATTAAAGGAACGAAGCTGAAATTTTGCGTTGGGTTTGAATAACTTAATTTTATAGTTACGCAAGCGCAAGGGAAAGCAAGGCTAGGAAGAGCATAAGCGTAGGGGGATTTATAACATCGAGTAAATAACTTTAAACAGTGTCATTTATCTATAAAATATACATAGAATTAAGTGACATCAACTGGTGCCGTAGACACGAGTTACGGAAATAATAGTTACAATTGTTAGTTTTGAATCAAATAGAGATTTAATATGGAACGACCGAAGGGTAAGATAAAGAATTAGCAAAGTGTATACAATCTTTTTTTCTTACATGTTATATAATATATATATATATATATATATATATATATATATATGTTTGTGTGTGTGTGTTTTGTGTGTGTGTGTGTGTGTGTGTGTGTGTGTGTGTGTGTGTGTGTGTGTGAGATAAGAGTCCAGATAATTGAGTAAGTATTAAAAGAAATACCTGGACTTTTCTACCTCTTTTTTTGTGTTGTTGTTGTTGAGTGCTGAAAGATAAATATTACTATTATGGACTGAAAATAAAAAAGGGTAGATATGTTACTGTTATATCACGGGAGGGAATATCAGGGAAAATATTAGTGCAAGAATAATACTTAACACTGAAATAGATTAGAAGAGATTTATTATACAACAGTACAATAAATCAATAGACGTACAAGAACAATCAACGTATAGTAACAGGAATAACGATCAAGTAGAAAATATCTCCGCCTATGACGTATGCGTCCGTCTAGTGACGTATGCTCCGTATGCACCTAGTCAAAGTCTTATATAGACTATACCATATCTATTACGGGGTAGGATAGGCTGTTCCTACAACAACTCCCGCCGAGCTAAATTCTTTGTGGAATTTGCTCAATATTTTTTCTTTTGGGATCTGGGCATAGTTGTTTTGCTTTCTTTATTTTTCTCTTACTTCTCCTTGTGTCCTCACTTTCAGGAGAATCATTAGTTACCTACATCGGTACTTCCACGTTCGTGCGTGGTTTAATTTCAAACGTATCGTACAAAGCATCTATTAGTATTTCATATTCGTTATTGACGGTTTCCCCGAATAGGGGTCTCAACTGATTTAGGTGTCTTTTGCAGACAAACTTATGTTCTTGCACTATACAGATCACCTTACCGATTTTCTGACTTACTATTCCGTCTTCCCTCAAATAATTTCCTGACCGATAGTTTTTAACGAAAACTTTATCTTTGAAATATTTTGTATCCGAGTTTGGTTTTCTCAAGGACTTTTTCCTTTCCTTTGGTAATAGACTATCAAAGACTGATCCAATCTTTCTTGCATACATTACCTCCGCAGATGAAAAATTACCATTGATATTGTGACTGGGTGTAATCCCATACACCATCAAAAAAGTTTGAATATTTTTTTATCAGTGTCGACTCCGTCCGCTTTTCTCATTGCTCTTTTGAATATATCGACGAACCTTTCCGACTGCCCAATTGAGCTCGAATTATATGCAGGTGTCGTTACGTGTTACATATCTAACGCCTTGCAATAACTCTTAAACTCATATCCTGTGAACATGGTACCGTTCTCACTTACAATTGTTTTTGGCACCCCCAGCCGGTTAAAATCTTCATTTAAAGCCTTTATCCTGTTTGCCGCTGTTGGTCGCTTGAATTTATTTACTTCAGTCCATTTGGAAGAACTATCCACCAACATTAGACAATATTCCCCTTTTATTGGTCCTGCATAGTCCGCATGTATTCGTGACCACGTCACATCCCTTTTAGGCCACGGCTGCGTTTTTATGGGTGGTGATTTAGCTGCTAGCTGACAGCCTTTACACTGTTCCACCAATCCTTCAATATCTTGGTTCATTCTAGGCCAGTACACGTAACTTCTCATTAAGGACTTCATTCGTGATATTCCTGGATGAACCAGACGAAATTCTTTTAAAATCCTTTTTAAAAAGCTTCATCGCATTTCTTCGTCCAACATCACTTTTTATTTTTTTCCGATAATTTATTTAAGGGTGCTCTTACGTCATGCATAATGTAGATGTTATAATAATTCGCAAACCCCAGAAATGACTGTAGCTAAGTTACATTATCTGGAATAGGCGTATTTTTAATTACTACAGTTCTGTTTGGATTGGGTTTTCTACCATTGCGATCGATAATTTGACCTAAATACTCAATCTTGTCCAAGCAAAACTCGCATTTTTCAGGTTCTACTTTGAATCCATAATTCCCTATTTGCTTAAACACTTCGCGGACATGCGTTTTATGCTCTTTTATACTTTCCCTTTTAATCAAAATGTCGTCTAGTTACGCCATTGCATAGTCAAGACCCGATAACATAGTAGCCATGATTTCTTGGAATGCACTAGGTGCTACTTTTAAACCAAACGGGAGACGTTTCAATCTGTACAATCCTCTATGTGTGTTTATTGTTAAATACTTTTAACATTCTTCCTCGACCTTAACTTTTAGATATGCTTCTGATAGATATATCTTTGAAAATATTTTTCCTCTATTGTTGTTGAGTGCTGAAAGATAAATATTACTATTATGGACTGAAAATGAAAAAGGGAAGATATGTTACTGTTATATCCCGGGAGGGAATATCAAGGAAAAGATTAGTGCAAGAATAATACCCAACATTGAATATAGATTAGAAGAGATTTATTATACAACAGTACAATAAACCAATAGACGTACAAGATTAATCAACGTATAGTAACAGAAATAACAATCAAGTAGAAAATGTCTCCGCCTATGACGTATGCGTCCGTCTAGTGACGTATGCTTCCGTCTAGTGACGTATGCTCCGTCTAGTGACGTATGCTCCGTATGCCCCTAGTCACAGTCTTTTATAGGCTAGACCATATGCATTACGGGGTAGGATAGGCTGTTCCTCTACACCAATTAGTTGATCTTCGTGTTAACGACGTGTCTCTACAAGCAGATTTTCAGATTATGAAAATAACAGGTATTGTAGAAAACTGGGGTCTATTATGAATATTTTAAAATGTGTGAATTAATAATAACTGTCATTGTTATAATTATTCTCTGATAACTATTTTTTACATTATGTTTACATTTTTATGAAAACTGCATTTGTAAAACTGTTTATTACCCCGCAAATTTCGTTAATTATTACTCGTGTGTTGGTGTTCGGATACTGTTTTTCTTCCTACGAGGGAGGATGTGAAGGACTTTCTGCTTTTCTCTCTCATTCCTGTCAAGGTAAGCACAGATCTTTCGGCCACCTATTTAAATGTAGGTAGCAGGCAGTGATATCAAATAAAGGATGACTTCTTCTACTCATCGAATGTAGACAAAGTATCATGCCAATCAGAAAAGACACATAGTTTTTCTGATATTCTGCTTTGAAAGTGATTGGAAGTATTATTATAAGGCACCTCCAGTATCCATTTCAGTTATCAAATTTCAACATTTTTTTAACAAATATTTCTTATTCTTATTAAATTTGATATTGACGATAACGCAACTTTCACCTAAATGGCAGACAACATAATAAGTGGCAAATTCATATTTCATCACGTTAAAAAAAATCAAAATTCGAAATTCAAATATAATATCCATGAATATGTAATCTGTGAATTTTGTAAGAACAATAAGCAACTTTTCGCTTTGAGTTAGTAAAAGGTATTCTACGTTTTTTTTTTTATCGTGTCACCCCAAGCAAGGCATTCCACTGACACTATAGCGCAGGGGGTTACATAGAGGAATTGGGTATAGGAAATATCAGAAGGAGGGTGATAGACAACTTAGGATGTACATAGGGAGAGAGTTGGAGAGAGTGGGTGTGAGTTAGTGTGTTAGGAGGTGTCTATTGACCTTAAATTTAAACTCCTGGAGGTTGTAGACGTCGAGGAAGCAAGAATGCGGTAGGGAATTCCACAGGCGGGAAGTGCGAGGAACGAAGCTGTTGGAGTAGAAATTGCGGTTACATTTCATCGGTTTCACTGTAAAAGGGTGGGACCTATTTGCCAATCTAGTATCAAATTCACATCTAGGGGGCACCAGTGATTTAAGTTCGTCAGAGCAGAAGCCATTAAAGTATTTATAGAAGAGGCACAGGGAAGCCACGTCACACCGGTGAGAGAGATACTTCAGGGGGTCACCTAAGTCGGTATCAATCACATTAGAGATTCTTCGCTGTATTTTATTTTATTTTTCTTGCTACTCATTTTAAGGCTTCTATGATTTGGTTAACCATTTAATATAGTAAAAGTTGTGGTTTGATTATATATTGTTATAGGATCAAAAACAATATTAGTTTTAGACGTTGAAAAAATGGCAGTGCACGCGATCGAAATATATTTAGATTAAGATATGTGATTTTTACCTGGAAAATGATTATTGGCGAGGGATATTTGATAATAAAACATACGAAAGAAACATTAATAAGATACGGGAATTAAAAAGCTTGATTAATACAGAAATATTCGTCCAGTTTACCCTACGCATGTCTTGTGGGCAGATAAATCCAGTGATTTGAAATAAAGATTTCTTATCCTTAGTTTCGGTCATAATTAATTAGAAAGATTACGAAACTAAAGGAAGGGTTTTCATACATTGTTGTAATCAGCATTAATTCATTAATAATACATTTTTCTTCCAATGTTTTATTAATTTTACTAATTATATTTGGAGATGTAATTAGTTTTTGATATTATTGAATTAATAACTAATTCGATGTCATTTTCTTTTTTATCCGAAATGGTATATGTTTGATCACGTATTTCATATAATGTGTATTTCGTTAATTGATAAATTATTCTAACATTTTCCCGATTATTTATTATCAATTTAATCTATTTCTTTATTTTAATTTATTTAAAGTTGATTAATATTATTAATTTTAATTTACGCAAAAATATACTTTAGAAAGAGAAATTTCAACAACTATTATTTAATTTACTACATTCAATAATTTTTAATTATTTCAGTACTACTAATAAATAATAATAATTATTAAATTTTAATTGTTCAAAATAAAATGCAAATAGATAATAATGTTAATGATATTTTCACTGAAAGCATATTTGATACTGAACAAACGGAAGACAGGTGACAATTGAAGAAACAGTTGCCAGCTCGAAAAAACGGTGCTTTTGAGCGAGCTGGGTTGGCATCCCAACTTGCATATTCCACTAAGAATAAACCGTTGATTTCTATAAGTTTATCAGAAATTTTAAACTCCTATGGAATCACGGGAGGGAGAAGAATGTGATCCCAAACAGGATTGATGAAATGCTTTTGATTAAGTATTTCTTCTTGATTAGGAAATTAAAATGCATAAGTGGGAAGGAAAGCACCAATCATATCAATATTTGGTGAAAAAGAAAGAGAGATAGAGAGAAAGTCAGTCAAAAATACAGGTAGTTCTTCAGCTGAAATGCTGTATAAATATAGCCTTGATACATAAGACACAGCCAGGTCTAAGTGTCGATGTTTCAAAATCTTGAGAGTGTGACCAGAAAGTGGACTAAATGGTCCACGCTAGAAAAATGTATATCAATAGTGCTATCAGGATGTAAAATAATTTTAGAGAGAATATCAAAAGGGAAAACGGATAGTTGTCATTTAATGGTATCTACTGTCATCTTCAGTTAAACATCAGGTAGATTCCGTTATTTTCAGAAGAAACACAAGAAAGAACCCACATGTAACCGTCAGGAAAAAAATGTACCGGATGAGACTCGAGTGTAAATCCAAAAAGATACAATAAGAAAATTAAATGAAGTGTGTTAAAGTCTAGAATCTCCTGATCAATGAATATATTTAATGAGTTGAACTTCCCTTAGTATTTGAAATTTAGCAGTGAAACTCTCACTATGATTGCTGGCTGTTGGTATGTAAATTTGGTAACCTGTCTTAATAATTTTGATCAAATCTTTCAGCGCATTATATGCACTGCAATATATAGAAAAATGTAACTATTACTACCGAAATAGAAATCTGTTTAAGTAAGTAGATATTTAGTTTATGAAGTTGTGTACAGGAGTTTCCAGAAAATAGGACAAAAAGCAACACTTTTAGTTGTCACAAGAACACAACTTTCGGAAAAAAAAGAAAACTTTCGGGGCTCTGAGACACACTGAAGATTAAAATAAATCTCTTCCTACAGCGGAAGTTCACAGAAAGCATGCGAAAATGATAGCTAAGAAAAGAGTATGCTTTATTTTAAACCTTCTTGTTTTTAAAGTAATTATTTGGAGATAAACCAAATGATATGTTTTGTGTAGGCTGGAAAAATAGTTTACTTCTTACGAGAGACAATCAGTGATCAAGATAGAGGAAATAATTTATAAAAAAATAATTCAATAGTACACCGTGAACATCCATAAATAGTTATCGCATTGACGGCACTGACCTTGAAATAGTTAAAGCAGTCATATTGGCAGCTTTGGTCCCAAATCCATGCAGGACACTTATAGTGTATATAAGAGATTTCTTAATATTCAAATAGGTCTCAAAGTTACTAAAATATATTTGAAGAAAAGCTAGACTTACAAAGCAATGAATATTGACTAATTATGTGTGGATCACAAAAACAAAATAATTCTAGAGGAATTCAACAGTTCCGAATTATTTATTTGCTGGAAACCTAAAATAATGTCTTCTTCAGTATCCTGTCCAAAAGAATTCAAAATTATCTTGTTGTCAACAATTACATAGATACTTCAGTATAGAACGGTAGGATTGCAGGCATCCAAGGTTGGTTGGAACATGAAGGAGAGATAACACAAAATAAAGGCAGAATGATCTGGTCGTAGTTTAGTAGGCCCTTGAAAATGCATATGAATCGATCCCAAACAAATTAGCTGAGGAAACTCTTACGAGATACTATGTCGCTAATTGTGCAAGGGATCACATACAATATTATTACAATTATTTCAACATAAATCCAACCTACGATTTGATATCGTCCGGTTATCATCGGCTAGAAATGAGAGTTATCACTGAATGAACAATATCAGATATATTATTCACCTTAACGAGAGTCATGTTGCTAATATATGCAAACGTTGTGTGTCTGGGTTCATTGATGACAACGGGAATATGATCAACTCCGGCCCGTGCATATATGGATGATTGAGAGTTAATACCTCTCTTGTTCCTGGGTGTCAGTGAATATTATACGCTTTAGAAAATGTAATAACTTGGGCAACAATGCACATTCATCCAACAAATATAAATTAGCATGAAATAGAGATATTGACCCTGATAACCCACACATTAAGTGCGTATTCTAATAAAGGCTGCCTTGTTCGATTCTTGTTTTCTTTTATAATCAGTAGTTATTGATACTGAATTATTGAATATATGAGGTTTTATGCCAGAAAGAACCACATTTCTATCGATTTTGAGCTAAAGATCATAACAATATATTCAATGTTATGACAGTTGGGCTGTAACTTTATTCCCATACTCTTCTTCCGTTTGTTTATTCTAAACTTGAATTTAAAAGTTTCGTTTAAAACAATATGAGATAAAACCATTATTTTTATTAATAAAATAGTCACAATTAGTTAGAGTTCACTGAAATTTTTCTATCTAGACTAATTCGTATTTTTTGAGAATATGTTAAAAGAAATAACTGTTTTACAAATAAATAGTCTGAATTTATTTTATTTGAAAGACATTATATATTTTACATTTATATTAAAACTGCCAAGGTACAAATATTGTTCAAGATTTCCAAAAATTTTTTTTCTTTTTTCAAAATAAAATGTTGAACGTGCAACTGAAAAGTGTTACTTCTCTCCATTTTACTAGACACTTCTGTACGCAGTTTAATTAACTATATAACGTTTTATTGAAAAGTATTCCTATTTTGAAAGTTATAGTTGCATTTTTCCATATGTTGCATGCATATACTGAGCTAAAAGCTTTGAAACAAATTGTTATGAAATATTAGCAAGTTGACATAGAAACATCTAGCAGCAATAGCCAGAGTTTTACTGTTAAATTTCAAATTCTTCAAAGAAAGGTTAGCTCATTAAATATATTCATTGATCAAGAAATCTAGACTTTGACACGAAACAACTTCAACGCTAGGAAATCAGTAAATCTCTTGGAATCGAAAATTAGCTTTTTTTATAATAGAAATTGTAAGTTTACTGATTACGAAACGTACCCAAGTTTTGTACAGGATCAGGGTAATAGGACACTAGAGTAACAGTTTGGGCTCAAAATTCGGACAGACATAATCTGGCTGCTGACCTTGAACGTGATCTACACGTTGTGGTGAACTGGGGCAAGAAATGGCTTGTCAACTTTAATTCGTCTAAGACCAAGCTGTTGTCTGTCAACCATTACAGTCAACCTCTCCTGCCTCCCATAAGCATGGGCCAAGCGATTCTTCCGGAGAGCAATTCACTACGCCTCCTCGGCCTTACCTTATCCTCAGACCTCAAATGGAGCCACTATATTGAATCCATAGCAACATCTACTGCTAAGAAGGTTGGGTCACTATGTCGATCCAGGATGTTTTTTCCGCCTGAATCCATCCTGCATATATACAAGTCAACCATCCGTCCGTACATGGAGTACTGCTGCCATTTATGGTCAGGCGCCCCTGCCGCTTGTCTCAGTGTTCTTGACAGGCTCCAAAGGAGAGTCTGTAATGTGATAGGTACTGATCTGGCGGCTCGACTGCAGCCACTTCCCCACCGTCGAAATGTGGTCTCTCTTTGTTTTATAAATACTTTCATGGCTTCGGTTCGGACGAACTGAAGTCACTGGTGCCCCCCTCAACAGGTGTTTACTCGTGCAACCAGACTGGCAACTGGGTCCCACCCATTCACAGTTAGGTTCGCCAAACGCAGACGACAATTCTACTCCTGCAGCTTCTTCTCTCGTATTTACCGCCTGTGGAACTCGTTCCCGTATTCTTGCTTTCCTGACGGCTACAACCTCCAGAA
Source organism: Ascarosepion bandense (assembly GCA_037127315.1). Classification (NCBI taxonomy): domain Eukaryota; kingdom Metazoa; phylum Mollusca; class Cephalopoda; order Sepiida; family Sepiidae; genus Ascarosepion; species Ascarosepion bandense. The sequence goes on along the minus strand of JBBBDQ010000256.1, from coordinate 5,909,306 downwards.
ATGTAAATGCAAAGTCAATACTCATCTACTAACCACTGGACTCTAGCTTTCTCCCCACCCTCGTATATCCTTCCCTTCTCTCCACCTATGTATCTGTCATCGCACCTGCTTTCTCAGCTTTCTATTGATCCTTTCTAACTAGTTTGTACTTCTCACTCTTTTCTACTTAATCTTTTTTACAGTTATGTAGCCCCCTTCACATCAATGGCATTTCCGCCTTGTTCGGGGTGAAATGATTAAAAACAAAATCAATACATAGACCTACGGATTCAACTCGTAAGATCCTTGATCTAAACTAAAGTTTTCAGAAACATTTAATTATTTGGCTATTATGGTGTTTTTGTTATCCAAAAGATCTGAGAAATAGTGTCGGATATATTCACTTGTGAGTCATTTATTAAAAAGTAATATTGTACACTTTAACTTTAAAAGACGTTTTTAATATAGTTATTATTCTATTAAAAACAATTCCTCACTCTGATTCTGTCAATAATTCAAAGCTAATTGCCTCTTCTGACAAATAATAAAATCATCATTATTTCTCATAATAAAGATGCATTGTCTAATACTACGTGACCTGTTCATTTCTGGTGCATGAACATATTATAAAACATTTTCAAATTAATTATTTCGGTTTCACGAAGGCAGTAATGCCATAAAACTTTAACAACTTAAGATAAGCAGGTGATAAAGGCTTAATAGAAAACAAATAAGAAATGTGTTGAAACACCAAGGTATGTCGTAAAAATAAAGAGGAAGAAATCTCTGAATGCAAAATTTGACGGTGTCAACAACGGAAACATGTTAGGATGCATTCGGTTGTCCGGCAACAGTGTAAGTATGAGTGGATCGAGAAGTTTAAAATGGCAGGAAAAGCGTGGTGAACGAAGTATGATGATAGTCAACTTCAACCACTGAGAAAAAGATCCAGCCAACTAGAGACATGGTAATGGGGAAGCGGTTATCTTCGATGAGGTAGCATGTTTTCTGAATATTCAGATCACTGTTATTTTTTCTTTCTTGATATTCACTGCTAAAGCAGCGGTCATCTTTGCACTGTAACCGAAGCAAGAAGATTGTCAATAATCAAACTTGTATCACGGGACCACATTATTACCAATAAGCACGTATGAGCAGAAAGCTGTGTGACAAACTTAAATGAAAGATATGGCGAATTTGCGGACAACTTTTGACTTACGCTTATATATTCAAAATAGATTAAAAGAGATCAGATTTTTATATTATTACTGTTGTAGTGAAAATTAAATTACCCACATGAATCAGGTATTGCATATGTTGACACTTGTAAGGTTTTAGCGAGAAAGTATTTCAAATTATCCTACATATTATAATTGATTACTTTTACATTACTCAATAACACGAATTCGTTAACCACAACATTTTTTTAATCATTTCACCCCGAGCAAGGCGGAAACGCCACTGATGTGCAGGGGGCTACATAAATGCAAAAAGATTAATTAGAAAAGAGTGAGGAGTACAAACTAGTTAGAAAGGAACAATAGAAAGCTGAGAAAGTAGGTGCGATGACAGATACATAGGTGGAGAGAAAGGGAAGGTTATACGGGGGTGGGGAGAGAGCTAGAGTCCAGTGGTTAGATAGTATTGACTTTGCATTTAAATTTCGGGAGGCTGTAGCCGTCAGGAAAGCAAGAATACGGGAGCGAGTTCCACAGGCGGGAAGTGCGAGAGAAGAAGCTGCAGGAGTAGAATTGTCGTCTGCATTGGGCTAACCTAACTGTGAATGGGTGGGACCCAGTTGCCAGCCTGGTTGCACGAGTAAACACCTGTTGAGGGGGGTACCAGTGACTTAAGTTCGTCCGAGCAAAAGCCATGAAAGTATTTATAAAACAAAGAGAGGCCACATTTCGACGGTGGGGAAGTGGCTGCAGTCGAGCCGCCAGATCAGTACCTATCACATTACAGACTCTCCTTTGGAGCCTGTCAAGAACACTGAGGAGAACGGCAGGGGCACCTGACCTGATGTATGAATTAAAGCAGGTTCATCTTTTACTTTCTTTACGAAATCTACATTGCACTCGAAAAATCTGCAGTTTGATGTCAGAAGTACCAGTACAAAAATTTCTTCATAACTTTCATCAATTTCTGACTACTTTTCAACATCATCGTACAAATGTACGGAAATAATTAATTTCCATGAGGTTTGCTCAAAAACTGACAACGAAATTTAACAATTTCAAGAAAAATTGAAAGAAATTTAATATATTTTGTATTAGATATATTGAATGAAAAACACATTCAAACAAAAATTGTGATTGTGAATCAATACCAGATTTTTTTCTATTGATGGTAACGGATTTAAAAGCAGACATGCTTTGAAAATAAAATAAAATAATTGCATTTTTATTCTGTCGAAATGCAATAAATTGTATTAATTAAATGAAACGTCTCCCGTTTTTGTAAGATGTTGGCATAAAGACTGAAATTATAAATCCCACATGCGAAAACTATCCCACACAGGCACGATATGAGAGAATTTTGAGTGATGGTCGGTGTTTGTCTGTGTAGATGAGACGACGCCCCTCGGAAATTGATTGTGAAAGACGCTCATGCAAAGGAGTAGGGAGACGGGTTTGATTAGATTGCTAAAGAGAAGAAAGCTAAGGTTTAATTTGAGAAAAAGCGTAGGAATGTTACACGCCCGTCGGGCCGTGGTGATAAGAGGCACTTAAACAAAGCACAAATGCGACGGGTTTGATCAGGTGACCAAAAGAGGGGGGAAGCTCAGGTAGAAATTCAAGGAAGCAAGAGAAACTTACGCATATTTGAACATTTGTAAGGAGAGCCTTGAGTAGTTTTTTAGAGAAAGTTGACACTGACCCACCACGTCATACCGGATTCCATATAAAATGACATTTGGGATGAGATAAATTGAGGAATGATGCAGACATAGAGGGTTTGTGGACAAGACAGAGACAAAACTACCGCTTTGCCTGATCTGATGTTATTCAGCACCATTAAATAAAAAGCTTCAAACTTCATGACTTGATCCAAAATTCTCGTTAAAAACAAAGTCAACAATCACTGTCACAATAATCGAGCATGGTTGGAATTACTGGGCAGAAAATATAGATCTGCTTGAGCCATCAGTAACTGTACTAACAATATTGTATCTAGTAGTTGTATAGAAATTAGTTTCTTTTTTCCAAGTTATTCTTCCCCGAGTGACTTCACTCTGACCGGAACATATCAAGTTCATACAGTGCAGTCGACCAATAAACATTACGGACTATGCCAGTCTTGCGATCAATTAACACAACGTGGGTGGAAGCAGGATTTGGGCCGAATCGATCAGCCACGGTTGGGGGTGAACGTCATACAGCAACATTTAGTTAGAAATAGATAAAAGATTCAAGTTGTTAAGTAATATCATTTCTTTTTACATGACAGCTGATGCTGGATAATCGGTTCACAAATTATGGGAAGACTTGCAGCAACAGAAATACCGTTTTAAAGAAAGATGTTTAGAATAACTTGCAATAAACATGTGAGTAATGAGGAAGATTTAATAGAAAATGGAAAAAATAATTATTTATATACGTAGAATCAGAGGGAAAGAATATAAATGTTCAGGATGGATTATGACAAAAGAAGCATTGGATAGTCAGGAGACATAGTAAATATAAAAGACAAAGAGGAAAACAATGAGTGACTTCCCTAACAAGATTGAATAAATGAATGAACGCATAAAGAATCTTAGTGAAAACAAAGACGCTACTAAAAGTTGCGAACGAGTTGCAGAAGCGACATAAAGGTACTAAATGAAAATTTTTTAGTCAGATTTTAGGTAGGGAGAATATTTTCGTTATTTATTTTGATATTTTATAATGTATTTTTTCCTGTTTCTTATTTTTTTTGAATTGTCAAACAGTTATATAGATTTCACATGCTGTTTGATTTTTTCTGTTTCCATACACTTGTGCCAGTCTTGTGCTTTGATATTTAACTGTTTGGTAATTCAAGGCATGTCCTCTCCAAATAACATCCGTCGTTTGTCCATCTCTATCAAGTCAGTTTCTTTTCTAATTCAATAATTTAAATATCCCAAATGACGGATGATTTCTTTTCTCTCTCTCTCTCTATCTCTGTCTCTCTCTCTCTCTCTGCCATATAAAAGGGGACTTTATCTAATTAAACGAAACATTATTACTTTTCCGTCTCAACATCATATTACAGCATCAGTTTTACATTCTTCATGAAATATATTAAACGTACATAATTGAGTTACTTGACTTGATTTTGTTCTGTCGTGTGCTATCGAAAAAACAAATCCAAACGAACGCGTATGTTTAGTGAAGTGAACAGATACAGCATTTTATCCCCTACAAAATATTTCTGTTTAAAACAATACTAACTCAAAAATTTTCAGAAATTATTTGAGTTTGTAATTTTTGTAACGGCATACCAACCTCTTTTCTATTTAATACCAAAAGGGTGTGTTCTAAGGTATTATTTAATGTTCGATTATAATGAAAGTTTGGGTTTGTCAGGTATTTGTGACTGATAATAATTTTGACCTTCAAAAATGTATTCTTAGTAATATTTTTTTCTATAGGATAAGTATGACTGTTATTAATTTCTCTTCCTTGAAAGCATATTGCTGATAATATTTTTATTTCAGAATTTTTTGTTGGTAATATGTTTCTTCAAATATTAATTCCTGAAACTTTTAATATAAAAGTCTATTTTTACACTTTCATAGTGTTTTGGTCCAAGTTTGGCGTGGTTAACTATTAACATATAGCTGGGATTCTAATACACCTGGGAACAACAATAACGATGTGGTTTTATGATACTCATAAGCTCTCAATCAGAGACTTTGCTGCCTTTTGCAAAGGGTCTCGCAAAAATAAGCAATATAGACAAAAGTTCATTTATTAGATGATTCTGAATTTTGAGTGAACGTTGTGGTTTTTACTTCATATTATATCATGTGAAACTAGAAAACGTGACACCCACTAGTCATGTTGAATTCAATACAGAGAGAGAAAAACAGCGTTATCTATTTAACGGTTAGGTGGATTTTAGAACTTTGTTTAGGAGAGAGAGAGAAAAAGACAAAATTTACTAAAAGCGAAAAACGACAGGCTCATTTTGAGAGCCATGGAACATATAAGAAAAGGAATATTAATATTAACATTTCCTTTTATAGAATTCTGTGCATTGCTGGGGCGGATAGTGTACCGATCAACGTCTCTGACATTGGATTACCACGAGCACTTCAAGCAGCTTAGAATATTTCTCTTGAAAAAAATTAATAGTTCTATTGTTTTCTAGACAGCTATTGGCTGAATGACAGGACAGACAGAATTCTCATGCCAAACATGATAGTCATTTAAGAAGAAAGGCAAATATGATTTCAAAACCGCGTAGAAACATGGCTCTTAAAAGCTAATAAAGTAAAATAGCATACGGATTGCATAATTGTCTGTTTTTGATGGGGCTCTCATAAAAAAAACAACATAATTATGCCTCATATAAAAACTCATTATATACATGTTATTTAGTTGTGACAGGAATATTGTTATCGAGTTTTAGTTATTAAATATATCAAGAATTTTAATGTAGTTTAAAATGTGCACTGAGACATTGTCCACGTACTCTTTATATGCTGTTTGCTTTCCGGACGTAGACAATGACATCACTCAATATTTTTCTTTTATTTGTAGCTCTTAATAAGCTTTGTCTTTCTGTTACTTTTCCTAAAACCTGCTTAGCAATGCATTTGACCCACGAATAATTTATTGCGTTTTTTCCTCTCATACCAACAATCATTCCTTTGTGTATAATATATTCCAATATTTTTTTCCTTATTATGATTTCTGTCTCTTCTTTATGTTGATTATGGCTTTGCCTTTCTGCTTCAATTTTATCTCAAAGTTGTAAAGTATACTCACTCCGTGGTTCCAAGTCATCATTCTGGAGAGCCACATTCCTGTTAAATCATGTCGCCATTTTTTAGAGATTCGAAATCCTACTGCCGTACAGAAAGGCCGATATGACGTAACATTTTAGTACTCTTTTTATTGTTTCTTGCAAAATTTATCTCGTTCTTAAAAGTTTACGAAGATTTCAGAATTCATCTTCGGATATTCCAAAATGCCTTTGGATTTCAGGGTCTTTCCATCCTCTCTTAAACATTTTATAGCTCTTTAAATGTTTGTGCCTTTTTGATTTTGGTATATCGGATTTGAGATGCGAACCGTGAATTCATCATTTTCCTTAGAAGGTATTATGTCTTCTTGCATTTGGTGCTCAATCCTATCTACTCGATTTTTATTTACTACCTCCTATACGAGATTTTTTATTTGTTCCAACATTATCAATGTTGTGTCATTTGCACATCTTATGTTGTAAAACTTGTGGCCCAAAGCAATGAATTCTAATATGACTTCTAATTCATTCAGAATCGGCTAACGGTATAATTTGAAAATGGTCGGTGAGCAGTCCTTGCTTAAACACCTGTCTATTTTTGTATATCTGCTAAAGTCATTTTTATCTGTATGCAGGAATTTTGCTGTCAGTATAGGCTATCGATTAGTTTAATACCTTACCGAATATATCCAGTGTGCTGAGTAGTTTTAACATAACTTTGCGACGGCTTTTATTGAACGCCTTTGCGTAATCTATAAAACTTAGGTACACATCATTACACCTAACTGTTAGGACTGACATTAGCGTAATTTCTTCGTCCTAACACGATAATAAACTAGATCCGACAGCAAGGCCTCTGATCAGGAGATCGGATGATTTGAGGAGCCTGAAACCACCTCTTAAGCGCTGATCCGTGGAGGTAGTAACTGCTATGGCCTTCTTTATGCGTAAACAGTGAATTGTCAAATGAAGCCAAAACATAACATTATGTATGCATAAAAATACAATTTTATGATAAAGATATCAGCAATACATTTTATAGAAAAAATACCAGCAGTAGACTATTATCGTAAAAATATCAATATGCATTTTAATATTAAAATTAACAACAGCAACTAGTTATCTTAAATAGCAAATTGATCAACAATACATTATATCTATAATTCAAGGTATGCAGTTGTGTTCCAAATATATTTAGTTTAAGGCATAAAAACGTGTCAAAATATTTTGATTTTGGCATAAAAAAAAACTTTAAAACTTGATATATTGCAAAACAAAATCAACCAAACCAATGCTTACAAGCACATTTTGAAGCATGTTAAAAGAGAAAGAAAGAGAGAAACGTTGTGCGAGCAGGATAATAATGAATGACTATTCACAAACCATTGTTTAGCGTATTAAACAGAAGATGACTGTATAACATAAAAATGAGAAAAAATTACGTGTATGATGTATTGAAAATAGTTAAGAGATCATATTAGTTAGACAAGCAAAAATTTGAAACCAGGACAAAATTAGGGTTTACCAAATGCAAAAATGTGCGTTGCGGTGCAGTGAAATATCGATTCGGAATGACAAAACGGGAAGCCAAGTTTGATATCCAGTTGGATTCCTTGCATTCACTTCTACACAAATATCTTTCCGAAACGTATTAACATGTCTTTTCGCTCCTGTTATGGGTTAAATATCAGGACAGATTGAGTTCTATAGCCATAGCTGTCAACCAGTCTTCCGCAGAAAGTATTGGCAACCTACTGCAGGAAAATCTTCTGCCAAGTCACTCATGTCTCTTTCGAGATATGATCGCCCAAACGTGTATCACGAATGGCACTTAACTAACTGACAGAACCTTGGCGGGTTCGCGTTGAAGTTAGATATTTGCATGTGGAATCGTGATTTATCGTAAATGGTGTCAATGTTACGTGTGTACACTAGCATTTATAAGCGTCTTTGCGACGTGTGTATGTGTGTATATCTGCATATGTGAAAACTTGTACTACTTGTACTGAAATAGAAATGATTATTGTCGCTGAAGTAGGTTGGTACCAATTTTGTCCAGACGTCGGAGTGCGTTCCCCTTCCCTGGAGTGTGTTTTCTCAAGGGTGGGTTCATTTCAGCTGGCCAAATGAAATGTTTTTTTTTGTTATCGACTGATAGACTTTTTTATGACGTAGTATGCGCGCCTATATGAAATCAATATTTCACAGTTTTTGACGATTTAAATTTAATGTCCGCGTCAAGAAAAACGTGTGGGTGTTTTAAGTAGTAAGAAAAACGTATTTGCAATCAATTGTTTCTATATCACATGTGCCTAACCAAACGTTACACAATATTAGACATTAGTGCATCGTCAATGAAATCTTTTCTTTCAGGCGAAGTTGCAGATGATGTAGCAGTCGTGACGTTCGTTAACACGTGCTATCGGATGAAATAGTAAGACCTTCGTGAATAAAGTTATGTAAGAGAGAAAATCTAAGTAGCGAGAACACGATTTTTATTTAAACGCCCTGCAATATATTTTTATTTGCCGGTTGCATGCTTAGCGTAGCATCAATTTTGTGACCCAAAGATACTCTTAGCAGAGAAATTTAAAAGATTTTCTTCCAAACAAAAATAATATATACTGATCAGATTTGTTGCAATGAGTCATTTTCAACCAATGTGTCCCTAAGACTTCGTTAGAAAAATACGAGATATATCTAAAGTTTTCCTCTTTTAAGCTCAAACAAAATTAAAGAAATTAAAAATTCGAAATTTTGTTTTGATTATTTATGACAGAATATATGTTTCGCATATTTATGACAGAATATGTCAAACCTCTAAAAACAAGGTATCTATTACATTACAAATAAGCTACAACAAATATGTCGGAAAATAAGTCCGCCAGTTCTTTTAAATTGAAACATTGAAGTTTATGGAACTATTTGAAAAGTAGCAATAAATATGATAGATATGATCCTGAACTACAGAAGAGAGATAATTTCGCAGGTGAATTAACCATTGTTGCTCTAAGGCGATTGCTTTTGTTTAATATTTAATAAGTGGGTAATTCAGCACGTACATTGCTCGGCGTATATTTATATCTAAGAAAATAACTTCATCAATGGCTAATAGTATATTTCATTTAGCACGGCTTCTAAACCAGAAAATAGTGATTGAAAGAATATCCCACATATACGAAATCATATAAAGTTTAAAATGTAGTGGAAGAAATCGTTAGCACAAAAATTTTAAACAGCATCAGCTCCTGTTTGTTTCATGAAAATCAGATTTATAAAATAAAGTATATACGCCCCAAATTGTTGAGAAAGTTATCATAACTTCCGGTTACGTGTGAGTTCACATGAACTGAAGTCAGAATTTTTGGCGCTGGTATATGTACTTAATAATCGATATTTCAGATAGGGAATAACCTAAATTATCTGTTGATCAGTCTGGGACTAACATCTTACAATTTTGATTCTAATATCAATGTAAAATCTGCTTTCATAAAAGTCCTATCGCTGTGTATATAGCGCGTGGCCTTATTTAACAAATATTGATAAATTTATTTGTTTAAATTAAAGGATCTGAGCAAAGATTAGCTTCAATAACTTATTTAAAGGAACTGATATTTTTTCAATCATAAATTAATTGTGAAAAATATGATTAAGTGAAAATACAGTTTACATGCTCGTGCCAGAAAATCAGATAAGCAAGTAAGTAAATTAACAAAATAATCATCGAATAATGTGAAACGAATATCCGAAGGTGCATTAGAATCGCAAAACATGCATCCAAAAGCAAAACAATAAATTAAATTGCAGGAAACTTTCGTGTGTCAAAGAGAAATATATTGAACTAACAGTATAGCCCGCCGTTGCTCGGGTGTAATGAAAGCTTTAAAATTAATCCATGGTTCTGCGGGTTCAGACTCAGCCTAAAAATATTTATGTGAAGTTTGGTGAGAATCTGATAAAAATTGTGGATTTGTATAAAGGACATACAGACAGATAAACAGACACGCACACAAACATCTTGCCTCTTTGAAGATCTATTGAAAGTAAACAATGAAATTAGTAGCATATGAGTGCTTGTGTATCTTTGGTGGAAATGCATAGCTAATTGTAGTTTACTATTTTGAAACTAATAAGTTTTACAGCTGAAACTGGATCTCACGGTGAAATTATGCGGTCTAAAGCTAAATGGAAGGCATTATATTTGGTGTTTCCCTTCAAAATACTCCTGTTAGTTAATTTGGATATGCTTTTAAAATGTATATAAGAACATTTCGCATTACACCATTGTGAAAATTAATTGAAGCAAAGCAAATAATGACTTCCTAGGATCTTTCACAGATTCCCTGATCACGGCACTGCTTTTCTTATCCGTCCGCAGTTCCGTTTATGTTTTGGACAGATTGTTCCAGTTTGTTTTTTTGCCTTGATGACAAAATTAACATTCCCAAGGGTGATACCAATAATGTACCCGACTTTTTGTAAGGTATGTTCATGCAACGCTTCCTTGGAGTAATGTTCATTGGAGAAAATGGCTGTAGGACAACTAGTCTACAAACGTGACAGTAGTGTCTGAACATGAAAAAATCTGATGCAATCAAGCAATATTTTTCAAAACCAAACAAATTCATCATACACCCCGAAAATAGATTTATATTACAGCACACTACTGAAAGTGATCTAATCTGAAGATGAAATAGAAATCGATTACATTCTGTTACCTCAATGGGTCTAAAACTGACCGTATGAGGTAAGAAATAAAGCTAAAGCAGTCGTTTCCATAATTTTTGCAAGGGGGTATATATATATATATATATATATATATATATATATATATATATGTGTGTGTGTGTGTGTGTGTGTGTGTGTGTGTGTGTGTGTGTGCTGTGTAGATATAGAAGAATCTAAAAGAATATCCTCTATATAAAGCGGAAGATAACGTTCTAGGAGAGCTCCAAATATTTTTTAAATCATTTCACCCCAAGCAAGGCATTCCACTGACACTATAGCGCAGGGAGTCACACAGAGCGATTGGATATAGGAAATGTCAGAAGGAGGGTGACAGACAAGTAAGGAGGTACATAGGAACAGTGCTTGAGAGAATGGGTGCGAGTTACTGTGTTAGGAGGTGTCTATTGACCTTATATTAAAACTCCTATAGTTTGTAGCCGTCGAGGAAGCAAGTATGCGGAAGGGAATTCCACAGGCCGGAAGTGCGAGAAAAGAATCTGTTGGAGTAGAAAATGTGGTTACATTTATCGGTTTCACTGTAAAAGGGTGGGACCTAGTTGCTAATCTAGTATCTCGTGCAAATTCGTATTTAGGGGCACCAGTGATCTAAGTTCATCGGAGCAGAAGCCGTGAAAGTATTTATAGAAGAGGCACAGGGAAGACACGTCACGCCGGTGAGAGAGTGACTGCAGGCAGTCAGCCAAGTCGGTATCGATCACATTACAGATTCTCCGTTGTATTTTTTCAATAAACCCGAGGAGAATAGCAGGGGCATCCGACCAGATGTGGCAGCAGCATTCAATACACGGGCAGATGGTAGATTTATATATATGTGCAGGATAGATTCAGACGGATAAAATTCCGGGCCCTGCACAGAGAACCGACTTTCATAGCAGCGGATTTAGCAATGGATTCGATGTAGTAATTCCACTTGAGGTCTGTTGAGAGTCCCAGGCCAAGCAGGCGTAGGGTTTTACTTTCTGGGAGGCAAGCCTGTTACATGCAAATGGGAGGTAGATGTGGTTATGCATATAAATAAATATACAGCAAATATATGTAAAAATTAAGTGGAATCTTCTGTACAATAAAACGAAAGCTGAAGATGGTTCACCTGAAATAGGCCTATATATCTACTTAATCATGGAATAATACAAAAAAGTGAAAGGTTAAAAAAATATATATTTTAATCTGCATATATATATATATATATATATATATATATATATATACGCTCTCGCACCCTGATTGAGCACTCTGGAAGAATGGTAGACTTTGAAAAAGAGTAGCAGCTCTGGTACGTACGCAGTGCTTATTCAGTAAAATGAATTAAAGAACTCTGGCTATTGGGCAGTATAATTTTAATAAACACTCTAAAAAGTCTGCTTTCTTCTACCGAACGCCGATAGCCCAGACATAGCAACGCCGACTGGCGCCAATCGGTCAGATTTCAATCCTGGGTTAAAAAGCAATCGGAGTCTAACTGTACTGATGAGCTGTGATACAGCGAAACAGATCTGTCTGCGGATGACTATATATATATATATTTTTTTTTGAATAATTTTAATCCAAAAAGAAAAGCAGGAAGGTAAATCCCAAAAACCCGATATATATATATATATATATGTGTGTGTGTGTGTGTGTGTGTGTGTGTGTGTGTGTGTGTGTGTGTGTGTTCATATATGTTTATATATAAGTGGATGACGAATATATATACATATACACACATATATACATATTGCATATATATGACGAATATTTATATATATATATATATATATATACTGTAATAGTTGTTACAATGTTTTCAAATTCATAGTATCACTACACAAAAAATTTCACATGAGAATTTTTTTGTTTAGTGTTACTATGAATTTAAAAACATTGTAACAACCATTTCAGTATTACGCTCTACATTTGTTTCGAGCACTCTTTATAAAAGTAAATGCATGAACAGAAAGGTAAATAAACCTATGAGTTCAATAACTTCAAGTTCAATATATATATATATATATATATATATATATATATATATATATATATATATATATCCATTTTGCAGATAATTATTATAACAGATTTCAAAGCTTGTAACGGCAGATGAAGTGGGTTACAAATGAGGTACATAGTACAGAAAGCGTACATCAAATTCATAAGAGAGTTTGCGGCACTCAGAGTTTCATGACTAAATTATGCAAGTCTCATTGCTATATGTGCTGAAGAGAAATTTTTTAAAAAAGTGAGTCAGACACTTCCTGGACAAATGAGGTTCAGCTTAAAGATATTCACGATTTCGGCACATTCACAACCAACGTTTGCCACATTTAGTTTGGAACACGAAATGGAATTACTATATCAATAACAATAACACATTTCTTTTGAAAATTACCAGCACTCAAAGCGTCGAAGCACTGAGTATAATAAACCGTCTCTGATTGTCAAATTATGTTGCAAGACTGAAGGGTTTTCACATCGAGTCTTATTTAGATTGCTCACTAGCAGAAAAAATTCCATGAGGCTACACGTACCAACTAAAGACGACACTGAAAATTACTAGATTGTGCTTAAATCGTAAGAGACACAAGCAGAATACCTAGCAACAGACGATGTTCCATCACCATCAGAAAAAGAAGTTCGACGCCTTCCGATGAGAAAAGGAAAAATTTAAACAAGAGAGAAAGGCTTGAGAAATCGATCTTGTCCTCCCAAAACATTACTATGTAATCAATGCCATCGACTCTCCCATGCACTAAGCCATCAATATGATCATCATAGAGTAAGCGATCAGAAAAAAAAAATAAATCATTGGAAAAAAGATAAAGCAGGCGACGGAGATATCTACGAAGAATTAATTGATTATACCTTCTAATACGACGTATTTTCGTTGCCTCAAATGTTATTTTCATAAACTCAAGTATATGATTAGGCGCTGGTTTATTTTGAACAATATTTACATCGTCTACCGACATGTGTACTAAAAAAAAATCATATTAAGCGTGATGATTTTTTTAGAAATCTTTCTTGAATATGCCGGCATAAGTGTTAATTAAAAACAGAGTATCTGCTCAAACATGAGCATCTTTTTAAAAACATTCAAACAAATAAATTGGAAAATTTCGGTTTCTTAATCCATATCATAAATCTCAGGAACGTTCTCAGTTGATATTTGCTTACACTACCGGCCATAATTATTAGGCAACCCCGGTTTCTTTTTAAAGAAATGATGTATTTCATACTATTCTTAGTATTTATTGTTAGGTGGATAATTCGAAAGGAAACTAGAATGGTTCTTTTTTAATTCTGCACTATAATATATATATATATATATATATATATATATATATATGCATCAAATGAACTGTTCTGTTGTACATTTTTGGGTCACTTCCCCATGCTAGTTTCTTCTTGTTATTTACTGGCCGAAGCAAAGGCTTTAAACACAAAGTAACTTTTTAAATACTGGTATTTATTAAAAATAATGTTCAAATAAATGAATTAATATATTTTCATGAGCGTAGGCATATATATAAATGAATATCAGTTTAATCGGGCAGCAAATTTTCTATATTCTATTAAGTTTATCATATGCCTGGACTAGTTGAAGTGATGAATGTTGTGTAAATACATGGCGTCTACTTAAAGACGGGCATACACTGAAGATAATCTTTGAAGTGCTAAAACATCTGATAAGCAATGAATTCGTTAATTTTTATATATTTGTAAAAACCGAGAGATTATTTATATATTTTTTCTGCCAAAGAAAAATGTATGAGTGGAGCAATTGTTCCCTGCTCTGTTCCTCATCTCTAAGAGGGCTTGAAAGGTTCGGGCATGAAAATCCCTCTCAGTTGTGCTCAATGCTGCTTCTCTCAATCATAGCCTTACCTACAACATTGTTACACACTGTAAAAGGTCAAATGCTGCGAAAACATGTGGCAATTGAATTTCAACAACTCGAGTGAAATCGTTGTACCAACAATTCTGTTTTAGAATGTTTTCAATCACTTGCGGGACTTGTGTAACACATCATTATTCATAGAAGTTAAACCACGGTATATTTTTGAACCGCGTCTATCGTTTAGGACGAGATAGACTCTCTCTCTCTCATATATATATATATATATATATATATATATATATATATATATATATATATGTGTGTGTGTGTGTGTGTGTGTGTGTGTGTGTAATACTTTAGAACATATACAAATTACAATTTACTACGAAATCGTACATTTGGTTTCGATATTGAAAAACAATGTCTCATCACGTAATTTACAATGGTTGTAATAAACGTTATTTTTTAAAATAAAATTTATGAAAATCCACTTCCTTTTATTATTGGAAAAATATCTTTCGTGCGAGGTATAAAGGATAGGAAAGAAGAGAAAACATAAAAAAGAAATCAAAAAAAGGGAAAAAGAAAGAGGAAAGAGAAGAACACAGAAGAAATAAAAAACAAAGTGGAAAACACGAGAGAAAAAGAAAGGGCAGGAAAAGTCCAAAGAAAATGGCTCAGAGAAAAATAGACCACAAATTTTGGTATGAAGTATAACATAGGCATATACAGATATTGGTCATATATATATAATTTTCCTTCGGAAGATACAAAATAAAAATCAAAAAATTAATAAACCTACTCTACAGAAAAAAAAATGAAACATTCTTCATTTGGTTTTACAATTATCGTGTTAAAATGTGTTGTTTATGCCTTGCTACACTGATATGAGTTGCTTAATAATTTTCTCTTTGTAAATATTTTATTAGAATATTTGCATCGAAAAAAATATCAGTTTATATTGATATGTTTAAAACGAGATATAGCTTTAACATTCGAAGAACCGTGCTGAATATGATTTAAATTGTTCCTAATGTTTATGTACTTTTGACAATATTGTAACTTTTGTGAATAAGTATAATAAATTATGTACAAAATAATTTGTTTAACGGAAATGACATTGCATCAATTCCTTGAACTAAATTATTGACAGCTACTTGTAGAAAGCTACAATACATTCAACTCATGCTAATCAAATTCAAGCAATGATATACAACGTTGTGACGTTAAATCATCAAATAATGATAGATTTTGTGAAAAGTAACGTATAAGATTGTCACCGTTTGGATATATATAAATAACTTGATTTAATCTTGTTTCCCCAAGATTTGCGACTTCGTAAAACCTTATATGGACAGATGTAAAATGAAATGACGTTTATTGTTTGACACAACTCCTATAACTGATTAGCCTTTCGACAATTTGACAAATAAATTATTTCATAAACAGCCGTTTTATATTAATTTGAAGCCTGACGAGAAGATTGAATACCAATTCTGTAACAATTATCATAACAATCAGAAAAAGTGACGGAAATTGAGTTAAGTCTCTCTGTTGAGGTCAATTAATGTAATCAATGATTTACTGATATTGTTTTATTGTGAAATGACGACAAACTGCATAAGCATAAGGTAAGTTCGTTTAAATTTGAAACTCTTCCTTCTAATTATTTTGATATCATATATATATATTTTGTTTTCTAAACATATACTGTTAAATATAAAAGACAATGAATGTTTATGTTTAATCCTGAGCCGTTATAAACGTTGTATTTTGGATTTAATTTCAGTTGAAAAAAAAGACAAAAATTCTCCAACATTTGCATAAATAACCTCTCTAAAGACGGCTCATGTGGCCGAAAGCTTAGAAGCAAATTGATAAAATTGTTGGAGAAGTTTTGTCTTTATTTTCAACTGAAATTAAAGCCAAAATACGACGTTTAGAACGGCTCATGATTAAACATAATAGACATTCATTGTCTCTTATATTTAACAGTATATGTTTAGAAAATTATTTGCTACCTCGATACAGTATATATATATATATATATATATAGTCATCCGCGGACAGATATGTTTCGCTGTATCACAGCTCATCAGTACGGTCAGACTCCGATTGCTTTTAACCCGACAGAATTGGCGTCTGTCCGCGATACTACCTCTGAGTTATGGGCGCTCGGTAGAAGAACGCAGACTTTTTAGCGTAAATATTATCATTATGCACGCCCAATAGCTGAGAGTGTTCTAATTCATTGCTGAATGAACGATGCGTAAATGCTATAGTAGCTAATATATATATATATATATATATATATATATATATATATATATATATAACTCAACGATTCATTATTTTACACAGAATGTATAAATAATAGCTGCAAATTATATTTGTCTCCGATATATTAAAAGATTATGAATACAATGTATTAATGATAAGAATTAAAAATCCAACTGACATAGATTAAATGAATTGAGTTACAATGTTGCATAATTAGAAAATATTCTTGTTCTATGTGCCTTATCTTTTCAGGACGAAGCCAATCATAGCCTTCCACATCTCCCTATATTATATGGCTCCTAGCCCGCTTTCTCCAGTAACACCAAACAAACACGCTCTGCCATCAACTTGCTCAATCCCGCTAAGTAATGTGAGCGTTGATATCCACTGTCCTTTTTCCCTCTTTCTGCCTGGTGAGCATCATGTTCTCTAAGTTCTCCTCCCTCATTGCATATCCTACGAGCTTTAGCTGATTTTTCTTGGTGTTATTAGTTTCCTTTTTTTCCTCTCTAAATCCTCCTTGTTGCTAACATCTTCGGTCCATGATATCCTCACCATCTTTCTGTAGAACTATATTTCGGTTGCTTTAAGTCTTTGCTTCATTTTTGACAGAGATTATCCAGCATTCACTGTGCTATTGAAGAACTGTCATCACATAGCAATCCTGCACTCTCTTTTTCGTTTCTAGTGATATTTTCTTGTCTCTTAATACACTTCTCAGCTTCTGGAACACATCGTTTGTCATGTCAGTTCACATTTGTATCTCAATGTCGCACATTCCATCCTCTTTTAGAACACTTATTTAAATGTCTGTACCTGTTTGATTTTAGTATCCACCGCCTGTAGTTGGTATTCTGGGCTCTTTATTTTATTAATGACCATGCATTCAGTTTTCTTGTAATTTATTTGAAGTCTTTTCTTTCAGCTTCTGTAGGAAAATTTGTACATTTCATTCTATGTCTTCTATCAGCATTGTATCATCTGCGTATCTTATACTGTTCAGATTGTGGTCTTCGATGACTTAGCAATGTTGACTTGCAGCGAGAAGTGGAAACATCGGTCTACGTACAGTCAACTAATTTAAGCAACGTTGAGAATAGTTAGTACCTAGATGAGTGACCGATTGGAGATAGCAGGTGCTATAAGCTTGAATATACTGGTGATGTAATAGATAAGGATTTGGGAATGTAAATCGGTGAATCGAGTTTTAATTCTAGTTGTGTTTGTTATATTCACTTTTGCGAAAATACCCTTGTAAAAATTGGGATCGATCCGCAATCAATCCGAGATATTTTACAATTAAATAATTACGGTATACCAATATGTACTGTTGCATGAATAAAAACTACATTTCTAATAATACGCCATTAGTTTAAAGTATATATATATATATATATATATATATATATGTCTTTAAATTTTTTCTGATCGTATCTCTACAGATTCCTTTTCTCTGCATTGGCATACATTTTTCGAATGACGTTGTGTTTAATTCACCTTGTTCTTTCGGCGAATTTGAACACTCTTTCACATAAACAGGCTGAAAAGTAGCATTTTCACCACAATCTCTATGGTAAAATCATGTTTTTCTACAGGCAAAATTACGGTTTTTCAAGATATGTTGTTGCATAAATAAAAAATACATTTATAGTCATTCACCATTTGATTGACGTATTTTTTTTTTGGGGGGGGGGGGGTTAAAACATTTCAGATCGTATGTCCACAGATTCCTTTTCTCTGCTTTGGCATACATCTTGCGAACGACATTTTGTTTCATTCCCCGTAGTTTTTTCGGCGTATTTGAACACTCCTTCACATAAACAGGCAGAAAACTAGTAATTTGACCAAAGTCTCAAATGTAATATCATAGCTCCACAATTTTATTATACTATTCCTGTTTTATGAAGTACATATTTTATTTAATTTTAACCAGTCATGTAAATGATATACGTTTGGTAACGTTTTTCTGAAACTATTTCGAGTGGTTTAAATAACTACATGGTATATATATATATATATATATATATATATATATATATATATATATATATCACTTAACATTGAAATGATCTACGCCATAAAATATCTGAAGTTGTAGTTAATATCGAGAAAAGAACCGCTGGGGTTTGATTTGGACTTCTGCATGAAACATATATTTGATATAAAAATGAAGTTATTTTAAAAAGTGGAAGAAATAAAATAGCGTTATAAACATAATATCTGAAGTGAGAAAATTATAAGTGGGAAACAAGATCTAACAAGATAAATTAATAATCAAGATATCCATGATATTCTAAGCCATTCCTTGAAGTGGATAAACTACAAGAAAAGTTAAACGCTTATATAGTTTCATATTAGTTTATAGATCGTGTCACATTGTAAAGGATAAACAACAAGAAAAATGCCAATGAATATTAAAAACCGAAACACATTATAATCGTTTATAATTATGTTTCCAGAAAAGAACAAAGAGGGAAGATTATATTTATTTCCAAAAAGTAATGAAAATGTTTAAAATATTCAAAATTAAATATGCGGTAAGATGTAGAAGGAATTCTGAACAGAACACTAAAAATATTTATGATGACTTAAAATAAATCTTGGGCCGACTACATTGCCAGTATATACACATAATTTTCTTCATTGTCTCCAATTATTGTTATAAGCTTGGTTGATATAGATATCATTATTGATACAGCATTTCCACCATGTTCCCTCTATCTTTATGGAAATTGGGAAAGCCAATAGAGAAGTTGATTATAAAAGCGTTATATTTTATCAAGTCATCATCATTTTAATCCTAGAACTTGTAAAATCACAAACGCTGTATGTATAAACAATAACTGATATCACAGGGACAAAATACCACAATGCTCAGCATATACCTCATACTCTTGTCGATGACGAAAAAGTAATTGGTCAAGAGATTTCGTTTGTAGTGACGTATATGTGAACCAGGATAAGAACTGTATTTCAACATTATACAAGAATATTGACAATTACTCAATTCAGAAATGAAATGCTAAAATAGATTAAGCTCTTTAGCATAGAAATGAAGGTCGAAATTAGCAACGAAGCGATACGATGCACCCATGATGGGTTAGAATGTTGACTTAGAAGGAATCAAGCGAACGATTTGGATTCGATTATGTAAACAAATATATGAACATTTCCAGAAGATATTGGAGAAAATAGAAGAAAAACTAACATTCCTAAGCTATTTGAAATTCAAAGACATAACCCAATTTCGGAAAGAAGATAAAATCTAATCTTGGCAAATTACGACCAGACGTTCAGTTAAATATTGAATTGTATCGTTCCTGCACACCATTGGCTGATATTAAAAGAGGTTAACTCAAAAAAATTGTCAAATAAGACAGTAAAGATTATATACAATATTGTTAGAGCAAATTATGCCCGAAAAAAGTCGAATAGTGAATTAGTTTGCGACAGTTTAATTCTAGTATTTTATATTCTATGAATGTATTTTTATTTGAGATATATCCTTTTTTTAATATTTTAGTTTTTGAATGGAGCTTTTGAGTGACGTATCATCTACCCATTCTAGTAGCACTAATCAATTTTTTGTGGCTTGTCATATGTGAATAATAGATTATCCGAAGAACAATTTAAGTTAATAAAGGAAGATTATCTATAAATGGTAGAAGAATACTGAGAAGAAACTTTTTTAAAATGATCAATCTTTAGTTGGCTATTTAAAGCGGCTTTATATTATAATTATTATATTTTTACAATTTAAGACAATTTTTATATAATAATAATTTACTGATAATTTTACTACTAATGAATCCACAGCAGGGAATAAAGCTGGATTCATACATTTCTTCGGGAGGTTTGGTTCGAAAGTTAATGTAACGAAGCCGATGGAATTGTATCTCGACTCACCGAATTCCAATTCCCTGCCTTTGTCCCTTATACGCATTGTTTTTGCCAAGCGGTCACTAGCGACTGTCAAGATACATCTTTCCTTAACGAGAACCGCTGTTTCAAGATGAGATGGCTGTAATACTGAAAAAGACTTCTACAATCTAGCCGCTTTTCTGTTCTTAGATCCGCAACAAAATTTACGTTGTTACATAAATTTAATTTCAATAATTCTTATGTTATTAGCAGTTGGTATTAAAGTATTACTATTATTTTTTTAAATATAAAATACTATATTTATAGAAAATATACACAGTTAAAATACAGAAGGCGTCATAAATGTTAGCTTTACTTTTCTTGCCTTCTTACACATGGTTGGTTGCCCGACAGGAAAGCTTATTAACCATCAAAGTACAGGTGAATATTTCAGTTTCATTCAAACCTTCTGTGTATATTTTCTTGCATGCGTACGTATACATCCTACTTGAATGTCTGACTTTTAAAAATATTTAGAGTGAGGAATGATTATAAATATGCGTATGTTCTACTCAATAAACAAACAATTTTGCTAGAAACAAAGAAGAGAGTACTGGATTGCTATGTGATGTCAATTCTACAATATGAAAGTGAATGCTAGACAATATCATCGAAGATTAAGGGAAAACTTGAAGCAACTGAAATTCACTTCTACAGAAGGATACTCCGGATATCATGGGTCGAGCATGTGAGCAATGATGATGTTTTGGAAAGGATGGAAACGAAAAGGAAATTAATACTGATCATCAGGAAGAGACAGCTGAAGTTCCTGGGACATGCGATAAGGAAGGAGTGCTTGGAGAACCTGATACTAACAGGCCAGATAAAGGGGAAAAGATACAGGGGAAAGCAGCGGATAACATGTTTGAAGGACCTAATCAGGTGGAACCAGGATTGTGTGGTGTAACAGGAGAAAGTGTGCTAAGAGCCACCAGGGATAGGAAGACGTGGAAAGCCATGATCGCCTACGTCCTGAAGGGACAAGGCACATAGAAGAAGAAGAATTAGTGAAAACATACATAAAAGCTAATGATGCTTTTGAATTCATTTCCAAGAGGAGATCATGACCGAACAAGACGCAAATTATGTTGAACTTCCCGTCCGACTAGAGAAAAGGCATGCACTCATCCGAAATCCAACAGTTATATCGCGGTTGATCGTAAACTCTGAATTCTTTGCTGACACTGTTCGACATAAGAAACTGATATGGTATCATTATGGGCGTAGTATCTAGCCGATGTGTTAGCATGAGAGCGAATTCCGCGTAGGACAGGATTCGTCTTTAACTTGCGAATAAAAACTCTAAAGCAAGAAATAAAATTAAGGCGACATCAGACAACCTTAAAGAATAGAGTGAGACAGTAAAAATGCTTCGATTGAAACTCATTCGTTTCCACCAGCGCACTGTGAGATATATAGAAACGTTAGATACAGGTGGAAAGGAACAGACCAAACCAGGCGGCCGAGTATATATATCAGGCACTCGACAATATCACGGAGTATATATACCAGGCACTCGACAATGTCACCGAGTATATATACCAGGCACTCGACACCATCACCGAGTATATATACCAGGCACTCGACACCATCACTGAGTATATATACCAGGCACTCGACACTATCACCGAATATATATACCAGGCACTCGACACATCACCGAGTATATATACCAGGCACTAGACAAGAATGGCGAAACCAGAACCGTTGCCTTGGATATCTCTAAAGCGTTCGACAGAGTTTGGCATGCTGGCCTTCTATGCAAACTGCGGAGCTTTGGTATAACTGGACATTTGTTTGAACTAATCCAGTCATTCCTCTTTAACCGCACTTTGAAGGTGGTATTAAACGGAAATGCCTCCCAGAACTACCATACGAACGCGGGTGTCCCTCAAGGCTCTATCTTAGGTCCTGTGCTCTTTTTGATCTACATTAATGATCACCCTGATACCATAAGATCCCAAGTAGGTATGTACGCCGATGACATCACAGTTTACTCTACCCTCGATCAAAAATCTAGTGTAGGCGACAATGTTAACCTTGCCCCGGAGCTTGAAAAGGACCTCCAATCAGTAGTGGACTGGGGTAAGAAATAGCTAATAAATTTTAATGCTTCTAAAACGAAGCTGCTATCAATTAACCATTATAGACAATCGCACGTACCTCCCATTAGCATGGAACAAGTTTGCCTCCCAGAGAGTAAAACCCTACGCCTCCTTGGTCTCACAATTTCAGCGGAACTCAAGTAGAATGACTATATTGAATCCATTGCTAAATCCGCTGCTATGAAAGTCGGTTCTCTGTGCAGGGCCCGGAATTTTTTCCGTCTGAATCTATCCTGCACATATATAAATCTACCATCCGCCCGTGCATTGAATATCGCTGCCATATTTGGTCGGGGCCCCTGCTTTTCTTCTCGGGCTTCTCGACAAGGTACCACGGGAGATCTGTAATGTGATCGATACCGACTTGGCAGACCGCCTGCAGTCTCTCTCTCCCCGGCGTAACGTGGCTTCCCTGTGTCTCTTCTATAAATACTTTCACAGCTTCTGCTCCGATGAACTTAGATCACTGGTGCCCCCTAGGTAAGAATTTGCACGAGATACTAGATTAGCAACTAGATTCCACCCTTTTACAGTGAAACCGATAAAATGCAACCGCAACTTCTACTCCAACAGTTTCTTCTCTCACACATCCCGACTGTGGAATTCCCTTCCACATGATTGCTTCCCCGACAGCTACAATCTCCAGGAGTGAAAATGTAAGGTCAATAGACAACTAACAAACTAACTCGCTCCCATTCTTTCAAACACTCTTCCCATCTACCCTAACCTCATCCTCGGTATCCTTACCCATCTATCACCTTCTTTCTGACATTTCCTATATCTAACCAATCCTTCTCTTTACCTTTCTCTATGTATCCCCATGCGCAGTGGAATGCCTTGCTTGTGGTGAAATAATTAAAAAACAACTGCCTCAACAATCGATGCCAACACAATCGAATGTCTCGAACAGATAAAAATTCCTTACCAAGTTGCTCGATTATCAAACATATACCATATATACTGTGTCCGGAAAGACCTGCCCTGCACAGCATATATCTGATTTAAGCCAATGAGACTCGAGAAATCAGCCTTCAGACGGTTGATTTAGATCTTGGCTAAAATCTTTAACTTTGTTTTTAACATTATTCAAAGCCAAAAGTCACATATCCCATAACAACCAATCTTGTTCTTGCGTAGCATTTTCATTACATTTCTGGCAAAGCACTGAGGATTAAGCACCCGCTTCATCCAATTTTTGAAAATCAATTTTTGCAAAGCATCAAGGACGAGCGAATGCTTCAAGTACAGTTCGTAGGTTAGACTGGAGATTTATCCTGGCCAACTATCTTCAGCGATTCCCAGATTGTTTACTCTGTAATGAAACGTTTGCATCCAGCCGCATCGAGGCGGAGAAAGTCCGGTAAATCGACGTCAAACTGGGAAGTGCTCACGGCTCTCGGCTGAACGGATTCTGATTATAGTCATGAAAGACCATATATATGCTCACATTTGTAGTCACCGTCTTTAATGCACGCGATATGTCGTTGAGACGATTTTATAACTTCCTCTGCATTCTGTTTAGTAGCCATATTCGCAGCCTTGGAAAAGATTGTTTTTAATCTGGTTCTCACCACCAGAACTTGATTCTATTTCATAAGCACAATGTTGACTATGATACATTCCGTTGTGGACCTCCAGCATGAGAACAATTCCCCGGCAACCCAATTTTCGTTTATGTGTTTTGCATTTGTTGTCAGTGGTTTGTTTTCTTAGATTTCTTCTTTTTGTGAATTCATGTTCTCGTTTGTCTGAATTTTTGCATCATCCTTTTTCTTGGTTACCTTCTCGCCAATCACTTTGTTGGTGTTTTTATTATTTTCTTCTTATCGGAAGCATCTTTTTGACCACCCAATGTTGGTCGGCCATTTTTAATATTAAAAAAAATTACCTTTATTTATTTTATTTTTAATGAAAGGTAAATTTTCTTTTCGAAAGAAAAATAGTTTGATAAAAATAAAGAATTTTATAAATAATATTAAATACACAAATAATATTAAATACACTAAAATACAAACAATACGAAGCAATAAAAAGAGAAGACGTGAAAACTTACAAATATACACATTCAGAAACAATGATCTTCTAAAAAGAGAAAGAAATAATAAATTTAAAAATGTAGAAACATGGACAAAATGTTTGAGGAAAATTTTTTTCAAACTACACAGAGAAAACAACATAAAATTAAATAAAAGAAAAATAAATTCCTTTTTTAAAAATTAGAAGCCTAAAAACAGACTATGAAAGCCAAATACTAAATAAGTAAAATAAAAAATAAACACGTTTCAAAATAATAAAACTTACTACTTAAACAAAATGGTTGACGTAGCATGAAAAGAAAATAACTAGTATTATGAAAACAAAAATTGTCGAGATAGCACGAAGATATAAAGAAAAAAAACAAGAAAAACAATGGAAAGGAAAATTTAATTAAATAAAAAAACATATTCCGCTCGAATATAAATTAAATAATTAAATACTTGGTATACCAAACTTAAAACAAAGCACGAATAAGACTGAGCAAAAGAAAAATATCCGATGAAAAATCAAATTGAATTTAATGCCGGGAGAAGATTAAAAATTAAATGAAAAAGCGAATTTTGAATATAATTGACACAAAAAGAAAACAGTACCTAAGTAAAAAAATAACTATAGAAAAATAAATTTAGATCCGTGTATGATAAAACAAAGAAAAACAGCTATATATAAGTAAGACAAATTAAAGATTAAATTTAAATTAAAGATCACAGTTTCTGAAACAAAAAAGACTCAGTTCAAACATTCGAGACACGAGATTTCGTCTGCTCGTGGCGAGACTTGAGCTGGTCTGAAGTATACACACAAACCTGACTGACTCCAAAGGGATTACATTAATTGCACTATGTGCAAACCCGCCACACGTTCTGGATATGACGGTAAACTGCATCCGGCAACAAGGACTCTGATTGGGAGATTGTGAGGAGTATGAAACCACCTCTTAATTGCTATTGTTCCCCGGTCTACCTTGACCCGGAGTGGTAGCACTTGTTAGGGTTCCAGCTATGGGCAAATAGTTAACCTCTCAAACTGGGGTCAAAACACTATGAAAGTATAAAAATAGACTTTTATACTAGTATATACATTTATTGAAGGAAAAAAAGTATTAGCAGTAATACATTTTTGAATACAAAACTAGACATCTTCAGTTTTCTAAAATAAAAAATTTGTTTTCATCAAAATCTGACTAAATAAATCTTCTCACTATAACTCAACATTAGAAAATAGGTTAAAACTCCACATTTCTGGCATTAAATAACCCACAGATGTTGTAATGCCGTTAAACAAAACATCGTAACGGTAAAATGTGGATGGTCGGGGGATGGTTTCACTTGTCCTATCGGGAACTTACCCTTCCCTTATCGCTGTATAGTTTTCTTTTAACCAAAACATCTCATCCACACAAAACTACCTTAAACAGACATCATAATGACACACTTGCTCTAGGAATTTTTATCTATACGCAAATGTAAAATCTTTGTAGAAGGCAGGGTTGAGTAAAAATCTAAAACAAGATAATTCCCCAATGTTCATGAAATACGATTACTTCTACATGATTTTCACGTATGAGGCACCTCTGCAGTCTACTCATGGCAGCGATAGCTGTTAGCTGGTCGAAAGATACTGTGGGATTCATAAATCAATTTCATGCACATGTTCTACAGTTACTCAGACTATAATTCACACATTTCGACATAATAACAATTACAAAAATCCCCTTCGAAACGAAAAGCATTCCACAGTTACCATGAAACCGTCATTTCTGGCACCTAATTAGAGATGGGAATAAACCAATAAAATTTGCTGGCAAAAATAAAAGTTCCGATGACCATCCATACTCTAGGTAGGTTGAATTTAGCGGATTAGAACAAACGGGAAGCATCTTACGCTAACGTAACACAAGGATGGGAATTGCGTGAACAACAGTCTGAAAAGGGCCAGGTCGTTCAAACCTTCAGTCACGATAATTTGTCATAACGTTCCAGTACAAACATCTTCGGTTTCCAATGGGTTCACTTTATTCGACTTCACTCACAAGGCTTGGGTCGACCCGTAGTATGGTTTTCAGTCAATATCCAATGTATGCCGCACGCTGGGCTCGCCTTTTGTAAACCGATAACATGAAGGAATCACCGTTAAATATGGGCCTCTCGAACGCCCTTATCCACTCGGACACGCGACCATCCCTCTACACACAAACACACATACACCCACACACACACACAAACACACGTAGACAAACGCACACACACATATAGATGCATATATACGCACAAACACACAATTATAATATATATATTAAAATGGAATAATGTGTATATTAGAATGGAATATAATATTCTAACAATGATCTCTTACAACCAGTTATACCCGTTGATTCACGTCATGTCAAAATATAAACTACAGAACGGTTCACAAGATCAACTGTTAAAATGTGGTCTAATTCATACAACATCATTCAAGCTGAAGAGAAAATATTTTTCTACTATTTTAGTATTTTATATATATAGTATTGTATATTAGCTTAATAAAATATACACTTGTATTCACAAAGAAAAAATATAGGCCAGCTGCATACGCAATAGAGAAAATCCTCTGCTAAAAGTGAATATATACCATAGAAAATAAACGGAAAAAATAAATGATCGTTACTTATCTGCGATATAATTTAATGCTCACAAACACAAGTATAGATAACTAAAGTTTATTGTTACTTGAACCAAGTAAATTCTTTGACAAGAAAATATAAACGATCAGTATTGACCTATTCCTGAACTACGTAAATGCTTATAGACACAAATATGACTCATATATTTTACCTATAACTGAATCAAGTAAATGGTTATACATCTAATTATAAACGACTAATATTTAGCATTTCCAAACCAAATAGATTTTTATTGACACAAACCCGAATGATTGATATTTCGCTATCCCGAAATATACAGAACTGATGTTAAGTAACCAAACAATTTTTTCTTGTTTTACATGAAATCTAGTCAGACTCAGGTCTGTATTCATTGTCATGTAACATTTCAAGTTATATTTACATGTAAATATTCATATTTTAATGAGATTCTTTCCATTAAAAATCTCCAACCCAAATCCGTTTCCTTATAATAAAACAGTTGCGTCTATCTCTCTTTAACTCTTTCTCTCTCTCTCTCTCTCTCTCTCTCTATATATATATATATATATATATATATATATATATATGTGTGTGTGTGTGTGTGTGTGTGTGTGTGTGTGTAAAAATACTCAGTTATAATCTGAGATTAAGCACAGAATGGTTAAATAAAATAAAGACAAGAGGAAAACTCTATTTAAATCGCCTACGCGTTTCGTCCTGTGATGGACTTTATCAAGGCAAAAAGACGAAATGAACTTTATTCTAAATTACCTATCTATAAACAAACAGTGTTGGCAACCACAAAGACGCTCACAAATCATTTCAAAAGTTTAACAGAATATTTTAGTTTTTAGAATGTCTTCATGTGTAGTTTCTAACACAAGAAATAAACAGTTTTCAAAGTTTTAATATCTCATGACTTCGCACTAAACATGAAGACATTCTAAAAACTAAAACATTCTGCAATTCTTTTGAAATGATTTGTGAGCGTCTTTGTAGTTGCCAACACTGTTTATAGATATGTAATTTAGAATAAAGCTCATTTCGTCTTTTTGCCTTGATAAAGTCCATCACAGGACGAAACGCGGAGTCGATTTAAAATACAGTTTTCTACTTGTCTTTATTTAACCATATATATATATATATATATATATATATATATATATATATATATATATATATATATATAACGTACAATATTTGGTATTTTTGTCAGATAAATTCCATTAGAGACAAACTCAAAAGAATTCAATGTTAATTTTTTCTTAAATTTAACAGAGTAATATAATCTTCAAAACTATCGAATAGTCTACAAATTCATGGGTAATAGATATTTTGCAACTAAGCAGCCGCTCGTCAGACCCAGTTGGGTCGGTGGAGCTGCTGTTTAGCTGCGAAATATCTATTACCCATGGACCTGTAGAATATCCAAATATTTTCAAGTGTGTGTGTGTGTATATATATATATATATATTAGTTTTCAACATAGTTTTCTTTGATATTAATTCCGAATAATATAGGGCTAAGTGGACGTATTGCTGAAAGTATTATATATATATATATATATATATATATATATTTTCCGTTACTTTTTCAAGCGTTTTACATTTACCGTTTGGTAGAACTGAGGGAGTCAAATAATACTGTCCATCATGTCCATTGTCCCTTTATGCAAGCAACAAACTTTTTCATTGACTTAAGATTCTATCAAAATCATTGGTAGAAAATGTTTAGAGCCTCGATATATAATCACAGTATTCAGTATTTATGAGTTAAACACGATTTTTACGGAGAAAATAATGAAAATCAAACGTTATATAGTTTCATTTTGATTAGCAAACATTACAGAATTTTATCCATTACGTAGATAAGTCGAAACCACAGAAATGCTTTCCTCAAAACAGTCAGTCGATTTACTATCACAATGTTAATTAATTATAATATTTCATCACACGTAATTTACATGTGGCACAATGTAATTACGTATAGAGCGCAGACAGTGGATCGATTGATTGATTGATTCATTATATGTTTTACGGCTTGTCAATCTGACATCTATTATTTGTAGATTAAACATATTATGGATTGTACTATACTTTTTTTGTAAAAGAATATTTCATTAAGAATTTATTTACAACATAAATGTATTTGATAGATGTAATCCTACTATTTTACTTATAACTGAAAGAAGAAGGTCGTTTCATTATGTTTCGACGCTGTTTATTTGTCTTATTAATAAACTATGTCAATGTATAAAAATCTATAATTTTTGTTAATCAAAGTGAAAATATATAACGTTTGATTTTCTCCTTGAGATTCATGTATAACACATAAATACTGAATATTGTGATTATATGTTGATGAGCATTTTGTTCCAAACATTTTCTGCCAATGATTTTGATAAAATCTTAGGTAAATGAAAAAAATCCGTTGCTTGCATTAAGCAAATGGCATACTCAAAATATCATTTTAGTAATTCTGAAAACTGATTTGAACTTTTCTATAACAAATATTATCACTTGTTCCGCACTTAATTTAATTGCCTTCTATAGTACTCAGATGAATTGTTTTCGTTGTATATGTCTCAACGCTGTCTTTGGCTTTGTTGTTTATAGCGCAAAATTTTTTAGATAATATATCTATGTTAATTCTCAGATGTATACAGCAGACGATGGATTTGCCCGTAAGACTTATAGCCATTTTCTTTTCTTATATATTTAATCGTAACAGGAATGCGCACTACAACAGAAGCATAAAACTGAATGATGAGATCTCATTTAATATGTATGAAAAAACCGTATATTCTATTATCGAAAAATATTCCGCTGAGTCTTCTTGTTCTGAAGATGTGTGGGAGGATGGAGTTGGCTTTTTAAGATTCACTTTCACAAAACCAGATTTTTCGAAGCATCTCAATTTAGCTGCCATGTAGTTTAAAACAATTGAATCTTCTTTTATGCAACGTTTTCTTTCAGGAAATGAGCGGGAATGGCTCTCCCCAAATTCTTAACTATTGCAGTCCTCAACATAATGTATCTAGTTATAATTATATTTCT
Organism: Ascarosepion bandense; assembly: GCA_037127315.1. Lineage (NCBI taxonomy): Eukaryota > Metazoa > Mollusca > Cephalopoda > Sepiida > Sepiidae > Ascarosepion > Ascarosepion bandense. Next base: position 5,878,805 of record JBBBDQ010000256.1, on the reverse strand, counting down.
GTTCCTGATTCTATTACCCTAAACACGATGGTTGGTGGCTTGCTTCCCACTCCAGTGATTTTTGTGCTCGATATAATACACCAAATTTCCTTATTGTGTACCCCGTAAATTTCAACTGTCTCTTTCTGATTCTAAGAAGTATTATTTTTATTTGAGTTTTTCGTAAAATGTCTTCGTTACTCTGATCTTCAATCCATGGACATCTCAGTATCCTTTTGCATGAATATATATTTTATATATTTTTTAGAAATATATAATTATAAAATATTTTATATTTATTTAAATATAAGAAGGAAGATATTACATAATACTTCGGGGTTATGTTATTTGTTACTAAAGAAAGCTTCCTTTTTTTAAAGACTTAATACTTAACTTTTAAAAGACATCTTACGTTATTCTCATGTTACTCTTTGCTTTACATTTTCCGTCTTTTACGATAAAAGAAATCCTAGATATTTAAATTTTTGCTGATTCTTGGTTATAATACCTGCAGTTGTCCGAATCTTGAGCTCTTCATAAATTCTGTCTTACAGTTGGTGTTTTGTACTTTCTTCATTCTTTGCTTTATCTTCGATAGGAGTTTGTCTATTATTTTTTTCTGTGAGTGATAACAACACTGGTATTTGCCTCTCATAAGTATTCTCAAATAGGTAATCCTTAGAGAAACATCTAATAGACTCACGATTGTCTCAGTGTAGAGGCTGTATTATTCCAGTATTTAGATTATAGTGGGGTATCTATTTTTTCCCGTTTGTAGTGGGAGTCCGTTCTAGTGAAGGCTAGTCGTATATTGTTGAAGATTAACGGAATTTGGCCTTGTTGTAGATAGCCCACTATAAGTCATAAAATGATTATAAAATCAAGAAAAGCAAATTGAGTTGAAAAATAACCTTTTATATATACACATATCAATTAATGTTTTTACAATTGAAGTAATACTTTTACAATTGAATAATATAGGTCCAACGGAGGTTGAAATGTTCATGGTAATAAAATGCTGAAAGAGAATTAATGCTTAGGAATGTGGGGAGCGCTATTAGTAAAGAATGTCTTTGATGTAATCGCTCCTTAGGTCAGTAAGTAGTTTTGAGGCAGGAAAGAAAGAAAGAGGTAAGGGAGGCGAGTGTAGTAAGCCACTTGACTTTCGGTCAAGGGAGCTGCTAATTACTCTCTTATCGAGTCGGTCTGCATTTCGATGCGTTCTGTATCGGCTTTTTATGTCTTCTTTTTGTATCACAGAAGATCACTTGGGATTTCACACTTGTATTTGATTCTGGTCTTCCCATTGGCTGATGAATAAGATTC